>CM073592.1:19620628-20220628 GCA_037074705.1 Zhengitettix transpicula | reverse complement strand
CAAGCATATATTAGGGAATTACATTGTTATTGTTCTTTATCTTCACATTCATAACATTGTGACAGTTGAATTCATCTTTTGAAGTGTATGATATAATTCATATGGTACAGAGAAGAATGTAGAAGTCAATGGAAGAAGTCCCTACTGCTGATAAAGTAACATCAATTCAAACATTTTTCTATGTTTGTTACGTTGGGGACTACCACTACCAAAAAATAGATAACCATAATATGTATCTCTCTTCCCTATAATTACACATCATTCACTATTGATATATATTATGAGTTAAAACATGAAATACACAAGTGAAAGCAAGTAAATTAAAATGTGAGCACTGAGTATATTTACAGATTCTGATTCATTAATCTGTGAAGTGAAGAACCTTAAATTTATTAGAAGCACCAATAATACAATATTTTTTTTTTTTTTAAAAAAACTAAATATGTAAAATCATAAAAATGACTTACCTGATGGATTGGTATTGAAAAAGTAAAGTGTTGCATGCACAACTGCACTGAACATGGTGTTATGAAGATTTTCTGAGGAAGTTGTACACATTGCAAAAAATAAAAATGAGCGTCCAAGGGTAATTATGACAGTTGCCAAAATTATACCAGTATAAATGTACATGCATGTGTTCGTATCTGGTAGCCAACTGTATTCGAAATTGTTGGAAAAGCTAGAATTTGTAACAGCTGTATTGTTGAGTGAAGCTGCTTGCCACTCTTCTATATTTGTCCTGGAATGAAAAAATATATAATAATATATTTGCTTAAGTAAACTTCAATGACAAAAAGAATAGTGATTAAACTAATATTTCATCTGTATCATTAATTCTTTTTAATTTTATATCAATAACTACAACTGAATTACAATATAATTTATTGATACTTACTTCAAAAATATTTAACATGTTTGGTCCTCTAGACTTACTTGCAATGTATAAATAAACAGCCATTTTAAGTCCGAAAAAAGATATTTATTGAAAATTACACTACATTTCGTCACTAATTTGTGACCTATTCAAGTAAACATTTTATATAATTTTGATAGTCAGGGTCATTCTCCACTGACTACTGTGGCCAACTGACATCAAAATTTTGTAAAACGTCATACATGAACAGGTTGCAAATTAGCAATGAAATATAATGCAATTTTTGATACATATATTTTTCAGGCTTCAAACGGTTGTTGTTTATTTATAATTTCTAAATAGTCAGAATATATATACCATTACTTGCCATGTATTATAACTTGTTTTGTCAATAAACAGACAGTATTTCATGGATTAATTTTGCAAGAACATCCCAAAGACAAAACATACAACTAACTAAACAAAATGGTCATTGTTATCCAGTAATGAAAAAAATTATGTCTGATCGAAAATTAATGATTTGAAAGATAGAGAAAAGTAAGTGATAATATAAATACCACACAATGTATCTGGGATAAAAAGCCATTGAGTTTGTCAACTGACGAGTGCAGTTATGTCGCTCTAGGCTCCTCTTAGCACCTGAGTGAAGGGACAAGTATCCCAGAAGCGTTGTGTGGTATTTATATTACCACTTATTTCATCTGTATTTACCTATCTTTCTTATCATTATCATTATCCAGTAATACGTATAATAAAATTTGATGTGGCTATGTGTGTGATAAATACTTTATTACTATTTTGCTTTTTGTTTTTATTAAAACTATTAAATTAGATTTTTAAATAATATATTACTTAAGCAGAAAAGATTGACTTCATACAGAAATAACTTACCAGTGAGCTAACCAGTAGTCTCCTCCCATAGCTGCTATTGGAGTCAAAATAAATAATATAAAAGCAAATGTCTTCAACAAACAGCTACCGCCTGATTTAAAGTAAGTCATGTACACATGAGATCTTACTCCCCCAGTAGAACGTAACTCTTCCACCTGCTTTGGTGCAGGTTTATCTTCTTTAGATTCCACTCGCTAGTAAGAAAAATTATATATATTTTATTTATATTTAAAACAAACATTAACTGAAAATTTCATTGTCGAATATTAAATAGTGGTCAAAGAAAATTAAGAATTGGAATTCCACATCACCACTAGAATTAACTTATAATTATGAAAGTAGTTGAAAAAGTCAGTAATTTGGTAAGCAAAATTAAAAAGGATTGGCCCATTGTGTTTCAAAAATTAATTATAACATTACTTTTATGAACAAAAATTATTTCAAGAAAAAAATTCAATACTGTAAGTTATGAATGTAATAGACAAGGAAAAGAATATTCCATCAAGAATAGCTATTACACATTTGAAAAGTTCAATGTAAACATTGTAGAACAACATGTCAACTTGATTATACTTAGCAAATTATTGTTAATGCAAGTTCTTTGGGGTGAAGAGATTGGTACAAAATCAAGCACATATAAAACCAATTGTATATAATTATTTAATTTGATAAGTTTGTAAAAATGTAAGATAGGGATGATTCACTAAGATGTTATAAATTAGTTTTTAAAATGTTAGGATTTTGAACGTAGCAGAACACTTATCCACAACACATTGTATGGAATACCATTTTTTTAAATGACAATGATAGTTAATGTTTAAATGACATTCTCGTAAAACAATTTTGGTTCCTTTTTAGAATTTGCAATTCAGTATAAAAAATTAGACTGTCTTAAAAGATAACAATTATAACTAAACAGAATTTTAAAATCACCTCAATTGAATGCTGACTGGTGAAACATAAAGTTTCCTTGCTATCAGAATTTTTGTTTCCTTCATTTTCATCTTCTCGACCTAACAATTTAGCAAAATCAAGACCAGACTGTTGCAATTGAGAATATGTTCCCTCAGCTTCTATTTGACCCTGCAATAGATACAAATGAAACACTCAAATTTAAATAAGTTAATCAACAAATTTTAATACAACACATGCAAACAAATTATTTAATCATAAATTTGATATTTTGTCAATATACGTATAAACTGTTTCAAATTTTTATTTAAAAAACCATTTTGCCAATAAGGATCTACAATTACAAGGTAATCTTTCATTTCCTTATTAGTAGTCATATTTATAGAACGATAAATGCATGTAACTGATAAATGTCATTTTCAGACAGAAAAGGATGGACATACATTATTTACTATAACAATTTGGTCAACTTGTTTCAGGAATTGCACCTGATGTGTAATCAGAATACATGTCTTGTCTCTAAGAAGTCCAGTTATACAATTTTCAAATAAGTGCTTTCCTACATGAGGATCCACAGCTGATAAAGGATCATCTAAAAGATAAATGTCTGCTTTACGATAAACAGCCCTGTAATTAAATAGAAAATAGAAAACAAATGTCAATAAAAAAAATAGAAAATAAATGTCAATAAATTTTTTGATTAATATATGGTAATATTAATTTATAATAGCAAGTATAGCAAGCAAAATTGCTTAACTGTAGCAAAATCAAATAATTTACACAGCATATACAATTGTATATTTATACCTAGCAAGGCAAACACGAGCCTTCTGTCCTCCACTTAGCATAATACCACGTTCTCCAACCAAGGTTTTATCACCATGAGTAAAAGCTTCCAAGTCCCTTTCAAGAGCACATGCTTTGATAACTTGGTAGTATCGATTTCTATCATACGGTTCACCAAATAGTATGTTTTGTCTCAGTGATGATGGAAATATCCAGGGAACCTGAGATGCATAAGAAAGTCTTCCTTCAACTGTAACTGAACCTGAATGAACGGGTAGTTCCTTCAAAATAACTTGTAGCAATGATGTCTGAAATGAGCCACACAAAAATAATGGTAGGTGTTTGTTAATTACAACATTCAATTTATCAACTAAATCTCTTGGTCAACTTAAAATTAATAATAGTATACAAATACAAATGTATTCACTTATATCAATTTTTATTGTTTATTTAAGTAGAATCTACTTTTAAATCATAAATATCATAACTACATTACAGTTTGATCAAAGGAATGGATAATCCACAAATCCAAGTTTTAATATATCTTACCTTTCCTGCTCCAACTGGACCAATAACTGCAAGTAATCGACCATGATCCAGAGTTAGATTGATATTTGTTAAAGTGTCATCTGTTGCTGAGAAATACCATTTAGCAAAAACATTTGTAAAACATATGGGAACATTTTTTACTGAAACTAACTTCTTTTCTTCAATATCATTAATAATTAGAGGTTTGTCATCAGATAAATGGTATTTAGATGTTTCAATTTCTTCATACAGCAGAAATTTCTAGAAGCATTAATTGTACTTGATATTAGCTTTTTGTGTAATAGTTATTTTAAATATTTGATTGTTTAATTAATGGGTTACCTCAATTCTTTTCACAGAGACAGAACCTTCTGCCAAATTGGCTATTGCTTTAGGAAATGACTGGCTCATAGTATTTTTCACCAAATTGTAATATGCTGTGACAACAAACACCTAAGGGACAATTAATAAGTTTGAAAATAAAATAATATATTGATATTAAAATACAATAATGATAAGTATTTTACCTTTTCAGCAGTTACTTTTTGACCAAGAAGAACATATGTTAGGACACTGATGAATATTGAAGTCCGTGTAACAAAGACATTCAAGGAAACAATAACACTTCTTATATACTGTACAGATCTTATAACTCTCATTTCCTTTCTGAAAATGAAAATAATATAAAATAATTATCAGACTAATAAGAATTTTTGCAAACATTAAATAAGTATTAAGACATTTGATTCCAATAGAAAGATCAATGCATTCAATTTAATTGCAAGTAAGCTATAATTAACCATCAAAATAATGAATGCATTAATGTCATATTATTATTCTATTACTAAAAAATAGTCATAATATGATTACATGAAACTAGGAGATTTTCATACCGGCGAGCAGCAGCAACAAGTTTTGAAAATGGTTTCTCCCATGCATAAAATTTTATCACTTGCATTCCAGATATTATTTCACTCATTAGCCTAACTCTGTCATCAGTACAAACTGCTGTTTTAAATCTTAAAACAGATGTCCTTTTACCCAAGTATCCTGCAGGATAAACAATATTAATTAGAATGTTAAAATGTTTTAATTTTCAATTAATCTAGAAATAAGTAAAAACAACCATTCTTACCTTGCAAAGGTATGAAAAGTAATAAAGATACAATCCCTCCTACAGCAGCCGGTCCAACTTTTGTCCATATGAAGTAAGCAACTATGAAAGTTTCAAGCGGTCCAATCCACAAGTAGTGTATAAATAAAAACATCTGATCAAAACGATGGACATCATTAGAAAGTAAGTTAACAATCTGTCCGACTGTGGTCTGAGAAAAAGCACTATTGCTTAGACGCATACTCTGAAATATTAAAAAAAGTTTGTTGTATCCTAATTTCTCTTATTCCTAAGAAAAACATCAGTGGATATGTTAACAATAAACTTTCTACTTTGGGTATATTAAAACTGCCTTTGTTTAAAGCAAAGAAACTCCTTACACTAATGTTAACAGCAAAAAAATTAATAACTACTCTATAACAAAAATATAAATAAAATTCTTTTACATAATTAAAAAACTACAAACATAACATTATAAATGACACAATAGTTATACCTTCCTGTATATAATAGAACAGCATGCAGTCCTAACTTTCATTCCTATATGAAACATTGCCATCATGAATGGATGTATGACAAGAGCTGTGATAATTGAGCATGATACCAAACAAGTTGCATAAATATAAGCCTGAAATTTGGTTATTTCAGGCTCTTTTGTGAAGTATTGCAATAAAAGTCCCAGAAAAAGAGGTTGTGTTACTCTGGAAAAGAAGATAGCAATCAGTTACACATTTAAGTTTAATTTGAAATTTGCCTCAATAATAGTTAAATTTAAAAAAACTTCCAAGTTTTGTTAACTGACTCTCTCTCAAGTTTCTTGCATTTTTTCTGCACCTGAAGAAAGGAAGGTTTCAGAAATGTGGTATTTCTATAATCACTTCATTTGTCTGTATTTGGCTATCTTTCTTATTATTTATAGTTGAAATAATCAGTCACATACTATCATCACCAGTTTTTAAACCACAAAAAATGAATTTACAAACAGTTTCCATACTTAAAACTAAATTGATAGTGATCCATTTTCAAATTTTTCACATTTTAAGTAATTCCACACTACATATATTTGTTTTTTTAAGTCCTCGTTGCTATTAGTAAACTGGGCAATACTTTATCATAAAGTAAATATTCACATTAATAACGTGTCTTCCCATTTATTATGCAATACTATGTTTTCTTACATGTATAATATGGTGTAGAATGAGAAAAGGAAATTCTTTAATAATGGGTTACAGCTTATAATTTATAATTATCAGTCAATTTATTTTCAATTAGGTATACAATCAGGACCATTTGCATTGCCATTTTTATGCGTATAAGTAAAACATAATACGAACAGCTTACCGAATAAAAATTTCTAATGAGCCTCGAATTAGGCCATACATCAGTAAATGAAGACCCAAGGATTTATATATAACATTTAGAAGTTTTGGCTCTCTGTTTTTTTGCTGAGCATTTTTTATTTCTTCAAACCATAACCTGTAATGACGGATCAAAAAATAAACATAGAAACTCCTGCCAAATGATGAATTCTAAAATTATATGCTTAATACAATTTATTCATTGGAGACAAAAAATACATAGACATAGAATACATTAAATCAATATATGGATTTACAATTAACTTCTTCCAATCAGTTCTTAGTCATTATGTATTATTTTAATTAAAATAATTAATTGGCAATACATGTTTGAAAAACTAATGAGCATAGCATGAAGTAAGTTTACCTTTCAAACTTGTCTCCTAATAAACTAGACTTGTGTTCTTTCAATGGAGCATATAGATCATCAACTAATATATCCCTTTCATAACCAGTCTGAAATATTTTGCGAGTCCACCTAAAAATATGAAAATAATTAGAAATAAGTGTAAAAATATTTATTTTTTTGTTATTATTTTAATTTTTTATTTTATATATTACAAAAATGTTATCTTAGGATTATTATATACAGTACATACAATTTAAATTATGTACATAATTAACATGGAAACTTTGTAATCAGGTTTATCCAGAAATTAACCTTAGTTAGCAATTTCTTGTTTGTTTCCTTAATTTGCTATCAGAGGGGCATACATTGTGGGAGTATGAGGGTTCACTGGTGATTATTGAGTTTAGATGAAATGGGTGGGTCCTGTGGGTGTGATGATGGGGTGGGATAGGAGGTGCCTGAGTGTTCTGAGGGAAGCATGAGGTTGATAGTATGTTTTATTTTGAGGCGAAGTGAATAAAGTGGTGGGGTAGGGTTGCGATGGAATTGCTGAATCGTGGTGTTAGGATGGTTGAACGTGCTTTTGATTAGTAGGGTTATGGATTTAGTGATTAAGGAGTTGACTCTGGAAATTTTAATGTCATGGTGGATGATGGAATTTCTGAGGTACCAGGGAGAGTTTGTAATGGTGTGAAGGAATGAATATGTTTTGTTTTGTTTTGATTTTGGCTGAATGGGTTTTGGGTGTTAATCCCCATATGGATGAGGAGTAGAACCAGGTGTTTGTATCATGGAGAGGTATACAAGGCGTTTTGTAATGATGGTGAGTGGAGCTTTCCTGTTTACGAAGGGATATAGAGTTCTAAATTTAAGGTTGATTTTGGAGAGGAGGTGTTTAATGTGTGGTTTCCATGAGAGCTTTCAACCAAAGAGGAGTCCTAGGTAGGTGGTTTCTGTTTTTGTGAGTTGTTTAGATAGAGTGGGATTTGTGGAGAAGGGGATTTGGTTACTGTGAATGGGACAGTTACTGGATTTGGTGGGATTGATGCTGATTCACCATTTTTTGGACCAATGCTCTAGGTTGATTAATACACAAAAACAGATTATTTTACATATAATATTATCATGATTATAATTTTGGTCAATAGAAGCAAAATTAATAAATTGAAGTTTGAAATGTAATTATGTTGTGCAGTTTTTATTTGTAACAAAAAATGTAACAAAACATTTCAATCTTACTTGGATTACACCTACACACAACTTTAAGTTTCTGTCTCAATTAAAAATGATAATTTTGTTCTTCTTAAAATGTTTGTGAAGAAGAAATTATCAATAAATGCCATTGTTAGAAGGATACAAATTTGACCTCAACTTTATTTGTGAAACCAATAATATCTATAAATGTTAACATTCAAGATTTATATATTTTTCAATAAATTCTTAAGTAAGCTTACCAAAATGTTAATACAGAAATTGGGTTTGCTGAAGCTCTTGGGTGTGCAACTTTACTCTCCTTCAAATCATCATCCATACTTGATTACCCTGTACCTGATAAAATATTAAATAAAATAAATACAGAATATAGGGACTATAAGATAATATGTGTGAGATAAATGTAATAATACCATTAGTTGAGTATTTCTCTTAATATGATACATTTTGCATTATGTAAGAGTATATGTAAGTAACTGATTTTTAGTACCTAAGAAATTCTGGCATGTCTCATATCATTTTATATGATCTAGCAGATAAATAAAAATCTTAATTAAGCTAAACATTAATTCTATTTCAATTTTATATATTCAAAAATGTGTATATAAAGAAAAATTGAAACCATCTCTTTTTTTCTCTATAAACAGAAAGAAAATATACAGAGCCAAAATAATCTATCAAAATACAGAATTTAAAGCTTAACTGACTAATTTAAAATACTAATGATGATATTTTGCATTTTATAATTATTACTTTTTGTGATAATATATTTTTTACTATTACATTACTATTATATTAAGTTTCAAATAAGTTTTAATAATCTAAAATAAAGTTAGCTATAAGACTAAGTAAAACAAAAACTGAATAACAGTGGCAATTAAATATAAAATACAAATCTCACAGAAAGCAAAGCAAACAGTTTTCCACAAAAGAGATAGCAAAAAATTATTATTTCAGTCATTGTGTTATCACACTATAACATATGTAATACTTTATAAATTAGGTAAGTAACATATGGAAAAATTTGAGGCATTGTGTTTATTGAATCATCAATATTTTTGTTCTTAAAAGTAAAAAAAAAATTACACTGATGCTGCTGTTCGAATTAGTTGTGTTCTGAATACTGCTGCTATGTTATTCAAAATATACATGACACTATGAGGCAAAAATTCAGTAGTAAAAGTTATCCTAATATGTTGTAAAGTCTTCTACGATACAAGTTTAAATTTTATTTTAGCGAGCTCGACCTAACCTAACAATTACTGTGCGTAATTTCAAAATTTATAATGTAATATTATTTGGTCAATCTGTTATTAAATACAAATTTTGAATAGAAGGAACAAATTCAAAACTTGTAGAAGATTGTCTGTTTGTAATGTGCAAAATTTAGCCGTTCGTGCCTCAGATCTAAATCAATATTTATAGGTTTTGTGATTGTGTGTGTGACGAAACTGAAACGAGTAAACTGATATTTCATAATTGCATTACAAAAAGATACTTACAGTTTTTTTGACTTCAAACTTGTGTTTGTTCATTGCCATAACATTCGGGGGAGCAAAATGTGAGAGTAATATTAAGATAAAAATGTAACAGATTGGCACTGATTCGTAAACAAAATAAATGCTGCCAGAATTTGGGAATCAAATACGTTTCCGACGAAGGAATTGAACCGTGACTCAATCTTAAAACCAACGTTTATGTAGATTAAATATGATTATTACCCAATTTATTTCCTTTTGATTAGAATATTTACGTTGGTAGACTGAGGCTAAGAAATCCCCTTTTACGCAGTCTAATTCCATTTCCCGCGAGCGAAAAAACTTTTGAAAGTATCGGACTGAAAAAATATAAACATTTTATACGTCCTGCAGCCAAAACGATAACGTTATTCTATTCTCAGCTTTTACAAATGGCATACATTTTCAATTACAGAAGGCGTGTGAGAATGAGTAAATTCCATGAGGCTTTCTATTATTAGAGCGAAATATTAATGCATCAAAATGGGTATTAAAGAATAGGAAAGGTTTGAGAGCTATAATAAGATATTCTGAGGCGATATTTCTCTGTTGTTTCATTGCCTGCTTTGGAGAAAAAGTAGATTAACGGAAACAGTTCAGATCAAGAGATGTAGACATTTAACGGAGTGAATGGTTCGGTAGTCCGCAACCCTTACTCATCTAATAAGAAAAATAGTCTTCAATACGAAAATGTACAGATGCCTTTCATGAAATTAAAAGGGTCTACTACTCAAAGAAAATGACACCCGTGATAATCAATATTGATATACAACACATTAGGAAGGACAAAATGGCATCATTAAATGGCCTTCTCTGATCTATTTTGTCGGAGTGATTGTGGATGCCAAAAACTTGCTGTGATTCGTGTGATGTTTGTTATGTCGTGGGTCACGGATCGATCGAGGCTTAAAATATATGTCTCTTACCACATCCTTGAAGCTGTGCGTCTCCTGAGGATCTATGGAAAATGAATATATTCTATTCTTATATCACGCACCGCATAGGAAGAAGTCCAAAGGCGTGAGAGCGCTCGACCATGCTAGATCACGTCATCCAGTGAAATAAACCTTCCAGGAAATTTTTCGTGTAACAATGCGACAGTCTCTGGTATTGTGTGACACGTGGCAAGGTCCATGTTGAAGGAAACATTGTTTCCCGCCACCATTGGCCACTTGTAGCACTATGCACAAAACGCCTGCAGCACTCCGAAAACGTATTTTAATAATACTTTTATATTAATTCCGTCGTTAATAGTTCGTTTATGTCTACACGATGATTTACCAAATACTTTAGAGCAACGCTGTTACAAAAGAAAGCCTAATTTTTTTTAGCAATGTTGCCAATGTGACCGTTTAAAAAACTCACAGTGTAAAATTTGTTAACCACAAATTAAGAAGTGCGAATATTACTTGTTAGAATGGATTTGTGGAAGATGTTAATCAAGATAGTTTTCTTTTGACGAAATAAACAGCAATTTCATCATGTCCTGAAACGTTATTCGTAGTGACTAGGTTCATGTTCCTTTTCTCATTCGAACCTAACCTATTCCGCCACCCCAAACTTATGACACAAATAATTGGCACAGCATTTAAAATAGATTTTTTTTCTTAGCATTTCTTCAGTCAACGGTTCAAGTTATTCCGTTGATGGTATATGCTCGTCTGATTTTCAATCTGCTCACGTAACATAATCGTATTAAAAGTGTTCTCAATTCAGTAGTCTCTATTTCATTTACGTTCAATCTCATCACCACTTGCACTATTTCAAGTTGTTATGAACAAGTATATCTAGTTTGACAAAAGGGTTATGTTTCCCCGTCTACGTGACGATCCCACGGGAGATCTTTAAAGTACATTACTGTAAGAAAGTTATATACTGAAAACCACCAGAAATTAAAAGGTAAAGGTGAAAAGTTAGCCAAAGGGATCTGTAATAGGTTAACAATATAAATACGGTCGAAAAAAAAAGTCTAATTGAAATGGAGACCCAAAAATATAGCGGTGGTCATTAATGGCCGGGCGGTGGTTGATTTTTGTGCTAGTTGATTAACCGGTTCCACAAATCCGCCTGAAGACGATTAGCAATCTACAGACTCCGCAGAATTTACCCTCCAGCGTGGCTACGTGAAGGTTCGTTTACCCCTTCATGTGTGTGTGTGTGTGAGGAAGTGAGAGAATTTAGTTGATACGCGAAAAACAGTAATCGAAAATTGATTTCAGAACTCAACAGAGAACTTTTTTAAAAAAAATTAAAAACTCAAACGTTTGGACTGAAATTAAAAGATTATATAATAAAATTAATAGGTTTTTTTTGGTTATTTTATTACCCGTGGCAAACGGAGAATAAGCGTAGAAACATTGGAAAACGAGATACAAGTAACGGAAATCAATGCGTTATCATTTTCGATCTCTGTTATGATGCTTCTAGATTATCACTGTCGGAAATGTTGGTAAACTAAATGATTTCTTTAATTGGTATACATTTTCGAATATTTTTTACAAATGCCATTGTAATCAAGCAAGTAATTAAACAACTAAATGATCCGATCCGGCTATCTACTGATCTTATATGATACTTGTGTATTTTATCCTATAAAACTCCTTCTTCAAACAGTCACTAAATAAGGATAAAAAACAAGTTGATGGCGGATAACAATAAAAAAGTAAACAAAATAAAAAGAATTATTGCCAAAAATGAAAAGGAAAAACTGCATTGAAAACCCTAATTAGGTAGATAGAGATTGTCTTCATTGCTTGACTAAACCTATTTGGTCCACAGTAGCGTTCTGACTAATTATAGAGGTTCTGAATAATTGGCCGTATTCAAAACTTTGTTATCTCTATAATGATTGCCTTGCCTGAATTCTTCTGTAGCCTATTTCCTATATTTTTAAAATTCATTGACAGTGTTGGTATTCACCAAAGAAAGTTTGTTCTTCTTGGAACGCGAAACGGACACACTCTGAGCATTAATTCTCGAAGCAAAATCACGGTCAAACAAAAAAGATCGAAGCCCTGTGATTATATCTGTTAATGTTGGTGAAATCCTAGATGCAGAGTTAATCTTCCGACACACCAGGTCTGTATTTGGCCACAGTATCTACTCTCATATTACACAGAATGTCTGAATCAACGCCGTCTACGCTATCGAAAATTGTAAAAGTACAGATTATTTTCAGTCGTTACAAACGCCTTTGCAAATTCTCGTTGATTTGGCAACAACAAGGCCGGAATGTTGAATCGTTGACCTCGAGTTGGGCCGTACTCACCAGTTCGCCGACCGCTGACAATTCCTTCCCGACCCGACCAAGACAAGTAAGGCCGACGACGGTCGACAGCTGACTGAGACAGACATGGCATAACCACCCGTGCTGTTAAGTTGTGCAATAATTCCGCGACCTCCAGGTTCTGCCCCCCCTCCACTCCTCTCCACTTCACTCGGAGTCCGTTAAACTCGATGCGATTATCAAACCGAAGATATGTGTGTTACTCTGCACCAATGCAACCACTAACTCATTCGGAAATAAGCACTGGTTATCTGGAAGGAGGAGACGAGAAATGAGCGAAGCCTCTTCAAACGTGTCAACGATGGTGGAAGATTCCGGCCGGCGTCACGCGTACAATGATCTCGTTCTACCTACACCTCATACCAATGAGGTGAGCGTCCATTGTGTGAAGAAATCTATATACTTCATCGTTTTTCTTCAATCCTGAATCAATTTCTTGTACACACACTTTTGTAAAAATACTCGAAAACTCTCCAATATCTCAAATCGTTTTCATCTCTTATTCTGTCAGCCAATTAATACTTCAGCAACACCAAAGTTTCCAGGATGCTGCTTTTCAACTTCAACGATGCAATTCTCTAATGGACGTCTTCTCCTTTAACTATCTAGAAGTAATTAAAAATAATATCTGACAGTTCAGAAATATAAGATAATAATTACTGGCCCGTTATTCTGAAAAAAAAATATAATAAAGTTTAATAAAATTAAATAAAATTTTATTTTTCGTCCGTAAGATTAGGACTTCTTCAGTAGCCATAATTAGGGAACCGTGAAACTAAATAATATTGTTTTGATGCTGTCACTAAATCTAAAATTAATTTTGACATGTACATAAAATTTAAAATTTATTTACTTTTCAGAATTATGAATGTCGGATCAAATTTTTCTCACGTTTAATTTCTAATATAAATTATTTATTGTGCTTTTAATGCTGGTTATATTGCCTTTTTTTTACGGTAACAGGCTACATGAGGGTAATCCACATGGTGGCAACTCCCCTTTAATAGCATAGGAAGGGATTTGAAAGGGGGGGATGCGGAAGGGTAGAGGAAGGTAGCCAAGGGTTAACTAGGGCCCCCAGGCTATATTTTAAGGATCCTACCCGGCATTCGCCTAAAAGCAATGCAGGGAAAACCATAGAAAAACCTGCATCAGGTAGGTCGGGTATTTGGTACTTGTCCCACCCCTTTCCGATGGCGTGAGAGGGGTTTTTTCTGTGGGCAATATGGCAACTCCCCTTTAATAGGATAGGGGACTTGAAACCCCTGGGCTATATTTTAAGGATCCTACCCGGCATTCGCCTAAAAGCAATGCAGGGAAAACCCTAGAAAAACCTGCATCAGGTAGGTCGGGCATTGGGTACTTGTCCCACGCCCTTCCGATAGCGGGAGAAGAGTTTGCTGTGGGGTCGCAGAATTCCCTTCTCCGTACCTCGGTCAGTTTAAGAGGCAGCTGGCCGACTGTTCCAATGGGAACGAAGAACAACTCTTACCGTATGCCCAAGGTCTGCGACCCCGGAACATACACCTCTCAAAACAGACCGAGGTGCCTCGGCTTGTGGGAACCTTAGTTCTTGGTTATATTGCATATATTTTTCTTATATAATTTTCAAATAAATTTATACCTGGCAGTTTTGTTCTACAAAATTCTTCTCTTCCAAAAATTCTACTCAATAAAGATAAAGCCATTAGAAATACACATTTTTTAAGTTAAAATGTAAAAAGCCAAATTTTTTGTGAAGATTCCGGAATTTTTTTTTGGTGAATGAAGTAAAGAAAGTTACCGTAAAACGACGAACGTAGCCCTGCAATAGCCAAATATGGAAAGAATGTTTGCTCACGTGAAATCCGTCACGTTAACATTATTACTGTCAGATAAAAGAAGGCGCTGCGGTTTATCGCTGACCTTCATAAATTCCAGTGTAACAGCAGTTCATTAAGAAGCCTTGTAACTTTCCCCGCCGCTAATTAGCCAAAATGTTGTTACATGTTAAAGTAAAACTCCACCTCGTAGTAAGAAGTTTAAGCATTCATAACGTTAGGTTAACTCTTGACGTTAATTACCTAATCAATTCCTTCATATTAGAACAGTATCTGGATGGGTTTCTTTACTTAAAATTAATGACATATGACCGAACTACTCTAATGTGTGCAAAATACGAAAGTCAGTATATTCGGAGATGACTTTAATCGCAAATTTTGCGAAGAACTCCAAAAGCCTTTGCGTTGGTCATTTCTCCGTCCCATCTCCGTCTGGTTAATTGGAAAGGTTAGGATCTCAGCCTCATGACGCATTCATTTGATGCAAACGTATACAACAGTCTATATTAAAGGCAAATAACTGTTTTTACCCAATAATTGCCTATTTCTTTATCTAATTAGTAAACTTTTAACACGGACGTTTTATGATTTCTTAATTGTATCACTTGTCGTTAACCTAGAAACAGTGACAAATATAAGTAAAACACATGGTCTTGTTTCGTTTTCTGTTCCAATGAAAGAAACGACATTTTTCAATAAAAGAATACTTTTTTCTTTTGCTATAGAAATAATTACACAGTATTTAATTTAAAGCTCCGTCAAAAAATATTTTCCGCAGCATATCCACCATTTGGTCTCTCTTCTCGTGTAAGTGAAAAATGGAAAATTTCATTTTAATGATGAAAAATATGACATTTATAATTATACAAATAAATATACTTCATTGAGTCAGAAACATTACATTTATTAACCAAAATGAATTAAACGACGTTTCGCCCTCTTTTAGGACCTCCTCAGGTTGGACGCTTTCAATAACTTCGTATATAAATCATGCATTAAATGTTACAACCGAAATGAAACGTGTAACATTTTTACTGATTCCTGAATTGGAACATCTACCATCATCATGGGTCGGTCGTCTGTGGTTCTTCATCACGCGCTTAAGGGATTTAACATTAATAGCGTCCATGAGACTCATTGGTGAATTCAAATCTCGTCATGACAACCATTTCTCCGCAAGGCCTTATTAAAGCAAAAGGTGATAATTTATGTAAATACAGACCTCATGACGTAGAAAGTAGGGAAAACAAGATAAGGCTTTAAAGCAATTATTTTGCGTTGATTCTTGAAGGCTTGGTTGGACATTGAGAAATATACCATTTGCACTGACAAATAGAAGGATGGCGTAACAGTTTTATTGAGGCGGCTTCCTAGAATCTTTAGAAGGAAACTTGTTTTACACACACACAATACTTGACACAAATTCAGTTTACGTCTCTTGTCTAAATGAGAAAAATTGGCTGTTGATCAGTCGAAGCAAAATTTACTCACATCATTCATTGTAACTAAACTGTCTCTCCGGTGTGAGGAGAAAGAAGTTCATTTGCAATAAAGACGTCGACACGTAATTCAGGTGCTTCGTATCGGGAGCGACACTTTATATCTGAGGACACTCAATTTAATAGCCCTAATTAAGATTCACCACCACTATTTTTCTCTCATCAAATTATTCCGTTAATCGCTCTAATATTTAATTTTCAACATGCTTCTATTGTACGTCTACATAATTAAAAATAGTGTTCTCCTTTCGAGGTTAGTTTGCACTCACATAAACTAAATATCCTTCTCATATAATTAAAATTCGGCATTAACGTGTAACATATTGGAGAGTTCTTATTCAGCCTAGTTATCACGGTGTCAGTAGTACCGCGAAAAAAAAAAACAGGCCTAGAGGAGGATAATTACAAATTAAATTATCACACAGTTTTATTATGACATACGAAAGGGTCTACTTATAAAACTTAAAAAACAGAAATTAATAATGTAATAAAGAAATTGATGTTTATTATAATCTATCTATCTATATATAAATGAATTGCTGTTCGTTAGTCTCACTAAAACTCGAGAACGGCTGAACGGATTTATCTTATCTTAGTCTTGAAATGTTCGTGGAGGTCTAGGGAAGGTTTAAAAGGCGAGAAAAAATCGAATAATTTCCGGGAAAACCCTAAAAACAGCCCTTTTCTATTTCCCATACAAACGTTTTCTAAATAAAATACAAATCTACACCAGTCGAGAAATTTTCACCAAATTTCGTACACGTGTTCTTTGCGACCAGGAAACAAACACTGTCGGGGTGAGACGCGTCTTCCACCCCCAGAAGCGGGGGTGGAAATATTTAAACATACTAAAACAGCCGATATTTGAGTCGGATCAATATTTTTAGGGGTTAAAGATATTGATAGTGTTTCTACCAATGTTATCTGAATACAATTTTCATCTCCTACGCCCTGTAAAAAGGACACCCTTCGGGTTTGGGGTGGAGATGCTTTACAGTAAAATAACGCGAATACAACCGAGATTGGAGTCAAATCAAAGGTTTTGGAAGTCACTGTGTTTAGTTACGACATTCAAATTGGCATTTACCCCTCAGATGCAGGGGTAGCGGGGTGCAAATTTTGGAACATGCAAACACGGCAGATATTTGCGTTGAAGAAATATTTTTCGAGTAGCGTTACATAAAAATTGAGCAAAAGCAGTCGAAATTGGAGTCATATCGGGGGTTATAGATAAATGACATCTCGGGCAACGCCGGGCACCAAGCTAGTAAGAAATAAAAATAATTAGATTTAATATAGATAGGCATAATAACAAAGTTAACTTGTAATATTTAGAGGTAACTTTCAATATTATATAGAATATTGAATAATTTGGAGGTTATGTTACGTTTATCATATCAACTGTACAAAGAAATCGAGAAAATGCGGTCGAATCGTAGGATTATAGATTTTGTGAAATACACCTTGTCAACGAGAATATTGAATACTATTTTCCTGTCCGTTCATCTTCGATAAAAGAAGTGTTCCACGCACTAAAAATCATCACATCTGTATTCGCAATTATTTTCTCTCGGTTCAGTTATCAGCTCAAGTAAAAAAATAATTAATTTTTTTATACCCTTCCTATGTAACCGCTCTCTATTAATGATTATCCACTTTTATTGTAATGTCCTCGATAACAAACTATATCTCCGATGGTCACGTAGTCTATACCATTTTTCCTTCTATTTTAAGAACGAGAATCGTTAGCTCGTCAAAACTGAAGGACACTTTCCGCTACGGATATTTATGTTTCCACTCGAGTCTTCGTTTTCAGGAGGTGGGGAAAAAAAAGAGGACGGTGTTTAGTTCCAGCCTTGAGGAAAGAACGAAATGCGTGTGATTCCCCAACGTCAAAGGCGTGACAGACAAGCAAAAGTTATGGAAGGTGAACAAGGTCGCAGACAAATTACAGTCACGACCTAAAGATTATACCTTACTTGCTTTATAACCAAAGAAAAGTCGTGAAAATAACTCTTTTTTTAAAAAAAAAAAAAAAGATCCGATAAAATAGGAAGCAATATGCTTTAGAACCTATTACGAAAGTGATGAGTGGGGCCCTTAAAGAGCTGAAAGACAAACAGTCTAACATAACGTAATGTAATGTTGAAAGTTAAAAAGGCACAGCCGAAGAGTGGTAAGAAGGGATCTGAAAATCGGTGATGAATTTTAGACTTCACATAGTAGTCCTACATATGAATATGAAAATAAACCAATAACTTTCGAAGTTTTTAAGATACCTATGTAAGTCGTCATCACGCGAACTGTTCCGATGACTTTCATGAAAACGTCATTCAACGTGGTTAGTTAGACTGACAAAATCATCTTCCTCACAATTCTTATCTTACTGTTGCTCAGGTTTGTAGAAATTGTAATTACCAAATCGTCACTCAGTTCGAAACTTGTTGCACGGAAATCTCAGAAATTACAAAATTGTTCAATCATTTTTCCTGAGGAGTTTATAAAAAATTTTCACCAAGCAAGAGTTTTTCTGCTTATGGATTTATTATATAAAAAAAGAAACATTTAATTTTATGCACCATTATTACAATATTTAACATTCTAACCTAATAATTCATATTTTGTAATTTAATTTCAACGGAAACGCAGGCTCCATACGCTGTTAAATTGAACACAATTTCTTGCAATGTTTTTATAGATGAGACCTGCTGCATTACTTACTCTTGTGAAACAGTTCTTTAAACACGAGTCCTTATTATGAAACACGATACTATAAATCCTTCAGGAGAACAAAAGTGTTGGAACTTTATCAGATTCCACGAAACTTCCGTGAAAAATAAAATGTTGTCAACTTTTCCCCCTTGATTCCATAATTACAGATTGAGTATTCACGGAGGTGACGACCCACTATTTCACTTCTATGGTGCATTTGCTTTATTTCAGTCAATATAAAACTGTACAGTATAAAAGCAAAACTGGCAAAAACACAATACAAAATTTAAAATTTATTTCAAAAAGTTTTTACATATGGTGATTATAAAAGAACAGACCTAGTCGCCATTTTGTGGACTGATGCCATATTTTCAGTTTCTGCTACTCTTTAATGAAAAATCCAATACGTGACATTTCCATACGTTTTTACTACAAACGAATGGAAATTATTTTTACAAAACCTGATTAATCTTTTATAATCTCCCTGTATTTAAATTTACAGGAATAAATGTAAGTCATGGCATAAAAAAAATATGTAAATGAGTAATTTTAATTTATAAATATTAACCGTGAAAAATTAAAATTTCTGACGGTCACAAAAAGTATTCCTACCAGGCATCTATAAATTAGTAAATCATTTGCAATATAAAGCAATCATTAAAAACCTAAATGATCTGATTTACAATAGTTTTTTCAAGATCCAAATCTTTTAAAAACCCTTCATAGTCAATTAATTCAACTTTTGTGCTCATAAATGAAGTCATTGTACTCACTTCTCTCTGAAACAATACAAATAGAAAAAAGGAAATAAGAGGAAATACATAGACTATGTTTGAAATTATATAGTTATTAACAAATAGTTCAGTAGGTAATCCAAACAAGAAGCATGGCTACAGGTGTGTTAGTTTTGCCAGCTTTGCCCACTGTAACTTGTAAAGTAGGTTTTTGAAGTTGGATCATTTGGAATGTATTTTTTTTTTTTACCTTTAAGACTTCCCAACTTGTCCCATTCTTTGAGAACCTCATGATCAGTCCTGACATTTTCCATAATGCCATATGGGAAGTGTCTCTCATGAGATAATCATCGGTTTTACAAAGTATGTCCCACAAACTTTAATAATATTTTGCTTATATTCAGCCAAAAATTAATATATTCAAATGTGTTCACTTTTATGTTTAAAAGCTTTCCAATTACTCCCAATTGATTTTCAACTAGTTTTAAGCAACACATTTATTGATAAAATAATAGTTTAACTATTATGGACAGATATGAAATCAAATGACAAGATTTGTCAAAGTCAGCAGGAGGAAGATAAAAAAAATCAATATCTTACCTTGTAATCATCAGGGATTAACACTGGAGCTGGGTTTTGTTTGTAGTCCAAAAACTGAATTAAATCCATGTATGAAACTTGTCCATGTTCATTTTTATGAAGCCTTAAAGTAAAAAAGCATTTAATTTTTAAATACCCAAATAAATGAGGGAATTTAAATGCTGTTAATTTCTTCAGACATACCTCTCAATTATAGCATTTATGATGTCTCTGTCCAGAGGTAAATTACTTGCCAGACATGTTAAGAATACTCTATCTTTAGAAAGGTAACATGTTTTGTCCGCATCTAAGTGGCGAAAAGTAATTTCCATTTTATCAAAAGATTTAAAAAGCATTCGTTTTAACTGTGTCTGAACTACAGACCTGTAAAAAACATTGAAATCAGACAAATGTTGAACTGTTCTTAATATTGTTATCATTTTTTCTTGTTCACAAGAAAACAAGCTTATAACAGAGTTTAAAATGTTCAAGAGGGTTTATATGTAAATAAAATTGTTTCACTGAACTTTATATTGTTCATATAGTGTCATAAGGTGTATACCATATTTGTTTCTGCCTTTAAGCATAGTTGGAGAAAAACAAAATAAAGTAGAAATGAAACCTGTACCAATGGTATGCCTTTAATACTATATTGGGTGCAATGCAATATCAACATCTTAGCTCAAGTAGTAGGGAAATTTTACAAACCAACTCAAATGTTTTGGTTCCAATTACTTCAACTAATTATGAAAAAAATTTAATTCTACATCATAAATACTGGATCAAAATAAAAAGCAACTCCTGATACAGAGTTATTTAAATTTTGAGACCAATCTATTTCGATATGAGATAATCAGATAAATTATTCATCAACAACATTACCAATATATTACTACTGAGATTCATTTCAGTATTGTCAAAATAATTACAAGTGAAAAGAAAAATGGAAATGTATTTTGTGTTATAATCTGGAAAAACATCGTAGTGTGATTACATAACTGTCATGAGAAATGAAAAAGATTAAAAGTATATTTTGAGTCATCTGTATATTACCTTAGCTTGTCTCTTGTCATTCCTTCGTCAGGGCATTTAGCATTATATTTCCTAGCTATCGTAACAATTTCATGTTCTGTTATGCAGTCTCCCATTATTTGCTTTAAAGCATTTCTAGGAAAATGGATACAACAATCACAAACTTGATTATATAAGCAGATAATATATGTTCATATTTAATTAATATTATTTATAACTTTTATCATAACTTAAAGAAAAATTATCACATAATATTAAAGTAAATTAAGAGAAGGTAATGAGCTCATGCCATGGGGACCAGAAAATTAATGAACAAATGATATTTATTTTATTTTGTTCAAGGTAAACAATTAATGATTTAAAGAATGTACTTGGTAGAACATTTAGAACAATAAGTAAGTAATGGATTACACAATGGATGCATTGAAAAATAAGATAATTGTAGGAAAGTAACAACTTTATGAATCAGAAGTTTAATTCCCTAATGAAATATATTATCCAAGCAATAATTATCTAAACTATTAATTAAATCATTCATTATTTTTAACAGAATGTTCCATGGTGTTCATAAATAGTTATTTTTTTCAAATTACACAATATTATTACTAATGTAGTTATGTGAATTTATTAATTCCTAATGACTTAAAATTTTTCAGTTATAGAATCTTACTATGAAGTTTTTTTAATAATAATAATAGAACCATTAAAAATGTATTAAATTTTATTTTATAATTAATAAATCTTTATATTGATGAATTGGATTTGCAGGTTTTCACAAAAACTATATTATTTTACTCTTAATTTTAATTTTAGCATCTTGATTGTTAAAAAAAATAACAACTACAGATTACTTAATCTTCTTGTTCCATTGCACTTTATTGTGTTGCTTTAAATGTATGTTAATTATCAGAAAGGACATATATATAATAAAATTATTTAAATACCTTAAAAATACTTTAGGTCAAAATCTTCTAAAAGCTAAGATTACTATAATTCCAACACTCACCTCAGATCACAATAGTGGACAATCCCTGCTAGACAGCATTTAGATTGTATGTATTGACATGTAAAGTCTTTGTAGACTGGCCTTAATGCTTCCCGAACTTTATCCATTACAAATTTAATATTACTTTTTAGAAACTGCAACATTAATATATCACCATTTTAATGTGAGGATGAATTAATGACTTCAAAATATTTTCAATTCTAAATCTGATGCTTGCAAATCTACATGAAACATAGTTTTTGCGAAACAAATTATCTATCATATCAAACTAGTAATTTAATTTTGCACACAGCATTTATTTTTCCATTGACATAAATAATCTAAGGATACTGTTGAACTTTCAGACTCATTAAAGTACTAAGTGCTACATGGTAGTACAAGTATGATAAAGAGCAGTACATCTCGTGAAAAAGAAAGATAAATTCACCAAAAATTTGAACTATTCATTAGATAGACCTGATATGGTATCCAATCTTCTGAACTGTAATCTTCTAGTAAAGAAGGATAACAGTTTCCCACTACCTCAGAAAATTTAATAAAATAACTTGATAATAATAATGAAATGAATTGATCTAACTGAAAATTTATTAACCGTTTAATGATTTTAACTTGCTATTATTAAAAATAAACAATTTATATTAGAAAATGTATTATTAAGTGAATGTAGTATATTTAAAACTAAAATAAATAATCTCATAACAAATTTATTCTATGCAATATAATGAGAACAAATATCCTTTTTACCTCTTGAGAATTTATCTCCATGTAACGGAGAGCATATTCATCTGCTTCAGTAAGATCAAATAAGAAACTGGATATATTAACTATATTTCCTATGTAAAAGTCTTGAGCTGTGTAATATTCTGGTTCCTTACTAGAAAATTTATCTTGGCCAGGTTTATAGACTTTTTCCTTCAGTAGAAAAGAACCACGAATATAACCTTTGAAAGGAAAAGTATTTCAAAAGTTTTATGCATTGCATATAATATAGAAATTAATTTTGATGCATTGTCTAAATTGCAAATCTTCCTTTAATAATGGAAAATGTATGTACAACAATTTCAATATTTTTAATCAATAATTTTTAAATTACTATTATTAACATCCAAAGAAAGTGATTAATATTGGAAATGTTTATATTCAAGGAATAAAATATACATTTAATGTTTTATAATGCAAAATGATATTGACAACTTAAACATCAATCAATTATTTCACTTTATTTAAATTGTGAATATTTTCAGATGTCCTACCAAACTACCAGAACAAAATTTTAAAAATTATATGTTTATAACTAATGTTTGCTCTCAATATTTGGTTAACATTTTAATTCTGAAAGGGTTTAAATATTACCTGAATTGACTTCAGCGAGCTCAAATATTGATAAGCTGTCATCTGACAGATAAAGACTAATAACGAATTTACGCCCTCTATTCTCAGGAATTTTGGAAATCATATTAGCCTTAAATCGCAGACAGTGGCTATCAAGCCCCAACCTATAAACAGCATAAAGCATAAAATAAATGAGCCCAAAAAACAAACTGAATGTAGAATATTCTTATTTACTTGTCTTTGTGTAAAAACTTGACAAAATCTGTATGGGGACGAACAGGTGACAATTTAAAGCAATTTCCTGCAGAATCTGGATAACTGCCAAAACCATTGTATGGAGGCAATTCTTTTTGTATGCAATCTTTTGAGGATTTCATATCATCAGGAGACATAGGTTCTTCTATAGGAGTGAAGTTGTCTGTAAAACAAAAATTACTTGAATGCTAAAATCCACCAAATTGGTTTCCTTCCACATTTTCTGACATAACTTCAATTCCTAAAACTGACTTAAATGCTTATAATTTACAATATAAAATATTGCATTGAACCAAATGTGTTTACTTTATAGTTGTATAAGGTGTTATAACTACAGCACTTCTTGAAGCCAAATAATAAAATGAATATGTCATTTACAGATTACATTTTTACAAAAGTATCATGAATGTCATAAGCTAAAACTAAATTTGTCAGAAAAAATGAGTGTTCATCAAGCAAAAGAAAAAATCGTTACAATATGACGTTTTCACTACAATTTTGGGACTTATACTGGTAATAAACAGTTTTGAAAGTCCAAACATAAATTTTGTGTCTTGGCCTGCACCCAATGATGATTGTAACTGGACTTCCAATTTTAACATATATATATATATGCTTAAATTCAAAACTGTCTATTACATAATGAAGCCCCAAAATTGTGGAAGAAACATCAAATGGTAATGATTTTGCTTAATTAAAACACATTTTTTCTCAGATGAAATTTGCCTTTTCATTTTAATTCATACCTATGCCAAATTTAACATTGTAGTATTCTTTTGTAAAGTTGTCACAGCCAGTGAGAACAATTTTGCGACCATAACAATCAATGCATGCTCCTATAGCCAAATCTTTGTCTGTATAATACTCTACAACTCCTGGTCCAGTCCCAAGAGGATCAATAACATATCTGTGTTTAATTTGTCCTCCACTCTTACCTCCTCCAGATGTTAGTACATTGAGCAAATTAATACCAACATTATCCCCTGGTTTCAACAGTGAAGTATAATTCTGAAATATCAAAAAATATATTATTTAATGGTTCAAACTAAACTAACTCACTACCTTTCCACAATAAATTAAAATTCTAAGTTGCTCATTACAAAATAAACCTTGGAAATGTAAATAAACTGGAATTAATTAATTTATTGAGATTACAAATGTACAGTACAGTCATTTTCCATTAGACATTTTAAAATTCACAGATGTTATCATGGATGTTGAGAAATAAAGGCAGCATTCATAGCTTTTATTTTCACAATCAACTTCTCTAAGTTGTTACAATTATTCTTAGTGGCAAAATTAAATATTGGAAACAATTATATATAAAAAAAAACAAATTTGGTTAGAAAGGAGAAACAGATAATTTTTGACCAGTCAGCACACAGTTTAGACCTTCTTTCCTGACTAAGTAAAATGACGAATGATTAAGTGTAACAACTTAGGGGAGTTGATGGAGGATTTATAAATTCTGTCTTTAATTTAACAACATTCATCATACCATCTGTAAATAAATATACTTAAATCAAATGATAAAGTATGATGACAAAAATTTTAAGCAATAATTATTTAATATACTTAATTGTTTTTATTTTCTAATATTTCTCTTTCACTTTTTGTCTGCTTTATTTAAGTAAATTATGGTTACTTAGGGCTGCACACACAAATAATTGTGCAGTAAATTATATTGGCAGAGAAAATGGAGTTCAGGTGAGTTTTGTTTATAACATTGAACACCTCTATCATTTAAGAAAGAATTACAATATTTTTAATGTTGAAAAATGGGGAAACTATGTAGCTCATGCACTTGTTTTGAATTATTTTCTTTGTACCTTTTAGGGTATGGCTATTTTCATGTATTTTATTGTAGTTAGTTTAACTGAGGTATATTCACCTTTGGTAGTTTGCCACGTTTGCAGAAAAGGATGCCAGTATCACGGCCAGTATTTGGAGGAACGTTTTCTTTAACTGCTATTGTATCATCCGATAGGTAATATTGGACCTCAAGTCGATGAATTAGTCCATATTCAGTCATACGATTATCAAAGTAACCATAAAATCTGAGAACCTTTGGGTTGAATTCAAGAAACTTTCCTCGAGTGTCCACAAGTGAGTTAGGTTTCTTGGGAAACTTCAATCCTGCTTCCTAAAGTTTATACAAAAAGATACTGAATTTTAGCTCTACACAACAATGACTTGGTATTTGATATGCACCTCACCAGAAAATAAACATTGATTCGCTAAAAACACTTACCTTTTTCCTGAGTACTTCATATGGATCAACAGGAGGGGTAATGGGATCAGGTACAGTTATTCCTAGCCTATTAAGGAAAACTCTTGTGAAGCCATCACAGTTTATGATTTTAAACACCCTAGCAAAGAGCTCAACCTCCTTTCCAATGTTGAGATCCAAAATGTCATAGAACTCTTCACTGTACATATTGGGACGTGGTATTCGTTGACGACTTATAAGAGTTCCTGAACACATTACAGCAAATTGAAGTTTACATTTTTATTTATTAATAAATTTAACACAATTTTTTTTGTACACAAATGCCAATTTTCAGTCTATAGGGAAATAAGAGATGCAAATTTAAATCTCTCAATTACAAAAGTAATTAGTATTTGACAATATCATTTTTTGGTTATCATTAATTTAGGAAAATTCTAGGGGAATGTAGGTGAGAATTTACCTTAAAATAAAAAAGATTATTCATGAGAATAAAAATACTTTACCAAAATTAGAACATAAATCTATTTCATTTTGCACTGAAAAGATCTTTCTGACTTCAAAATATATTTATAAATTTGATTTCAAGAAAATAATTATTACCTTGGGGAATTCCACTGTTCTTAACTTTGGGTTCAATAATTTTCATTGTTCCATCCTCAAGATAGAAAAATATTTTACACCTCCTTATTTGATAAGCATATCCTCTCATTTCTTCAATACTTTCTTGAAAATATGCGTCAAAAGAAAGGACCTTGCACATAATTGATAAGAAAAGTCACTTGAAATTCTTGTTCAATGGAAATATATTTATTACAAGAAATTATAAGATTAATAACCTTGATATAAATATAAAATTATAATGTCTAAATAAATTAATTAAAAGTTACTTTAGAATATGTTAGAATAGAACATTTCAATAGTAAATATTTCGCCATACAAAAAAAAATATATATATGAAATACCAGTAGCGTTTAAATAAGTAAGATTCAAAACTTTAATGCAAGTAACCAAATATAAGTTTTCCTTTCTCCACACATTTTTACTTCTCATTATTATTTTTTTTGCGAGCAGGGGAATTAAAAATAAAATAAATACATATATATATATATATACACAATGCGTACAATATTCCGAAACTTGCCAAGGAAGTAGGATTTTATTTTAGTCTACGCAAAGGTCGCATAGAATGGCGAAAAATAGGTAAGACATTTCATAAAGATTTTAATTATAGATTTTAAATTACAGAAAAAGTAATACATTTTCTCTCTTGCAGATAACATCGATATATATATATATATATATATATATATATATATATATATATATATATATATATGGAACACAGAAATAATAATGAAAAAAATTGTAGTAAAATGCTGCGACCAATATGGAGTTTAGGAAATCCTCGAAGACCAGGAAGATAGCACGTCAAAATAAGTGCTATTAGTATTTGCGCACTAATTTTGCCGTGCGAAAGTAAAAGTATAATCAAAATTTAGGGTAAATTAGTGTGAAGTTGCAAAGGTATCCCGTGATAGTGTATAGTACAAAATCGCGTTATGTACATCTCTATATCCTGAAAAGTTAGTTTTACATTAGAAATGGAAACTTATTTACAAATTTAAACAAACCTGTTTATCGAAAGCTAGCCAAGTGGGCATATCAGGAGATTCCCCGCGTGGATATAATGAAGGGTTCCTATCCACTTTCGTATAGAATAACGGAACGCCTCCAATTCCGGGTTTAGTTCTATAGGACAAAATTGGTAATCCATTGTCTCTTTCAAAGTGGTGTGACTTGTGGAAACGAGTTTTTCCTACCTAAAAAATTTAAGCAAAATACGGAATTCAATTTTATGGTAATATTATTTGATCACATCGCACATCGAGATAAATCTCCATTTACTTACATCAACGAATGAATTTCCTGGAAGTAACGGCAAAAAATTCTTCAACATATTAAGCGAAAAATTTGGTCGGAAATGTAGCGCATCAGAAAGGAAAGCAGTTGTTTATACGCTCGTTTAAATAGTTGCTATGGAGCGCGTGAATAATGTTAAGGCTTGCCTGTGAACTTTATTCCGCGTTTTGTGGAGCATCGGAAAAGCAAATTAACAGAAACGAGCCAAACATCGAATGAGTCGTTTGTTGAAATAATTTAAAAAATGAGATATTTGTATTTCAATAGATTTCGACTAAAGCTGCAGTGCCTCCGGTCGATATTTGTATATCGACTTGTAATGTTTTGAATAAGAAGTAAACAAACAAATACGCCGAACGTCAACTCAAATAAAAGTTTTGCAGAAAACGTTTACAGAGGTGATAACGTGATTATCACATTTTTAAGAAAATATAAATAATGCTGATAACTTTCGATACTCTTAACGTTATCAACAAACTACTCTCCAACAATGCGTACAATATTCCGAAAGTTGCCATGGAAGTAGGATTTTATTTCAGTCTACGCAAAGGTCGCACAGATTGGCGAAAAATAGGTAAGACATTTCATAAAGATTTTAATTATAGATTTTAAATTATAGAAAAAGTAATACATTTTCTCTCTTGCAGATAGCATCGATATTGATAATTTAATACATGAAAGAGACTTTGTCAACTTGGAAGACAACATGAATAATGTTACCAATTGTAATTTAGATGGTTTATATGACTTAAAAATTTTAGATCCTAATTTTATAAAAAATTTCAAGTTGGCTCAGCTATCAACGAAATACTTAGCTTACATGCAAGATTATCTACTCAAATGTTTACAGTCTGCTCAACTTCAGATTAAAGAATCATTGCAGGTAACAAAGTAATTTAGATAATATGTAGTTTATATATTCTTTTGTTGTGTTTGATAACTCTCATATTTATTGATACAGCAAAAGTGTATATAACACAATGCTCAAAAGCCATACTCATATACTTAAAAATTTAATATTGGAGAGGACAAGTTTGAAATTAGTTATATTTTGAATATATCAATCAGCTATTTCTTCAGAACCCTTACATAAATAAAATAGCTGTGGTCTAGCTAATAGCTATTTCCTTGCAAATATATAATAACCCGTTACAAATTTCAACAATAAGTTACATAATAGAAAATATATTTCTTGAATAAGTCAAAAGATTCTGAGTTTTCTATAACTGTGTTTATAGAAAATTGTTTAAATGTAGTCACATTTAATTTTAAATAAGTTTGTATATTAAAATATTACAGTATATGTTTACATTTCAGAGGTATAGTGACTATTTCAAGATTAGAAAATATTATTTAAATCAGCTGAAATGCAAGTACCCAATGCTGTACCTGCTAAGAGTTCCACTCACAAACAGCCTGCAAATGTGAATGGCAGTGAGAAAATTGACAGTCATGCATCACAAATTCATAAAATTATGAACAGAGTGATGAATAAGGCACAAAAAGTTTTACATCGAGTAAAAGATTAAAGTAGTTTGTCACTTGTTACATAATTTTCTTTAACAACAGTTAAACCTTTATAATAATGAGCTGTAATAGTAGTAATTCAATTATTGATTTAATAAACTTTTACATGTAAACTATTTTCAAAGAATACATAGTTTGGGTTAATACTTAAAACAGATTAAAAAAAAATTGAGTTTATTCTATGATTTCAAACAAGGCTCGTCTTGGTTTGACGGGGTAAAAGGTAAAAGGTGAGAGGGAATTAATGGGGATCTTACAGCGTTGGAATACAAAGAAATATTACAATAATATCAGTTTAAAATAGAGTTACAAATTACCTTCCAACTTCATTATTTAGAATGGAAGTACTTAGTTTTTCTTGATAACATATTTTTTTGTAACTGTCATACAATATTATGTCCTCTTTGCCAATGAGTGTTTCATTGATATTAAAATTAACATTACCGTTGGATTTTATCACCTTTTAAAATTAACCTTTTGTAAATACTTAAACTTTACCTTTTTTATATAATATATATATTTATTACCATTTGTACAATATTATTTACCGTTAATTGTTTTATTGATATTACAATACACCTTCCAGTTGAATACTTCAAGTTTAAAATCATTCTTATATAAATACTGGAAGTACTTAAATTTTCCTTTTTTTTTAATATAATATTATTTCACTGTCCTTTATTTTATTTTTCTACAATATTATATGCTTTTGGCATTTAAACGTTCTATAGCTGTTACAGTTCTAAAGTATTTGTTTTTCTGAGGCTGAATTTACATTTTTATTCTTTGCAACCACTGTTTCTTCGTCAATGCTTGTATTTTTAACAGAATATTAAAAACTCTACAGTTTGGACAGGATCAGTCTCAAATAAATTCTATTTATATAATCCTCCAAACATTCTCATTAAAAACTAATCATACTCTGTAAATATTAAAGCCAAAATATAAAAGTTTTTCAGGAACTGTACAAATGCAAGTGACTGCTGATATACCCACTTATTTTTTCAATTAACCTTTTAGATGACAAGGGAAGTAAATAATATTTAAGTTGAATGATGATAATTTTGGAATGAGAGAAACCTACTATTTACAGCAATATTTGGCTATAAATCAGCCAAATTTTTCACAGCTTTTCTTCTATCTGAAACACTGACATATACTGCTCTACTGGAGAAACTGAATAGTCCTGATGTTTCACACTTCGGATTGTACATGAGTTGTTGAATGCCACTGGCTACTACACTGAAATTCCTTGACAAGTTTCATAAGACAAAATGTAATATATTTATTTTTGTTTACATCTAATAATATCCTAATAGGACCTCTTATTGAAAACTGAAAATAATTTAAATTCAAATTATATTGCCAGTTGGTAAATTATGGTGTTAGGATGTTATAGAGTTGAAGATAAAGAGGTAGATGGGTCGTCATAACCAGAGGTATCCAAATTCATGCCTTTTTTCCAATATACTACTTTGTGCCCAACAATTGTGGCTCATTATTCCGCGTATCGCTTCAAAACTACGATATTTACGCGGTAATTTTTCCACGTCTTCACTTATTTTCAATACTCAATTTGTCTTCAGAGTTATTTCTCGTACTTCCAAATTTGGACTTCTTTTAATTAATTAACTTATTATTAGACTTTTAATGTTTTTTTTTTCTGAGTATAATTATTATATATCGGCCCAATATTTCATTTTGTTATGATTTATTTTAAGATGGTTATCAGAATATAACTGATTTAGTTAGTCTGTGGTTTGTTTCTGTGAGTGAATAATAAATTTGATGTATCTATATAATTTTGCTTGTGAATTTTGATTTGTACAGGTCAATTATTGTTATATTTACGTGTTCAGTAAATAACAGAAGTGTGTTAATGTGTTGTCGTCGCAGGTCGCCTGTCTGCGTTTATTTGCTGACTTATGCTGACTTCAGCAGCTGCCTCGTGACATACTACTCGGCGGACTTAAGCGAAACTTTTCTAATCCGGACCTACGCTGACGACTACTTTATAACATCTGTACTACTATGCATCATAATTGAGATTAATCTATTTAACAAAATACTATAACGTTTTTACTGTGACTATTACATTTTATATGTATAAATATAAGTCCTTCCCCTTGTACGGTCTCTATGAGGTTCGACAAAATACTAGACGGGAATATTGAACTTAAAATGTCTTCTTCAGACAACTTATTAAAAACATTTTATATATTTATTTGAGGCACATTCCAAATCTCACAGTGCTTCAAATGATTCTTCATCCATCTGGATTTATCTCTGACTTACAGATATCGTTAGGAAAGTTGAGACCACAACTACTTAGTCTCAGAATCTCTGGTCTCCAATTTCTTTTTAGGTTTTCCACCTTCATTCGGACTCTACTCAACTTTGTGATACGGTACATATATATATTTTCTCAGTCACTAACCTATTCTTGTGAACAAAAACGGAAAATATATATATCTAAGCGGCTTATACGCCATGGTAACCAACTTCTCTACCAGATAACAAATATTATATCGACGCACCTTGCGTCGTAGACATTTTTATAATGCTCTTTCTGTAAATCAGCAAGTTACAGAATCTGTATGTTATGGCCAAATGATATCGCTTCATTGGCTGTTCAGTTCAATACCGTCACGTTATAACCGTTTGTGAAAACAGTTGTAATTTTGTTGGTTACTACGCGAATTTTCGCATGCGCTTGTTATTTCGGAATCGTGAGCGCCGCCTACATTTTATCAGATACTGTTGGCATAGTCGTCATTGTCACTCAGAGAATTCAAGATTTCTTCTGAAAACTGCGAACAAATTTCTTCCCAGATACGTTTACACTTCATAAGAAAACATGAGCTACCCACGAAAATATTTTAGATTGTCAGATTATGGTTGTCTTGAATTTTATCTAGATTACACCATTTCTATGTACAACACTCAATCTGATCAAAATGGAATATGTTACTCTTGCTTCCCCGACATTTTTTTTTCAATTTTCTCTTCCTCTGTTGGTAAATTGATTTTAGTTTGTGTTTCATCCCTTATCTTCTTTATAAATTTCAGATATTATTGAAATATGGGAACTTCAATCATATAACTACTTTTACTTAGATCTTTTAGATGTTTATGACATTTATCAACATCTTCTCGAGGTCCGCGAATTTTCACTACATCACGCTTCTCTGCTTCTGGGAAAGATATATTTTTTTTTATCGAATCTCCTTTATTTTCTCTCTTTTACTTCCAATAATTGAAGGAAAAACTATGTTCAATTCCAATATCCTATTTTTTTCACTTTCAAGTTTGTTCAACATTTCTTCTAAGTGTAATTGGTGAGACTTCTCAACGCCGTCTTTATGCCCTGCGGTGTGAATTGTCGTAATACCATCGGAGACAGTTATATTTATCAAAACGTTAAACTCATTCTTCAGGGTTATAACATTTGCTCCATTTTTTTTCAACGATATGTTTTGAGAACTAAGGAGCTGCTTTTATCTCAGCAATTGTTGAAGTACTGACAAGATTTTTTGTCACAATTTCTAATTCTCGTTTTACTTTAACCACCATTTCCGGTGCTCCTTCAATTTTTATTTTATTATCAGCATAAAATTCCACATGACACTTCTTTGGTGATTTTAAGAATCTGCACACCCTTGCGCCCTATCATGTATTTGTGGAGCCAATTAGAAGTTTCTACTGTAGCACTTTGCACACTGTTTGCTTTTTCATATATCATGTTCAAAGTTCTTCCCAGATTTTCGTGAGGACCTCTTGGGGTTATAGTTCAGTGATCAGAGTAATCGTTTGCTGGTATTTCAACACACAACCAGTTTCTTGAAGAATTGTCTTCCCCCGTGGTCCAGTAACATATTTGTGTTGTGAGTTTGGAACTTGCACTGATTCAATAGTGAAATCAGTTTCAATTTCTTTCTAAATATTAAGGATTCTCTCCTTTGCTGCTAATACACCCTCTTTCTCACCAGCAATATCATACTTTTGAACAGTCTCTGGTGGGACTGTAATTCGTACTCCAGTTTCAGCATTAAATTATTCAGGTTATCATTCTTTGTTCCACAAATAAATGTATGTTATTTTTTGGGAACATTAATTCTCTCATATCCTTGTTTTGACTGATCATGAGAGGTTACTAATATCTCACGAACAGCTTTTTTTTATGCCTTCTTTTGTTCCTGTTACTGTAATTATGTACGAGATATCATTCACATTGGGAACAGTTATTTTTGGTATTGATTTCCCTGTAGCAGGGTCACTAAATTGTCTTACGTGGCATTTGAAACAAAACAAAAGGAACCTTCTGAACCCTGGACTAAAGCATTGGCACCAACTTCATCTGGTTGAATTAATCATATTTTAATTGTACCGTACACTTTGGAGCCAGTATTTCCACGTGTATCTACGTGACTTTCGCTAATGTTCCTATCTGCAGAGAATCTATTTTGTCTTCTACGTTATCTTCTGAACGTCAGACTTTTATTTTTACTTTTGAACATTTGGGGGGAGGGAGGCGACTGTTATTATACTTTTTCGGCCATTACTTATAAGTTCGACTTTACACTTTCGAGTCCTACTGTATTTATTAATCATTATAGTCGACACTTATACTATTTCTTGCGGCCTCACTACACTTTACTTATTTTAGTGGCATTACTTCTCGAGGCTTCGCAAGCATTCAATTTGAGCGATTCTTTTTCGCTTCACATTATTTTACTTCAGCGGTTCTTTCCGCTCTACATTTACATTTGTGATTCCGGAACCAATTTTTATTACACAATTTAAGGGTGACCTTTGAACTTGAATCCCGGTGGAATCCTCACTTAGGAGCGCCTTCCCCGTACATTTGCCACTTAGGCTATATTTACTTATTTATTTGCCACAACTGACATGCACCCTTACTATGTCAACCATCAAGTTCAATTTGGGTTTCACGCGAACAGGGAGCCAGCCATGGCTCTGACTCTGCCCTACCCATTCTGCTAATAGCAGATATCGCACTGTGAAGGGCGGCCTACCCCACGTCCGAGACTAACTGCAAAATCTCAAACTTTAGGCCCTTCTTGCCCAACACATTTATCATGGCCTCGCCTCCCACATTTTTCACAAAAGAAATGACTATTACAATATCGTCCCGGGTGATCTACCATTTCACAGAATAAAACTTCATTTAATTGAGGGGTTGCCCGATTAACGTTTGAGAATGTGTTTTGCCAATTGTACTAGGATTTTCTTCTGTATCATGCGTACGTGTATCGTGCCTGTGTGTTTAATTTATTTAATACTATTTTTACTAGGATCCTAGCTATACGTTGTCTTGCTGGGCCGTTTCTATTAACTACCCTGAATAACGTGTGCAGAACGAGCTTAAGTTACAACTCTAATTTCTCGTTCCTGCTACGAACGTTTCTTTTAATTGTTCCTTTACAAAACTACCCGTTATACATTTTCAAGCAAACAGACTGTTGTTCTGATTTTAACAACACACTTTTATTACTTCTCTCGTTACAATTCTACAAGTCCACTGCCTAACGCTCAGAATAACAGTCTAGGTCTCCCTTTGCAATTTACTTTTTTGTTAAGGCATACCAAGATTCGCGATTGACTTTAGACAACAGATAATCTTTGGCTTCTCCCACAATTCTCATTCTCGAATCCACAAGCTTCACAATTATTTTATGGTTACTAGGTTTTAATACCTCAAAGGCAATTTCTACGCCCTCAATAAACCCTTTAAACTCTGTAGAATCACCGGAAAACGTACCAGGCATTAATTTAATCGTCAGAACTATCGAAGTAAAGCGTTCTTTGACTTAATCACCCGTATTTTCGCTATTACTTGGCATATCGGAAAAGTGGATGTATTCTGGATTCTGGTTTTGACTCACCCAGATGAAGAAAGAAGTGAAGGGAAGATCCGATGTTCTCGATGCCGGTCGCTGTGGTGTGTGGCGCTGAAGTCCGTTCCACCGATGGGGTGCAGGAAGTCGGGTTCTGCCACGTGGGGAAGTCGACACGCCCTTTGACACCCTTGACACCATCCAAGTCGGCTCGTTGCACCCTTACACCTGTAGTTGTACACCAGCACGTCGACGCCGTTCGATTACCACCACTATCCTCGGCTGCTACTCTCCACGTTCAGTATGTTCAGCTGATGTTTACTGAACCGTGTTGAGAACACGTGTGAATAGTTGGGATCCACTATCTGTCCTTCTCGTCCTCCGTGGCACTCGCGAGTATGCTCGGTGACTTGAGGATTTTTACTGCTTCGACCTTGCCCCAACGTTGGTCGTTCGGTTCCTATTTATTGATGTTGATGTCCCACGTTGCTGCCACCATGTAACGTGTTCGCCCGTCGAATTAGGTTGACGGGGAGTCGTTGCAAGAAATGAAGGGTTCCTTGTCAGCAGATTCACGCCTTGAAACCTGGCCCTGGTTCCTTAGAATTGAAAACTGACTTGGGACTTAGAAAGGAAAGGAGATCTAGGAACGATCTCGAAGGCTTAAAGGTGTAGACAAGTTGAGGAAAGAGGGTAGTGTGGGGGGTAGGTTCGCCTGAGGCTTATCAGGGAGGAATCGGAGGTTTGGTCGTTTTATCAGTAAAGACACAGATGTAAAGATAAGCAATAGTATATTTACAGTTATATATATACTAGCTGTAAGAAGTAGAGGAAAGGGAAAAGGAATACAACTAGGGAAAGAGCCCAGTCGGAGACGTTCCCTTCAATAGCGAAGGTAGATACTGTCTGTCGACGGCTTGGAAGTCAGTCGTAGCGCGTGCTCCAGTACTGAGACTGCTGCGTGTGCGTTTGCAGAAATGCACGCGTTGGATGGAAGTCATCATTGAGGACGATTTGTTAATGTCCTAGCTGTGCTGGTGGAATGCAAAGTATACACAATAATGGAGGTCACTGTTGCAGCACCGTTACACAGTATTTTAAATTAAATGCTGTTGTACTTCTTGAATGAATGCTAACATGAAAATCTAAAGTATCTATGCCTTCCCATTTTCTGTATAGTGATGAAATTCTTCCACAAAGAAAGAGGACTCCTAGCATCACTTATATTAAATTGAAGACTAAGCAGAGTATACTATTGCACAGTTGGCTAGTGATCTGAATGATCAGGTAAGTTTTTTTTAAAAAAAAATAGACAGTATATATAAAAGAGATCAAATGACAAAAAAATAAAACCAGCAAAGAAAATATATAGTGTGGCTTACCATAGCATGAACACTTTAGAAGAAATACTTTCAAAGCTCAGCCATTAGGTCATGAAAATGAATTAAAGATTCACACTTATGACTAACTATATGAGAAAATTTGCAGAAAAAACTTCACAAAATCAATACCTGTCCACAAAACGGATGAGGCTAATTGAAATATTTACACAATGAATTATCGTGTTATTTAGCCTATTCCTAAAATTCAGATTTCTCTCTTTCCATTCAAAAAATTTTTTCCTAACAATTTTTTTTAAAAAAATCTACATGTTTTTGGAGCTGGAGTTACTGAGTGTAACTGGCCTCTTCAATTACCAATTTTTATGGTTTTATTTTATAACTGCCACATGATTGTATGAAAATGTTTCTCAATCCTTAGCTGTGACTTTAAATCAAAACCCAAATTTGCTTAAGTTGCCATGGATCAGTTTTTATCTTCCTACAATATTAAGTTCTCAGCATGCTTTTTATATTTGTTAATAGTAATTTTGTCTTTAGTTTTATTGTGATGTAATTTTTACCAATTAAAAGTAGGCATTTTTGTGGATATGGTACATAGGATTTGTTTAAATGAAATATTTAAAAATTATTTATTTTGCAGCTTAAGTCAAGAACCACTAAGCCCATAGGAGGAGTGGACACAGCTTTTTCGTCAGAATCAAGTTCAGGACCTCTCAAAGATAATGCTAATAAGGGGAAGGGGGATGGCAAAACCGTAAATAATTCCAAACCCATGCAATTATCAGATTGGGATCTGGAAGACTTGGATACCTTTGAATAGGTATTGTAAAAAGGTTTATAATAAATGTGTATTTTTTGTATAAGAAATGATGTTTTATTATAGCAGTAACTCTTCACATTCTCATGCAAAATTTATCAGAGCATCTTACTAGTTGAAAGGTTTCATAACCTTGTTGAAAAAGTGACTAACAGTCACATTCCTTGTACTATATAAATGGACATTTTTCAGTTTCAACCAATGATGTGAATATGTTAGATTGTGAAAACAAAATACTGGAACTAAAAAGTATGTCATCAATTCAAGAACAAGAATTAAGTCAACAAAAAATTGAACTAAAAATGTTAAGAGATGAACTTGATATAGTATCTGCTGCATACATGTCAATGACTAATCTCAATTCAAAACAAGCTTATAATGTCACTGAAAAACCATTACTTGTTCAGTCAATAATCAGTTCTCCCAGGCGACACAAGGAGGCAGTTACAAATGAGGAAACTTCGTCTGAGTCAAATGGAAGTAGTGGACAGCAAACAGTTGTTACAAGTCAACTTACCCATCAGCAACATTCTAAATACCCTATAGATTTAAAGAATTATCATAAACAGGTTAAAGGAAATATAGTTTCAACTCCAACAACTAAAAGAGAACCTGATATTGAGGTATCCAAAAAACCAATACCTGTCAGCAGCAAAATATTTGATGAAACAGGGTCAGTGGATGATGTTACAGAAAAAAGTTCATCCACACCAAGCTCAGAAACCAGCACTGATGAATCCCAAGTACCCGATATTGAACGGTAGGAGATAAGTTATAAATATATCAGTTTTATTCATTTTAAAACATAGTTTATGTTTTGGTAAGTAGCTTGATATTTTCACAAAGTAGAATACTGATAAAAATTATGAAATTTCAGTTTGAAAAAGGCAGTAGCGTCAAACCCTCACATATTAATAAAACGTAAGGAAGATCTCCGGAGTCTGATGAACCAAAGGTTGAGACATCTTGGAATTGATCCTGAGTGGTCAGGAGTTCCCCAAGTTACATATGCACAGAAAATGGTGACTCTGCAACACCAGCAAAATCTTACTGCCAAGGTATAGATTTGTCCATAAGTCACGTTTCACAAGTTAGATATAGTTATTTGTTTATTTTTCCTTTCACTCCATTTTACTGAATTGTTGATAATAAATTTACTTAAAGGTTTTTTATAACTGTGTTTATAGAAAATTGTTTAAATATAGTCACATTTAATTTTAAATAAGTTTGTATATTAAAATATTACAGTATATGTTTACATTTCAGAGGTATAGTGACTATTTCAAGATTAGAAAATATTATTTAAATCAGCTGAAATGCAAAGTACCCAATGTACCTGCTAAGAGTTCCACTCAGAAACAGCCTGCAAATGTGCATGGCCCTGAGAAAATTGACAGTCATGCATCACAAATTGATAAAATTATGAACAGTGTGAAGAATAAGGCACAAAAAGTTTTACATCGAGTAAAAGATTAAGGTAGTTTGTCACTTGTTACATAATTTTCTTTATCAACAGTTAAACCTTTATAATAATGAGCAGTAATAGTAGTAATGCAATTATTGATTTAATAAACTTTTACATGTAAACTATTTTCAAAGAATACATAGAACCTAGAACCCGGGGGGAATTGCTGGTTTTTGATTTGTTTAAACAAAATTTTTAAATATTATTTATTTTGCAGCTTAAGTCAAGAACCACTAAGCCCATAGGAGGAGTGGACACAGCTTTTTCGTCAGAATCATGTTCAGGACCTCTCAAAGATAATGCTAATAAGGGGAAGGGGGATGGCAAAACCGTAAATAATTCCAAACCCATGCAATTATCAGATTGGGATCTGGAAGACTTGGATACCTTTGAATAAGTATTGTAAAAAGGTTTATAATAAATATGTATTTTTTGTATAAGTAATGATGTTTTATTATAGCAGTAACTCTTCACATTCTCATGCAAAATTTATCAGAGCATCTTACTAGTCGAAAGGTTTCATAACCTTGTTGAAAAAGTGATTGTCACATAGCTTAAAAAATTGCGACCAGTGATTTTCCAGCACATCAAAAAAACTATTAAACAAAGTTGCACTTTGGCTGATACTTCTAACAGTGCCTTAAGAAGACCACACTATTCTTTATTTCAGTGATCTGTAATAGCTCACACACACACACACTCACTCACATATAAGCAGGAGTTCCCAGGTTCGATTCCCAGATCTGGTTGACATATTCCAGCCACATACCTTAAGCAAATTCAATTTTCGTGGGTCTGAGCGCCTTTCATTATGAAGCAAGGTCTGAACTGTGTGCTGCTCAGGCATGAATTATTAATAATAATTATTTTTCCTTGTTTTATTGATGTACCATGTAAGGAACTTTAATTTGGTGACCAAGTCACATTGGATAGTGAGGGAATATAGAAATAGGAGAAAGGTGGGAATTTGCATTTATGTGAATGCATATGCTCGAGCGTAGAATTACACACAAAGAAAGCTAATGTTCAATGCAAAGCAGGACGAAGGAAAGACAAAATATTTGCCAGCGTAGGCAGGACTTGAACTTAAATTCTGCTCAACCTCAGCGATAGTTAGATGGGTTGAAGGGCACAATGAGCTAGAATACTGCTCTTGCGCGACAGCAACATGCACATGGTTTTGTCGGTAGGAATAAGTTAGTAGTTGGTTGCGGGTATCATGCACGTCGATCCTCTTCTCGTCGAGGAGTCCAGATCTCCGCACACGTCCTGTAAAAACCGTAAGCAAGCGTGGTCAGTAAATCGTTATGAGCCGATCATGGGGGTTCGGGGGGGAGGAGGAGGTGTTTTGGGCGTTTGTGGAGGGCCTTTTATAGCCCTCCGAAGGGTTGGAGTGGGGAGGGGTGCCTGGGTGAGGCTTGACGGGGGTATGTGGGGTGAGGTTAGGTGGGGGGTGGTATCCACTTCGGGCGCTGCAGGCGCCTATTTTGTGAACTATTCCATCTTGCTGCGATGTGATGTTACATTCCTCCCCCTTGAACTTAGGTGGCGGTCCCCGCAGCTAAGTTCACAGTGCGGCGTGGTCTTCCTCTTCTGCGTAGTGGCCTTTCTGGGCAAGCGGCTGGCGGTGGCTGATCCTGGTCGGCCTCGGGTTGTTCTCCGTCAGGTTTTCCCTCGTCCATGCACGTTCTGTTACTCCGATACGGCTGCAGGGCGGAAATATGATGAGTGCCCAAGGAGGTCCCTGGATCGTCGAGAGAGGCGACCTCATATGTGGAAGGTCCTTTCTAATCTGCCGTACGCTACCTCAGTCTCTTGTTGAATTTTTTCTGCAAATGATACAAAGTTATTACTGAAGGACACTTAAACAACCTACCATTGCAAGAATGCTCAAAATTAATTTCAGTACTAACCTGGTATTAAATGAACTTAAGGAACAAAAGACCACATGAACAAAAAGACAAGATTTCAGGTAATACTTTGTTAAATTTTTCAGAGGTTCTTTTTAAAGAGATGGACTGTTCCTAATATTGTTGAATAGCAATATGAAAAGCAGTCCATCTTTTGAGACAGAAGAATAACACCTCCCAAAATATTAACATCCAACATAGCAAGAAAAATATTTCTCAAGTAATCCATGCAAGCTTACTTCCTCTCTTTTCTCCCAATATAAATTATACAAACACACAGTCAAGGTACAAATAGTAACGGGAAAAAAGGAACTAGATGTAATTATGGGAAATATTTGGATTAAGTTAGCAGGAGGGAATAACAAGCAGTTCTTGTGATATATTGCAGGGTCAAATCAAACAATAGAAAGAAAAAATCATATAAATACTCACTATGTTCTTTAAGTGTAAAAATGTACTTGAAGTATGAAATCTGGTTGAATAAATCTGCTTCTGAATACTGTAAAGAAAAATATTGCTGATATGTATACTCCTTTTATTTTCATCAATTAAATACATTTTGAAAATTCTCTCATGTAAAGTCAAGCAAACTATTCCAAATTTTCATAATAATCACATTTGCTGTGTCACCCTAATTATAAAATATTCAACAAGAAACACAAATTTAGATGTTATAAACTGAGCAGCAACATTGGGGAAGATAAAATTCTTAACACTTTTGAAGGTGTTATCCTCCTTCCGCAGGAGATGAAAGGCATATAACTGTGCATTCAGATAGCATGTGGTGCAAGTCTCCTGTGAAAAATTAATTTTAACTTGCCCTGTACATGGGAACACTGGCCCTCAATTACACGTAAGACATTGTCTGTCTCTCAGTCATGTTCACATCAATTATTAACACAATATCACATATGTATATAAATACATATTATATATAAGATGAAAGTTATAATTCCCTCACCTCTCTATACATGAGTCCTTTGTGGCATATTACCTTAGCTTGTCTCTTGTCATTCCTTCGTCAGGGCATTTAGCATTATATTTCCTAGCTATCGTAACAATTTCATGTTCTGTTATGCAGTCTCCCATTACTTGCTTTAAAGCATTTCTAGGAAAATGGATACAACAATCACAAACTTGATTATATAAGCAGATAATATATGTTCATATTTAATTAATATTATTTATAACTTTTATCATAACTTAAAGAAAAATTATCACATAATATTAAAGTAAATTAAGAGAAGGTAATGAGCTCATGCCATGGGGACCAAAAAATTAATGAACAAATGATATTTATTTTATTTTGTTCAAGGTAAACAATTAATGATTTAAAGAATGTACTTGGTAGAACATTTAGAACAATAAGTAAGTAATGGATTACACAATGGATGCATTGAAAAATAAGATAATTGTAGGAAAGTAACAACTTTATGAATCAGAAGTTTAATTCCCTAATGAAATATATTATCCAAGCAATAATTATCTAAACTATTAATTAAATCATTCATTATTTTTAACAGAATGTTCCATGGTGTTCATAAATAGTTATTTTTTTCAAATTACACAATATTATTACTAATGTAGTTATGTGAATTTATTAATTCCTAATGACTTAAAATTTTTCAGTTATAGAATCTTACTATGAAGTTTTTTTTAATAATAATAATAGTACCATTAAAAATGTATTAAATTTTATTTTATAATTAATAAATCTTTATATTGATGAATTGGATTTGCAGGTTTTCACAAAAACTATATTATTTTACTCTTAATTTTAATTTTAGCATCTTGATTGTTAAAAAAAAATAACAACTACAGATTACTTAATCTTCTTGCTCCATTGCACTTTATTGTGTTGCTTTAAATGTATGTTAATTATCAGAAAGACATATATATATATATATATATATATATATATATATATATATTGTAATGCATATAATATAATGCAATGGATTAAAAACAGCGCACATGTCGTAAAGAGAATGCGAGGGAAAAGTAACCGCGGGTCCTGTCACGAGGTGACAAGACGGAGCGGTAAGACATTTATCTAGGATGAGTGCTTGTGAGCGGCAGAGAGGAAGCCGTAATTTGTAGAGACAGTGTGACGGGACGGCAAGTAGGTCTAAAGAGTGATTGCGGGTCCAGTAACTTATTGATTTGGGGAACGGTGTGAAGAATTCGTAACGCAGAACGTGGGCGAGCAGATGGTCACAAAGGGGCTATGTTAGAGCAGGCTATTGTCTCTGACGAATGACCTGACAAGTAGTGTATTTTGCTTGAGACTTGCAAGAAAGGATCTTGTGCGAGTCGGGTGGTCCTGAGTAATTGCAGGGGGCGAAAGGACTACAGCTGCAAGGAAGTGAAAATCTCTGGGTAAGGGAGAGATGTCAAGTGGCGCAATTACTTGGGATGATGAGGGTCCAGGCACCTGTTAACCTAGGATCTGGAGAAATTAGTATCGCGCACTTGTGAGGGGAGAGGTCCAAAGACAAATTGGACCTGTCGCGATTGTCGGGTTTCGGGCATCTGGCGGAAGGACTGTAGCGACCGGGACATAAATTTCAGTAATGGGATTCTGTCACCGCGCCGCTGCGACGAAACTTTGGCATCAAGAGAAAAAAACAAGGAGACTAGGGGTATATATAGGGGAAGTGACCTATTGTGGGAAAGTTAGTTAGCGTGGGAGTGAGGTGGAGGACGCATCGAAGAGACAGTCTGTTAGCGTGGGAGAGGAACGAGAGACGGTCAGCGAGAGTCAGCATAGGAGTGGGGTTCAGTGAACCTCGACAGTTAGTCAGTCAGCGACAGTCAGCATCAGTCAGCAAAACCATAACAGCTATTAACATTTTTAAAATACAGAAGCTCTATCTGTATGAGTAGAATTTGACCTGTCTTCGATGGTAGGCGACCTGGATGCAGCAAACGACGTCAAGGAGTGTCACGGCGAATCAGTGATATTGTGTTAGAGTTAGAGTGAATGTAAAGGCTATAAAGTGAGTGTCTTAAGAAGGAGTCGAAGTAAACCTGAGAAACCGTAAGTTGGAATGCATAATATTAACAGATGTAAATGTTATTAAAGGATAACAGTCAGATGTTGTTCTCTTCTTTTGATAATAAAGTTAGAAGCAATCTATAGGTTAAGTTCATTAATAAATTAAGTAAATACTTTTGTTTAATTTAAAACTTAAATGTTGGGTCTTTTTAATGGTTCAATTCTGTCCGTTGTCAAACCCAGTAGAGACCCACGAGAGCAAGAGTTTCTTATTATAATGGTAAAATATTAAATTCAATTGTAAAATTCTTCTTGTGTTAATAAATTTATTTGTTGTTTATAAATATTATTTTTTTATTTCGACGTATTATGTGGTTATTACAATATATATATATATATATATATATATATATATATATATATATATATATATATATATATATATATAAATATAATAAAATTATTTAAATACCTTAAAAATACTTTAGGTCAAAATCTTCTAAAAGCTAAGATTACTATAATTCCAACACTCACCTCAGATCACAATAGTGGACAATCCCTTCTAGACAGCATTTAGATTGTATGTATTGACATGTAAAGTTTTTGTAGACTGGCCTTAATGCTTCCCGAACTTTATCCATTACAAATTTAATATTACTTTTTAGAAACTGCAACATTAATATATAACCATTTTAATGTGAGGATGAATTAATGACTTCAAAATATTTTCAATTCTAAATCTGATGCTTGCAAATCTACATGAAACATAGTTTTTGCAAAACAAATTATCTATCATATCAAACTAGTAATTTAATTTTGCACACAGCATTTATTTTTCCATTGACATAAATAATCTAAGGATACTGTTGAACTTTCAGACTCATTAAAGTACTAAGTGCTACATGGTAGTACAAGTATGATAAAGAGCAGTACATCTCGTGAAAAAGAAAGATAAATTCACCAAAAATTTGAACTATTCATTAGATAGACCTGATATGGTATCCAATCTTCTGAACTGTAATCTTCTAGTAAAGAAGGATAACAGTTTCCCACTACCTCAGAAAATTTAATAAAATAACTTGATAATAATAATGAAATGAATTGATCTAACTGAAAATTTATTAACCGTTTAATGATTTTAACTTGCTATTATTAAAAATAAACAATTTATATTAGAAAATGTATTATTAAGTGAATGTAGTATATTTAAAACTAAAATAAATAATCTCATAACAAATTTATTCTATGCAATATAATGAGAACAAATATCCTTTTTACCTCTTGAGAATTTATCTCCATGTTACGGAGAGCATATTCATCTGCTTCAGTAAGATCAAATAAGAAACTGGATATATTAACTATATTTCCTATGTAAAAGTCTTGAGCTGTGTAATATTCTGGTTCCTTACTAGAAAATTTATCTTGGCCAGGTTTATAGACTTTTTCCTTCAGTAGAAAAGAACCTCGAATATAACCTTTGAAAAGAAAAGTATTTCAAAAGTTTTATGCATTGCATATAATATAGAAATTAATTTTGATGCATTGTCTAAATTGCAAATCTTCCTTTAATAATGGAAAATGTATGTACAACAATTTCAATATTTTTAATCAATGATTTTTAAATTACTATTATTAACAACCAAAGAAAGTGATTAATATTGGAAATGTTTATATTCAAGGAATAAAATATACATTTAATGTTTTATAATGCAAAATGATATTGACAACTTAAACATCAATCAATTATTTCACTTTATTTAAATTGTGAATATTTTCAGATGTCCTACCAAACTACCAGAACAAAATTTTAAAAATTATATGTTTATAACTAATGTTTGCGTTCAATATTTGGTTAACATTTTAATTCTGAAAGGGTTTAAATATTACCTGAATTGACTTCAGCGAGCTCAAATATTGATAAGCTGTCATCTGACAGATAAAGACTAATAACGAATTTACGCCCTCTATTCTCAGGAATTTTGGAAATCATATTAGCCTTAAATCGCAGACAGTGGCTATCGAGCCCCAACCTATAAACAGCATAAAGCATAAAATAAATGAGCCCAAAAAACAAACTGAATGTAGAATATTCTTATTTACTTGTCTTTGTGTAAAAACTTGACAAAATCTGTATGGGGACGAACAGGTGACAATTTAAAGCAATTTCCTGCAGAATCTGGATAACTGCCAAAACCATTGTATGGAGGCAATTCTTTTTGTATGCAATCTTTTGAGGATTTCATATCATCAGGAGACATAGGTTCTTCTATAGGAGTGAAGTTGTCTGTAAAACAAAAATTACTTGAATGCTAAAATCCACCAAATTGGTTTCCTTCCACATTTTCTGACATAACTTCAATTCCTAAAACTGACTTAAATGCTTATAATTTACAATATAAAATATTGCATTGAACCAAATGTGTTTACTTTATAGTTGTATAAGGTGTTATAACTACAGCACTTCTTGAAGCCAAATAATAATTAGTCCATATTCACTCATACGATTATCGAAGTAACCATAAAATCTGAGAACCTTTGGGTTGAATTCAAGAAACTTTCCTCGAGTGTCCACAAGTGAGTTAGGTTTCTTGGGAAACTTCAATCCTGCTTCCTAAAGTTTATACAAAAAGATACTGAATTTTAGCTCTACACAACAATGACTTGGTATTTGATATGCACCTCACCAGAAAATAAACATTGATTCGCTAAAAACACTTACCTTTTTCCTGAGTACTTCATATGGATCAACAGGAGGGGTAATGGGATCAGGTACAGTTATTCCTAGCCTATTAAGGAAAACTCTTGTGAAGCCATCACAGTTTATGATTTTAAACACCCTAGCAAAGAGCTCAACCTCCTTTCCAATGTTGAGATCCAAAATGTCATAGAACTCTTCACTGTACATATTGGGACGTGGTATTCGTTGACGACTGATAAGATTTCCTGTACACATTACAGCAAATTGAAGTTTACATTTTTATTTATTAATAAATTTAACACAATTTTTTTTTGTACACAAATGCCAATTTTCAGTCTATAGGGAAATAAGAGATGCAAATTTAAATCCCTCAATTAAAAAAGTAATTAGTATTTGACAACATCATTTTTTGGTTATCATTAATTTAGGAAAATTCTAGGGGAATGTAGGTGAGAATTTACCTTAAAATAAAAAAGATTATTCATGAGAATAAAAATACTTTACCAAAATTAGAACATAAATCTATTTCATTTTGCACTGAAAAGATCTTTCTGACTTCAAAATATATTTATAAATTTGATTTCAAGAAAATAATTATTACCTTGTGGAATTCCACTGTTCTTAACTTTGGGTTCAATAATTTTCATTGTTCCATCCTCAAGATAGAAAAATATTTTACACCTCCTTATTTGATAAGCATATCCACTCATATCTTCAATACTTTCTTGAAAATATGCGTCAAAAGAAAGGACCTTGAACATAATTGATAAGAAAAGTCACTTGAAATTCTTGTTCAATGGAAATATATTTATTACAAGAAATTATAAGATTAATAACCTTGATATAAATATAAAATTATAATGTCTAAATAAATTAATTAAAAGTTACTTTAGAATATGTTAGAATAGAACATTTCAATAGTAAATATTTCGCCATACAAAAAAAATATATATATGAAATACCAGTAGCGTTTAAATAAGTAAGATTCAAAACTTTAATGCAAGTAATCAAATATGTTTGCCTTTCTCCACACATTTTTACGTTTCATTATTATTTTTTTTGCGAGCAGTGGAATTAATATATATATATATACAATGCGTACAATATTCCGAAACTTGCCAAGGAAGTAGGATTTTATTTCAGTCTACGCAAAGGTCGCATAGATTGGCAAAAAATAGGTAAGACATTTCATAAAGATTTTAATTATAGATTTTAAATTAAAGAAAAAGTAATACATTTTCTCTCTTGCAGATAACATCGATATATATATATATATATATATATATATATATATATATATATATATATATATATATATATATATGGAACACAGAAATAATAATGAAAAAAATTGTAGTAAAATGCAGCGACCAATATGGAGTTTAGGAAATCATCGAAGACCAGGAAGATAGCACGTCAAAATAAGTGCTATTAGTATTTGCGCACTAATTTTGCCGCGCGAAAGTAAAAGTATAATCAGAATTTTGGGTAAATTAGTGTGAAGTTGCAAAGGTATCCCGTGATAGTGTATAGTACAAAATCGCGTTATGTACATCTTTGTATCTTGAAATGTTAGTTTTACATTAGGAATGGAAACTTATTTACAAATTTAAACAAACCTGTTTATCGAAAGCTAGCCAAGTGGGCATATCAGGAGATTCCCCGCGTGGATATAATGAAGGGTTCCTATCCACTTTCGTATAGAATAACGGAACGCCTCCAATTCCGGGTTTAGTTCTATAGGACAAAATTGGTAATCCATTGTCTCTTTCAAAGTGGTGTGACTTGTGGAAACGAGTTTTTCCTACCTAAAAAATTTAAACAATATACGGAATTCAATTTTATGGTAATATTACTTGATCACATCGCACATCTAGATAAATCTCCATTTACTTACATCAACGAATGAATTTCCTGGAAGTAACGGCAAAAAATTCTTCAACATATTAAGCGAAAAATTTGGTCGGAAATGTAGCGCATCAGAAAGGAAAGCAGTTGTTTATACGCTCGTTTAAATAGTTGCTATGGAGCGCGTGAATAATGTTAAGGCTTGCCTGTGAACTTTATTCCGCGTTTTGTGGAGCATCGGAAAAGCAAATTAACAGAAACGAGCCAAACATCGAATGAGTCGTTTGTTGAAATAATTTTAAAAATTAGATATTTTGTTGAATGTTAAATTCTGTTGTCATAACTTTGCATGTTCTATGTACGTTCTATGGATGTATGTATTCGTTTTGGCAACATTGTTGTACGAGTGTAGTCCCCGTAGTGCATGGATGTGTTCCCGGCGTGTGTATCTTTCTTAACTTAATAAATTAAATATATTTTTATTTCAATAGATTTCGACTAAAGCTGCAGTGCCTCCGGTCGATATTTGTATATCGACTTGTAATGTTTTGAATAAGAAGTAAACAAACAAATACGCCGAACGTCAACTCAAATAAAAGTTTTGCAGAAAACGTTTACAGAGGTGATAACGTGATTATCACATTTTTAAGAAAATATAAATAATGCTGATAACTTTCGATAATCTTAACGTTATCAACAAACTACTCTCCAACAATGCGTACAATATTCCGAAAGTTGCCATGGAAGTAGGATTTTATTTCAGTCTACGCAAAGGTCGCATAGATTGGCGAAAAATAGGTAAGACATTTCATAAAGATTTTAATTATAGATTTTAAATTACAGAAAAAGTAATACATTTTCTCTCTTGCAGATAGCATCGATATTGATAATTTAATACATGAAAGAGACTTTGTCAACTTGGAAGACAACATGAATAATGTTATCAATTGTAATTTAGATGGTTTATATGACTTAAAAATTTTAGATCCTAATTTTATAAAACTTTTCAAGTTGGCTCAGCTATCAACGGAATACTTAGCTTACATGCAAGATTATCTACTCAAATGTTTACAGTGTGCTCAACTTCAGATTAAAGAATCATTGCAGGTAACAAAGTAATTTAGATAATATGTAGTTTATATATTCTTTTGTTGTGTTTGATAACTCTCATATATATTGATACAGCAAAAGTGTATATAACACAATGCTCAAAAGCCATACTCATATACTTAAAAATTTAATATTGGAGAGGACAAGTTTGAAATTAGTTATATTTTGAATATATCAATCAGCTATTTCTTCAGAACCCTTACATAAATAAAATAGCTGTGGTCTAGCTAATAGCTATTTCCTTGCAAATATATAATAACCCGTTACAAATTTCAACAATAAGTTACATAATAGAAAATATATTTCTTGAATAAGACAAAAGATTCTGAGTTTTGTCAAGTGACAAGTACAGTTTTGTCTGTGAGGATTTCTCTTATTTTTTTAATATATATTTAATTTACCATAATGTAAGATTAAAACTGTCTCAAAGTGTTTCTAAAAGCATTTTAATACCTTAGTTTCCATTGGGTGGACCTTCACAAATTACCTTTCCAAGGTGAAAGAATAATTCTCGTGATATATTTTTTTGTCATGCCATTCTGTGACTTTCAATACACCATTTCTTTTTGCATAGTAAAATACAATGTAGCACTTAAAATACATTCCTGAAGCTTTGTTCATGGGAACATATGGAAAATTATTCTATTATATACTAATTTTGTTTGCTCTCACATTATTTTCTGTGAGATTGTAATTTAAACTCTTGTATTTAGGAAAATGAAAAGTTAAAGCTAGAAAATACCAGAAAAGATGAAGACATAAAATCACTTAAGAAAAAGATGAAAGAAAAAGAAAACCTTTCACTACTCATCCAACAGCTTAACCTACAGTCACATGGTGGATGTTTTCATCAGGTAAGGATTATTCTAGAAATATTTTCCATTCTTTTATAGTTTTATTATTTATTTTATGTGTTTTTTCAAGTGCTCCATATGTGGGAAGACTTTCATAAATGCAAAGTTTCTTCAAGCTCACCATGAACGACGTCATCCAGAATCACCAGATCTTGAGGAACCAGAAAGGCAACAAAATTCAACAATGTTTGATACACTTCTTAATGAACTTAAAGTTCTTAAAGAAAGTCTGACAGTCACAGAAAGGCTCCTTGAAGAGAATAAAGTAATATTTTCTTTGACTTTTCATTCTGTATATTATATAATATTTTGTAAATAATTTTTATTACACAATACTACAGCTTTGCTCTTTTTTTCCCCACAAATTTACTATAGCACCACTTCTGATTTTTTTCATTCAGTTTTGTCACAAACTAATCACTTTTAACATATATTTTAATTGTCTGTCAATACTGCACACACCATTCCCATTTAAGAAATTAACATGATGTGGTTCAAACTTTAACGCTAATTTTTTTAGCAATTACTCAATGTTTTTAGCAATTATAAGTTAATGTTTCAATGAACAAGATGTTTTTTTCATTTCCTTTTAACAGGAAAATAATAATCAGACTTTAAAGCAAATGGAAGAAGAATATGAAAAGAAATTAGAAGTGTGTCGATCTCAGTACATACAACTGGCAGATGCACAGAATCGCTTGCAGCAAAACATGGAGGTATATATTTTATAATATTTCTTAGTTTTTATGTTTAATTAAAATTTTATCTAGAGTCTGCTCATAAAGACTGGCTTCTCTTGTGTGCATCAATGCATGTTTCTCTGAAAATGTTTAGAATTTCATGTCTCAGGCAGTTTTCAAACCTACCATCTTTCCTTATTTGTAGCTTGTATATTCTATTTATAGTTCTTTACATTTCCATATCACCCTTAAATGAGTTTTGATCTAAGTATATGGCCAGCTTAGGTAGGTCACTTCTGTTTTTAACAAGTGGCTATAATTTGTTTGTCTAAAGGTGAGATTGTGGTGCCTAGAAGACTATAGAAGAAATAAAGTTGTATTAGAAATTTTAACATTTATTGCTTGCAAAGTGAAAAAAAGTTTTCTGTGTAATACAATATTAAACCTCAAAAACAGCTGTCAATATACACATATATCTGTGTAATGTATAATAAATAGCAACCATTTTAAAGTACAAAAAATAATGAATGTAAACTAAGTATTTGCTGCCATTTTTTTTTCAGTATTTTATGGGTATACAGTGTGAGACCACATTCAGTAATTAGAAGCAAATTCATGAGTCTTTGTGGCTTAAGGTGATGGTTGCAATTTATTGGTGCTACATTTTAATGGATACAACATTAAATCCAACGTAAACCCTCATAGCTAAGCAAAAAAAGAAATAGTATTTGTGAATCATTTTCTTTCATACACACAAATTTCATAATTTATCCCTTGACTTTCATCAGTTTGAATTCCATGAGGGACATTTTCATCTGAAACTATCTGAAAATCATCCATTTTAAACTCTGGAAAGAAACTGTCACATTTGTAAGCTGCTTTAATCTGTGTAAGGTAAAGTCTGTAAAAGTTAGGAGACTCCAATCCTGCTTTGTAAACTTGAGCACCACCAAGTATCCAAACTTTAGCTATTGGCGGATTTTGTACCATCACTGTCTTAACCGCTTCCTCAAGAGAGCTACAAACCACTGTTTCTGGGACATCAACTGACTCTTTCAAATTATTTTGACTCAAAACAATATTTAACGCTCGTGGAAACGGTCGTGACACTAGTTGACCCATCGTTTCCCAAGTTTTTCGTCCAATGATTACCGCATTTCGTTGACCATCAGGGGGACATGTGATGTCTAGGAAATATTTAAATTCTGATGGAATGCTCCAAGGTAGAGTGTGATTTAATCCAATTCCCATATTGGAATCAGCTGCAGCTATCAAATTTAGTTTGACATCCATTCACTACCTGAAAAATTATAGATCAAATAAAAAGAGGAATAGAAAAAGAAATACATATGCATAAAAGAAGATAAGGATATTACAAGCATGAAACTCTTTTTCTTCAAAATCATAACTTTTGAATTGGAAATGGCAAAGTTGTGTGGGTCGTTTGTGTGATTTGAATGGTTTTAAAAATCACTTGAAATATGTACCATCTAAAAATATTAAGAAATAAGTGGTTTTAATTGCAGTGCACAAAGAGAATTAACATTACTAAAGTAATAGAATCTCCAGTGCGATAGGTTTATTATTAATGTGGTTTAAAAACTATTAATGTAATTAAAGTAACCAAGAGTATTAATATGAAAACGATATATAGAAAGAATTCACTCACCAGAGCGTTTATTTGAAAACACACTTCCACTATGCGAACATCAAATAATAAATATAATATGGTCAAATAAGTACAAATAAAATATTTATACAATTCAACAGATGTTTATGTATAGGATGGTATTGTTTTATTGTCTCGCGTTTTAAAGCCCGTTGGTACGTAATAACGAAAGCTTTCAGAATGTCGTATCTTATCATTCAGTACATTTTTACAAATTTATCCTTAATCTTCCTCTATTACACTCTGGGAGAATATTGCCGCAGGCAAACATATGCTTGTTTGCCTTCATAACCCTTTTCCGTCAATCCTACTGTCTTTCCTGAAAACATATTGTACGACACACGCGCGCGCCCGTCAAAAAACAAACTCGTAGTACGGGAGAAAAAATATTAATGCCTGAACACACGCACATATATTTGTACCTGACTGCGTACAAGCTTTTCGAAATATATATATGTACAGTCAGATAAAAAAAAAATGTTTGCTTTCCCTTTATCATATTTTTATGAGTTGACTAAATCGTGGAAAATCTCAGTCATTTCCCATGAGGTGCGATACTAATCCTATTGTTTCCATTATGTTGTAATATTCACCACTTGCCTTAACTAATAATGAAAATATAGCGAACCTCCCTCAATAAATCCTTAAGTTATGTAATGTTGGAGTCATATTACATTCAAAATTAAAGTATTTATTAATTACATTTAAATCAATGCATGAGTCGGCCGCAACTGTGATTCTTTCATAGATGAAAAGACTCGGCACTCTGTAGACGATTTGAATAATTGGAAACGATTATAAAGAATTAATTAAATAGATAAAAGATTGGTCTAATAAAGAAAAATGTGTGGCAAATCTTTAGTAAAGTTGAAATTCTGTGACATTTTGTCAAAATTCGGGATATTTGACTTTTTACTTTATGAATAAATAGTATCTGAAATGATTCTTGCAAGTGATCCCGTTCTTATGGTCTCAGATTATATTAATTTTTTCCCTTGTACATCCCTTTATGTTTTCCTGTCCTAGCAGACAAAATTTTGTGATCAGTTATTCTGTCTTTCAGACAAACATCTGTTTTTCTCCCAATTAAAGCCAGAAGCAAAAGAGACTATAGGGAGGTGAGGACTGGCTAGAGAAATTTTAAGGCAACTTAGCTTGGATTGGATACAGGAGTTAATTCACGCAGTCCTACAGCAAGTGTGGAACAGTTGCTCTGCTGAGTGTCTGCTCATTTTATTGTTGTCTGCCTTCAATGTAGCTTGCCTTCTGAGAGTAACCCTGGGCATAACAGACTTGAACTTTATTAATTAAATATAATTAAAAATCTATCTTTGATCAAGATTGAACTTATTGGTGGAGATCTTTATTAGGGAATCCATTATTTATGGATATTTATGAACCAATATTCAGAGAAGGAAAATTGAACACAACATTTAATACAGTAAAATTTCATGAAGGAAATATTCCTGGGTTTCCACTAAAGTACAACAAATGATTTATTCATGACATTTTAACAACCCACCACACTATTGTCATCTTCAAGACTATGAAACTGTTTGACTTCAGGGTCAAAAGTGGGATGAGAACCACAACATAAGAAACATTCCTACTAGTATAACCTAATAATTTCAGTCCATCCAAAAAAATTCTTTCTTCCTGTTTGAAATTTTAGGCCCGACATCCTTCTTTCCCTTTCAAATGCTGTCAGAAACAATGGAATTCCTGTTATAATATCAGACAATTGGTTACACTTATTGCTAAAAAAATCTACAATCATAATTGGCCTGTTAGCGTTGCATTAATATGATTCATCAATAAAGACTTTATTTTACTATTTTTTGGCTTTCTGTTGCTGGTTGAAGGAGACATTGTCATTTGTACCCTACTTTAGTTTAGAATTATTAAAAGACAAATAATAATATATGAAATAACACACTAATCATTTTTTATTTTGTTTTGAATTATAAAATGGTATTTGTTTCTCTCTTAAAATACAATTATAAAATTTATTTGGACACATTTATCAATACATCTTCCCTACACTAAGCAGAAATCATACTACAATGCTTGGATAAAGTTATCAATTATTTATCTACTGTGAGTGGATTTTGGAATGAATACAAGTATTTTGTGCATCATGTTTGTAGTTTGAAAATAGTAAGTTTTGTTTGAATTTAAATGCATGTCTCATCTTTATTTTCAATAGCATACATTCAAGAAGACATTAGAAGTATAAAAGTTTTTCTTAATTTTAGCAGGTTGAAAATACCAGGAACCCTTTAGAAAATGAGCAGCTACAGCAGATGATTGATTCTCAAGAGAATCAAATTAAGTCGCTTCAAGAAGCTATAAATTCTCAGGTAATTATTAGTACAACTGGTGCAAAATATTGGTAATTTATTCAAAACATAAATAAAAATTCATCTTTCAATGCCACAGTTGCTGTATCTAGAGTTGCGAGAGGAAGGATTGTCTGTACTAAGATACACAGAATAGCTCAATTCATAGATTCATCCAAATTAAATTCTTTGTATGAGTATTTTCCCAAAACAATTACTTTCATGTATGATGGTAAAAAAGTGGAAGAACTTACTTCAAGAATTGGATGCTTCTTATAGGTTACTAAAACCAAACTTACACATTTTTTATTGAAGGATCATTTACATTAGGTCAATGAAGTAGAAAGTGTCTTGTAATTAAAGTTGAAATATCTAATAATTCAATAAGTAAATGTTTATAAATGTGCATGAATCATTTTTAAAGTATTGTATTCTGGAGGATGGGAAGAGTGAATTTAAAAAATTGGTATATACGTTATATTGCTATTTAAAATAAATTGCCTACTATTATGGCTCATTATTACTAATTAAATTCTTCACAAAGTGAAGTATTTTATATTAATATAATTACAAAAAGACCCAATTAACTGAGTAATTCTGCACATTTGTGGCTAGTCTCTATATTCTGTTGTCTACCTCAGATGTTGTTTGTAATTTTTCCTTGAGCATTTTTTAATAAAATGATTTTGTACATAAAGAAAAATTCTAATTCCAGATTGTAATTTCACAGTGGTATTTAGTATATTAATGTATCATAATAAGTTTCTTGTAAAATCAAGCAAATGGAAATTAGTCAAACATTAATATCAGATTGCCAGTTATACTGTTCTAAAGGAATAATACCATTATAAAATTAAATATTTTTTTTTTAAAAAAAATGAAACAAGTCTGTAATGTTTAAATTGCCACTTTCATTATTAATTGCATTAATTTTGAGACACTATAATCATTTTTAGGCAAAAGAAAATTTGGAAATGCTTAAGAACAAATTAGAAGAACAGGATTCTGTATGGCAAAAACGTGTTGAAGAAATGGTATCCAGGCATTATGATACTGTTGAGAACCTTAAAGAAAATCAGAGGACTGAGTCCAGCAAAGGTAATGTTATATTTTTAATATATTGTAGTTCTTACTTATGTTATAATTATAAATTAGTAGAGTGTCAATTTTGATTGATGAATATCATTGTTCCATTGGCAACATCATTATTATTTGATGTAAACTATATAAAATTGTTTTTAACAATTATGTTTTAACATTTTTATGAAACATGATTATTTTGAGGCAACCTTTGAATTAATTTTGACTAGTGCCATATTTTATATATTATATCCTACATTTCTTGTTATTAATCTGTTTAAAAAAAACTGCACTAAACCTAATATATTATGAAATGCAAGCACTAATGTATTTTCTATTCTTGTTTACTCTGCAATCTCAAGTTTAAATTCACAAGTTTTCATAAGTCTCATCCATACATAAAGCAAACAATATTCCCTTACTTTACTTTTTATTTTTGGGTGATATGTAAAAAATCTTGTTTTGACTCGGCTAACATGCCACAAACACTGTAATTCAGAAAGCTTTTGTGAGCTAGCTATCTTAACTCACCCTATTCTGTTTTCTATTTCCTTCATTTCTTTTATCATGTAATAATTATTGTTCTACAATTTTTGTAAAATAAAAATTTGTACTATATAAATGGACATTTTTCAGATTCAACCAATGATGTGAATATGTTAGATTATGAAAACAAAATACTGGAACTAAAAAGTATGTCATCAATTCAAGAACAAGAATTAAATCAACAAAAAATTGAACTAAAAATGTTAAGAGATGAACTTGATATAGTATCTGCTGCATACATGTCAATGACTAATCTCAATTCAAAACATGCTTATAATGTCACTGAAAAACCATTACTTGTTCAGTCAATAATCAGTTCTCCCAGGCGACACAAGGAGGCAGTTACAAATGAGGAAACTTCATCTGAGTCAACTGGAAGTAGTGAACAGCAAACAGTTGTTACAAGTCAACTTACCCATCAGCAACATTCTAAATACCCTATAGATTTAAAGAATTATCATAAACAGGTTAAAGGAAATATAGTTTCAACTCCAACAACTAAAAGAGAACCTGATATTGAGGTATCCAAAAAACCAATACCTGTCAGCAGCAAAATATTTGATGAAACAGGGTCAGTGGATGATGTTACAGAAGAAAGTTCCTCCACACCAAGCTCAGAAACCAGCACTGATGAATCCCAAGTACCTGATATCGAACGGTAGGAGATAAGTTATAAATATATCAGTTTTATTCATTTTAAAACATAGTTTATGTTTTGGTAAGTAGCTTGATATTTTCACAAAGTAGAATACTGATAAAAATTATGAAATTTCAGTTTGAAACAGGCAGTAGCATCAAACCCTCACATATTAATAAAACTTAAGGAAGATCTCCAGAGTCTGATGAACCAAAGGTTGAGACATCTTGGAATTGATCCTGAGTGGTCAGGAGTTCCCCAAGTTACATATGCACAGAAAATGGTGACTCTGCAACACCAGCAAAATCTTACTGCCAAGGTATAGATTTGTCCATAAGTCATGTTTCACAAGTTAGATATAATTATTTGTTTATTTTTCCTTTCACTCCATTTTACTGAATTGTTGATAATAAATTTACTTAAAGGTTTTCTATAACTGTGTTTATAGAAAATTGTTTAAATATAGTCACATTTAATTTTAAATAAGTTTGTATATTAAAATATTACAGTATATGTTTACATTTCAGAGGTATAGTGACTATTTCAAGATTAGAAAATATTATTTGAATCAGCTGAAATGCAAAGTACCCAATGCTGTACCTGCTAAGAGTTCCACTCTCAAAGAGCCTGCAAATGTGCATGGCCCTGAGAAAATTGACAGTCGTGCATCACAAATTGATCAAATTATGAACAGGGTGAAGAATAAGGCACAAAAAGTTTTACATCCAGTAAAAGATGAAGGTAGTTTGTCACTTGTTACATAATTTTCTTTATCAACAGTTAAACCTTTATAATAATGAGCTGTAATAGTAGTAATTCAATTATTGATTTAATAAACTATTTTCAAAGAATACATAAGTTTCATTATTTATTTTATAGTTATTTTAGAACCGGGGGGCAGGGGGGTTGCTGGTTTTTGAATCTTATAACTTTTTTCCTGTTGTAAATGCAGTATAAATTATATCATTGGTCATATAGTCTTCTACTCTTTACTGAGACTGAAGGTTTTTTTTCTTTTTATATAAAAATGGTAAGTCCCAAATTAGGGACAAAACATCAAAAAACAATATTGTTGTCATTATAATTGTATTGTGAACAGAAGTCAAGTAAAGGAATCTGTTCCATAATTTTGTGTTATTTCTTTTTCAGTTTTATTATAATTTGAAACGCTGTAGGATTTAAATGGACACCATGCTATTTAATATCAAATGTTGTGATAATACTTGGATTGTTTACAGCCTCCCTTACGTCATCTCTTTTACAACATGATAATCGTGAAAAAAGTATAAAAATACAAAAACCTTTTAAACTCAGCCATGAATATGGTGACAAAAATAGTAGAAATATTAAAAATATGACCCGAATCAAGGAACAAGATTTCAATGTTGAGTCTGGAAAGCCTTCACCTATGCATGGTCATAGAGACTCCAGTTCTAAGGAGAATGTAGCTATGAACATTCAGCCTGTAACTGCTAAGCAGAGTGGTGAAAAGATAATGAAAGAAAAAGGACACACAATGTTGACATCTACTCCATTTAATAAAAGAAGCACTACAAAAAGGTATATCCTTGAAATTGCATTCAGAATTATTCTATGTTATTTAATAAACCCATTTATAATTGCATTGCAATTTTTACTCTAATTTTGTCAGTTACTTCGGTCACTGCCAGGATTTTCAAATGAACATTTACATATTGTTCCTTATTTTTTTTATTAATGTGTCTAATAAATTGATTCTTATGTAGAAATTTGTTTCCAGTACTTTCGTAATGTAAGCTAAGCTTCTATACATCTGATATATATTTCATAATAACTTAATAGTAATTGCAGTTTTGAAAAAATTCTCTTTAACAGTGAATCATCTAGTCCTTTGTCTTCAACTATTGCTTCTCCAATACCTGTTGTGAGGAATGTTCTGGAACCTGGAGAAAGTCGAAGTGTTTTGAAGACCTCATCAACTCCAAGCAGGAATCAAGCTAAGAAGAGAGTGGTTTTCGAAGATGAAGGTATCAAACAATTATAAGTAATCTTTATGACTTTGTTATTTTCTTCCATTTACCAAATATTAATAGTTTTAAAATATCAAATATGGGTTTTAGTATACTCAATGTAAGTTCTCCAAATACTTTATGGTAAGTACCCCAAATATATTATTTTTTCAAAAAAAGATACCTATGAAATTATCATTGCTGATAGGTTAGAAAATGTCTATTAGATTAATTACATTTCAGTAAATTGACAAAGAGTTCCTTCATTGTTTATGTTGTGCCAAATATTACTTTACTCTATGAGGAAGATATTGATTATCTTGAATGTTGACAAACACCATGATAAATGTACTCGTATAACATTGTTATAGTTAGTCTTATTTCACAATTAGATTGATATTAAACTTGACAAAATATTTTTTATTACCTGCAGACAAAAGTCAGAAGACTAGTAAACAACTAACAGAAGTTGAATCATGGGACTCACCAAATGAAGAAGAAAAACTACTAGTTCAATATGACAGTTCTATTTCAAGGCAAGTTTAAACACTTTCCAGCTATTCCTACTTGCTCTTATTTAACCACATCACTGTTTGCCAAGTACATGATTTTTTGTGTGTGGAACGTAATTTCAAACTTCTTGTAGTAGCCAGTATTTTAAATTAAAAGCTGTTTGTACTTCTTGAATGAATGCTAACATGAAAATCTAAAGTATCTATGCCTTCCCATTTTCTGTATAGTGACGAAATTCTTCCACAAAGAAAGAGGACTCCTAGCATCACTTCTATTAAAATGAAGACTAAGCAGAGTGCTACTATTGCACAGTTGGCTAGTGATCTGAATGATCAGGTAAGTTTTTTTTTTTAAAAAAAACAATATATAAAAGAGATCAAATGAAATTAAAATAAAACCAGCAAAGAAAATATATAGTGTGAACACTTTAGAAGAAATACTTTCAAAACTCAGCCATTAGGTCATGAAAATGAATTCACACTTCTGACTAACTGTATGAGAAAATTTGCAGAAAAAACTTCATAAAATCAATACCTGTCCACAAAACAGATGAGGCTAATTGAAATATTTACACAATGAATTATCATGTTATTTAGCCTATTCCTAAAATTCAGATTTCTCTCTTTCCATTCAAAAAATTTTCTCCTAACAATTTTTTTTTAAAAAAATCAACATGTTTTTGGAGCTGGAGTTACTGAGTGTAACTGGCCTCTTCAATTACCAATTTTTATGGTTTTATTTTATAACTGTCACTTGATTGTATGAAAATATTTCTCAATCCTTAGCTGTGACTTTAAATCAAAACCCAAATTTGCTTAAGTTGCCATGGATCAGTTTTTATCTTCCTACAATATTAAGTTCTCAGCATGCTTTTTATATTTGTTAATAGTAATTTTGTCTTTAGTTTTATTGTGATGTAATTTTTACCAATTAAAAGTAGGCATTTTTGTGGATACGATACATAGGATTTGTTTAAACAAAATTTTTAAAAATTATTTATTTTGCAGCTTAAGTCAAGAACCACTAAGCCCATAGGAGGAGTGGACACAGTTTTTTCGTCAGAATCAAGTTCAGGACCTCTCAAAGATAATGCTAATAAGGGGAAGGGGGATGGAAAAACCGTAAATAATTCCAAACCCATGCAATTATCAGATTGGGATCTGGAAGACTTGGATACCATTCAATAAGTATTGTAATACTCCAAAAAAACAAGAGTCAGTACTAATGTCTTCCATTTGAAAATTGCAGTGCCATCGGCTACTTTTAAAAAATATAAGGAATCAGAATGTGGAAAGTTCTTCATATAGCAAATATAAAATTACATATTGTTGACCACCTGACTTTGTATATAGATCTGAACATTTGGATTGAATATAGTAATTATTAATTATGTACAAATTACTATTAAGAAAATTACAAACTGTATGTACAAGAATAAAATTTTACAAAAGATCAAACTTACAAGTAAATTAGAGAATAAAAAGAACACTCGCACACAAATAACATAAATATATAACAGTAGTTTAAAAATTTTCAATGCTATAAGTTTTAAAAACATATAATACAATATGGTATAAAAATACTTTCATTTTCAGTATGAGCACAAAAATAAAATTTCACAAAATAAGAGCTGCAGATCATGAAGTTACTTCTTGTTTAATTCCACTTGATAGTAACATGAATGAAAAGATATCTGACAAATCAAACTTGTTGTACGCACTAATTGATAAAGATTTGTTGACTTGTTCTACTAATCTGCCGTACGCTACCTCAGTCTCTTGTTGAATTTTTTCTGCAAATGATACAAAGTTATTACTGAAGGACACTTAAACAACCTACCATTGCAAGAATGCTCAAAATTAATTTCAGTACTAACCTGGTATTAAATGAACTTAAGGAACAAAAAGACAAGATGGACTGTTCCTAATATTGTTGAATAGCAATATGAAAAGCAGTCCATCTTTTGAGACAGAAGAATAACACCTCCCAAAATATTAACATCCAACATAGCAAGAAAAATATTTCTCAAGTAATCCATGCAAGCTTACTTCCTCTCTTTCCTCCCAATATAAATTATACAAACACACAGTCAAGGTACAAGTAGTAACGGGAAAAAAGCAACTAGATGTAATTATGGGAAATATTTGCTTTAAGTTAGCAGGAGGGAATAACAAGCAGTTCTTGTGATATATTGCAGGGTCAAATCAAACAATAGAAAGAAAAAATCATATAAATACTCACTATGTTCTTTAAGTGTAAAAATGTACTTGAAGTATGAAATCTGGTTGAATAAATCTGCTTCTGAATACTGTAAAGAAAAATATTGCTGATATGTATACACCTTTTATTTTCATCAATTAAATACATTTTGAAAATTCTCTCATGTAAAGTCAAGCAAACTATTCCAAATTTTCATAATAATCACATTTGCTGTGTCACCCTAATTATAAAATATTCAACAAGAAACACAAATTTAGATGTTATAAACTGAGATCCACTTCAGCAACATTGGGGAAGATAAAATTCTTAACACTTTTGAAGGTGTTATCCTCCTTCCGCAGGAGGTGGAAGGCATGTAACTGTGTATTCAGATAGCATGTGGTGCAAGTCTCCTGTGAAAAATTAATTTTAACTTTGCCCTGTACATGGGAACACTGGCCTTCAATTACACGTAAGACATTGTCTGTCTCTCAGTCATGTTCATATCAATTATTAACACAATACCACATATGTATATAAATACATATTATATATAAGATGAAAGTTATAATTCCCTCACCTCTCTATACATGAGTCCTTTGTGGCACATGTTACAAACGGGATAGCCCCGGCAAAACCATGTGGGCAACTGCCTTGTTCGGTTGGGGCAGCCAGGATCTTCACAAATGAGCCAAGCCTAAATCAGTGAGAGAAAAAATATTTTTTTTTTGTTATACTGCTATATTGAAAGCATATCATTTAAGCACACAATTTCTATCTGACTGAAAAAATACTGTTACAGCAATGTGGAATTTGTTAAATTGAGTGAGTGTGTATACATATGAAACACTTAAGGAAAGTGTGACGAGGTGAAATTAAATAACACAATTAGTTAGGAAAAAGAGAGAGCGAAGTCGACTTACCTGAAATCAATAGTTGGGCAGAGGTGACAATAATACAAATTTTCAAGGGCCTGGGCCCCTTCGTCAGGAGAGAAGGTCTGAACTGCATACCAGCCAGGCCCTTGAAAAATTGAAATATTTTTATTTCTCAGCCCAACTGTTGATTTCAGGTAAGTTGACTTTGCTGTCTCTCTTTCCAAATGTCTTTTATACATACACACACACCTAAACAATCAGCTAACATTACTCAGCAAAATGTTTTCAGAAAACAATGTAAATAAAACATGTATTTTATTATTAATCTTACCATATAATACAGGTCAATATAATGTCTCATGGTCATTGTCAGTTTATTTAGTATATTTGGAAGGTATGTATACGGTGGTACTGTGCACTCGGGATTGCAACATCTCTCCAAAATCAGCTCTGAATCATTTCCCTATACAACAGTGAATTTGCATTCAAGTAAAAAATTAAACCATTAATTATATGCCATTTATTGTTAGGTAAAGTAGCTTACATTTTTCCTGACTGCACCATCCACCTCATTTACAGTATTGCATTTGTCATTCATACATGTAAATTTGAACCTGTGAAGTAAAAAAAAAAAAGGTATTACAGAGACGGTCAGAATGAGATTTTAAAAGAAAGTATAACCAATAAACTGCTCAGTACACAGATGCCTAATAGCAGATTATGTAGGTTCAAATCCTACCTAGATCAATTATTTTCAGTCTTTTCTTCTTCTTCCTTGTGCGATTTTATGCCTGGAAATATGAATAAAGGATTATGCTTTGTCACATAAAGCATAATCCTCCGATATCTCCTACTTATTTCTATCCTTCCATAATGAGTTTTCATTATTAAATGACAAAGTCACAATTGATAATTGGATAGTGAGGAAAGATAGAAATATATAACAAAGGTTGGGTTACGCTCTTATGAAAGCATATGCTTAAGGCATAGTAATACGCTCAAACGATATATGTATATAGGAAAATTCCATTAATACGTCAGACAGTACAAAGCAATAACTAACACATATAAACACAATTATTTCAAAAAACTTACTTGGAACAATTTTTGAACATCTCTTCGGCAGATTTTATAACATTTTCCCCTACACTGTCTCCTTCCTGAGCTTCACGAACATATTTCTCAGTTCTCTTGTAGCTATTTGGGTCTAACCCTAAAAAATCACAAAATGTGTTACTGACAAGTATTTTGAAAGATTAGTTACGAATGAGTTGTTCTTACCAAGACATTCGGCTATCAGAGCAGCATCTGTACCATTAATGGGATCACACAGCCTTGAAACAACTGGGTGAATTTGCTGCGATAAGTAGTATTTAACATCAACCTTCAACTTATCATTTGCTTTCAACTCATTAACATGGTAAGCTCGCTGTGATGCAGGGTTATTTGTACCATCCTAAGAAGAATTGCAATTTTATATTTAAAATGGTAAAATTAAACCAAAATTAACTTATAAAATTAGGAAAAGATTGAAAATATATTAACAAATCCATATTTATTGTTTTTACATTGTCTTATTAGGTTTCGTATTGTGATAAAATCTTAACACCAGTAGAAATGTTTGGGTAATAGCAATCGCCAGTCATTTACACTATATAATAAATTTTTGCTCAAACACATTATTAATTATATTAATATTTATATATAATTTATTAATAAGTAACTAGGGAATAAGAGTAGATTACAATTGGTAGATAATAAAGTGAACTGAACCATCATTTATTAATCAGTAACTTGGGTAGATTTAAATTGGTAGATAATAAAGTGAACTTGGAACAGAGTTATGTACCTAACTGAATGCGCTTGGAAATGGCAGAAATGTAACTAACTATAAGACAAAAATTTACAAAAGTAACTCCTTAGCCTCAATAGAAAGCTATTAGAATCAGTTTATACATATAAATTCCAAGAAAGAAAGTCCAAAAATAGTGAAACATTATGCTAAAATTTTGGACTTAACATCAAAGTAAAATTGCATTATAAAGGGAAAAAAAATTAACTTTAACTGAATTAATGAACCTTTATAAGCCACTAAACTTTGATAATATCAATATTTATAGTCTTTAGAATAATTGACTCCCACATATAATATATCAATACAAGTAAATTATGTAATGGCTGAAAATTTAATAACTTGAACAATGTCTTCAACATTAAAGTACCGGTTTTAATTCTCAATTTTAATGTTCATATATCATTCTGTAATAAATCAGATCTATTTTGTCAAAATCACGATATTCTGGAATTCTGTTTTGAGTTCAAGATGTTTTTATGTGGAATACTGATTGAGTTAATTTCATTTAGGTACAGATGTCAAAGGAAAAATATTAAAATCAGGTGTTTATATATAGAAAATTATACACTGTCACTGTGGTCTTATATATTCTTTTAAGAATTGTATGAATAAAATTGAATATTCTAACTTAGATGAAAAATTTATCGAAATATTTGACTTTTATGTTTTAACTTTTTTATATATATTACGACTTATTGAAGATAAAGTTTTTTTTACTGTGTGATTGGGGTTGCTAAGTCAATTAATTAATTTAATCATACTTTTTAAATATTGCATGCAAATAAGTTTGAGTAAAACAATACTTTATTTAATCACTTACCTCACAAATAATATACGATATAGTATCGCCCTGTTTGAAACGTTTTGTGGTTCCACTGGAATTCAATCTACAGGCGACCAGTACATGGGGTAAGGTTTTCTTGTCATTATATTCCTCAACATTTTTAGTAAGTTGCTTGGTAATGGTCAGTAGCTCTAAGGGCACTTTACCATTTTCAAGATCTTCTTTAAGTTGAATTAGGTGGTTGTGTATGTTTTCTACTCGGTCATCCAGAGGTAAATCAGACAAAATTTGTTCTAAAACAAAGCTTTAAAAAAATGATTGAAATCAATAACATAAAATTATGAGCATACATTTAAGAATAATAAAAAATAAATTTCCTGAATGAAATACAACTACACCAAAGTAATTCTCATCTAGTTAGAAAGAGTGGAAGTATTGATGATCCAAAGTTTACTTGTGTTATATAGAAGAGTGTGAAACATTATATGGACCTCAGATAAACAATAATGAAGTGAAATCCAATCTTTCTCCAACAATACTTCAAGTTCCATTTTTAACACCCTTTACTGCATTAGTGAATTATATACACTTTTTATCCTATTTGTCTTACCTTCCAGCTGATGCAGAAATCTTGGACCAGTCTCTTCTCACAATATCTAATCCCTTATTTTCCTGCTGAGTTATTAATGAACCATTTGGATGCCTGGACAGAGTGACAGCTGCATATTTCTTTTTCTTGAGTAATAGCAAATATTTGAACACTCCGTCAACATCAAGTTCAACAAGACGGTATGATTTATTTACATCCTGCTTTATCTGTAGAATGTAAACCAAAATTAAGTAATGATATCTGACATCTATAGTTAAATATGTGGTTTCTGTTTTGATATTGACTTTAATAAAAGGTAATTGTTTGCTTTTAATTAAAGTTTTAATACCAAAAAAAATTTGCGGCTCGAAAAATTAAAATAATTTTTATATAGAACTAACTCCATAGTCACAACTATGATGAATGTTGTAGAAACATTGTGTTTTCATAAACAATTGACCCAGTTGATAAACCAAGAATCTTTTATTAAATTTTGAAGCTCATTTGATAAACTTACTTTGCTTCCTATTTTGAAAACTTGATCATAATCCAAGCATTTTGTATTTATCATAATGGAATCTGTGTCACCATATATCACTTCATATCCCATCTTCTCTACCATACCCTTTGTATTGAGTAAAATCTCTCTTCCTTTAGCTGAAATTAGATTTAAAAAATTAATGGACATACCAGAGCATTATAGGTTGCCAGTTATATGCAATATTACAATACATAGTGTATATGTATTCAATGCTATTCAGACATTAGTGGAAAGGGTGGTCTTAATTTCCTAGAAATATTTAAAATAAAAGCACTCATTGATATATCTGCTACAACAAATTGTTGAAAAAAATTTTAATCTGTAGTATAATACCTACTTTTTCATAAAAACAGACTGAGAATAAATAATGTACTAAAATATATTTGACAGAACAGTTAAGTTTTTTTTCCATTTGCAGTGGAACATTAATGTGTAAACAGAGGCCAAAGAATAAAAGTCAAATTATAGGAGCCCTTTTAATATTTGAATAGTTCAATTTTATTAAGACTGATTTAATTAACAAAAATTTTGAAGAAAGCAATAATTATTTACTGATGCTAATTCTATAACCTGGGGCACGAATGAATTGTAGTAAATTATGTGTGTTTACTATGAGTACTTGGAAGGTTTTATTAAACAAACCATGTTACTAATAACCATAATAAATTATAATTTATGATAACTAAAAATGCAATTATGTAAAGAAACCACATACCTGTAATTAAAGCTGCAAGTGATTTGGCATAGAAGCGAGAGTGTGAAAAACCCAAGCACCCATACATACTGTTAGCTGTTAGCTTCAGAGCCAACTGACGAATATTGTACTAGACAGATAAAAACAAAAGTTGTTGATATAATTACCGTAAGTTTAATTCAATTAAAACATAATAAACTATATAATTAAACAAATTGAATTATAAACAAACTCCATACAAGTTGCATGAAATTTGGTAAAATGCAAGTATAAAGTATTAAACATCAATAATATAAATTATATCATTGAAATTTTGTATTTAAAAACAGAAAACAAGCTTAGATAGAAAGAATTATGCTGAAATTCAGTTGAAGACGGTTAAATCGTATTCTAATAGTACCTGCAATTTTAGATCTGGTGTCAAATCATTAGCTTTCATTAACTTTTTCACTACTTTTCTACTGTCTACAAGTTTTCTAATTTCTGTTGGCAATATTCCAGGATCTAAATCAGGTTTTGGCAAGTCTGCTTCCTGAAATACAAAAGGTGTCATTTACATTATAAAGAAATTAAAACAAAATGTAGGCCCTACTTAACAATTAATATAATTGAGTATAATAACTAAAATTGTATTTCACAGGATTTGTGTATAAGTTACTAACATGCTTATTATAACTTTGTTTAAATGACTTCTTGAGAACATGGGGAACATCTGAATAATTAATATGATTAGCTGAATGAAGCATTATAATGATACATATATAATTGTGTTTTGGTCTCGAAAGGAAAGAGAGATATTTTGTGGATTTAAAGAACATCCTTCAGCCCGTATGGCTACACAATGCTTCAATTTTGGGTAAATCACTATCTTTTTTCCTTTCCATACCAATAATCGCAATTATTTTGACGTCATATTGCAACTCATATTTACATGCACACACACTTAAGGAAAATGTGATGAGGTCAAATTAAATAACACATTTGGATATGAAAGAGATACAGTGTAGCCGACTTACCAGAAATAAAAATAAAATTTTCGAGTACCTGTGCCCCCTTCAACAGGACAGTAGTACTGAAGTGTGGTCTGAAATTCGTGCCCAGCCAGCACATAGTTTAGACCTGAATAAAGGGTCCTTGAAAATTAATTTTTTCTTTCTGCACAACCCAACTGAACAAAGTGTTGTATTTCAGGTAAGTCAGCTACGATACCTCTCTTTCCTATCCAAATGTGTATCAAGTTCATCACCAAACTATGAGAATGTAAATAATACAGAACATTTAATTCTCAGTAAAACAGAGCCTATAACATACTTCATTTTCTGTTGAAAGTATTGTTGTGAAGCAAATGTTGTACTCCTGTATGATGCTAGGATACAATGAGTTAAAATCCATTAGCAAAATAAAAGTGTCATAGAATCCTTTCTTTGGCTCTAAAACAAGACCCCCTACATAAGCAGGCTTCTTGCGTCCTTTGCTGACTACCACAACTCCCTCATCCTCATTACCTCCATCAATATCTTCCTGAAAAATTTAATGAGAATAAAACTTATAAATATCTGAAAAATTATATTTGGTTAATTTACAATAATCTAATGAAGATTTCAATTTTAAACTTAAATCATCTATTTTCATCAGAAAATATCAATACAAGGTATTTGCAATTACTATTAAAAGAAGTGTTTAATATTTTTGCATATTAGTTACTACTTACCATAACCACCTTTTTCTTTGAATACTCTTTGTCTGGAACAATGTAATTCTTCTCATAAAATGCATGCAGTAACAAAAATTCATTTCTCTCAGCACGGCCACCAAACAATGTACGAGACATTACATTACCTATAAATAATACACAAAGCATATGCTGTTACTGTAACATTTAAGGTAAACTTTAATAAATAAAAATGATGTCATGATACAAACCTGCAATATTTGTAATTTGCAGAGCCAATGGAATAACATTTAATTCACACATGAGTTTCAAAACATATGCAGCATCTTGCATAGTTAATGATGCAACCTGAAGAAGGGAATTTGATGAGGCGTACATGATTTTAACTTCTGCTGGAGTCAAGTCCTTACGTTCATCTTCCTTGATGTGAAGGACCTGTAAAATGCTTAACAATTAAACACATGACAACAAATATAAAGCAAGTACTTATGGCAACCACTTATCTCCAAATACAAAAAAAGCAAATTTATTAAAATGATTCCAGTTTCTTTCTTCCCGTATTATTTTTATATTCCAAAGCAACTTCTTTGTTTCGGTCAGTGTTTTAAATACTTGTTTTCTCCAATAACTTTTCTAAATTTAGTTAACAACTACAACTCAAAGCGTACCTTAATGTATATTTATTTGGAGAATTACTTAATCAATAATAAACTAAATGTAAGAGACAATAAAAAATCTTATGTTTCATACAAATATGCTAAGAACTGCTTTGAATTATCGGTAGTTAAAAATAAGATAAATCCATGACAAATAATTAAGTTGTAAAGTATAGTCTATTACTGGCTCAGAAAATGTTTTGAAAAGTATACTTAACATACCTGTTCACAAAGAGTCCCCAAATCATAACTTCTTGCTCTCATTAATTCCTTTGCTGAAATTTTTATATCACAAACTAAACGACCACTTGTAATTTGACGTTCCAAACCCTGCTTACCCTGTAGAAGAATATAAATTATTTAATTTTGTTTCTATTATTTAATAAGTTCTTAAATACTTGGATTTGTAACTGTATTTGTAAAATGTCTTACTTTCATAAGAAAATTACTACGGCGCAAGCGCCCAAGTTTTGACCAGTGAGGTATTTTATTTGCCTGTAACCGATGGATCAATAAATCCAAACCAAATCCATGAAGATCATGTCCTACAATAAGGTCAGGATCAATACGAAATATTTTGGCAACCAAGAATCCCAAGAGGGCCCTTTCAGATTCAGTTCTTTCCATCTTAGTCCCACGGAATTTAGATAATGCTGCTTTTAAATCAACAGGAAATATTCCTTCTCCAGAACGTGTAAATACTGAAACAAATTTACAAACAAATTCCAGCTATAGAATAAATCAATCAATTCCTTCATGAATAAGTTTAGGAAAAGATAATTTATTTCTATCAGGTAAAAATTAAAGTGAATTATTTCACCAAAAACTAATTTCATGTTAATTTTATATTTAATAACCTAATTAATAACTGGATCGTACATTATACCGAGGTCAGAATTTGTGTGTTTCTAACATATCACTGCAAAACAGAGAAATTTAATATTTTAAAACAATAATTTTAATTAAATATATGTGTAAAAATATATCCAACCGTGGATACAATAACCTTTGAACATAATAATAGTGTCTAAAACCACATAAATCAATCATTTTAAAATAAATTTAATATAATAAGAGTTGTAACTGGTAAACGTACAGAGGGAACAAAGGTTAAATAAACTCATTTCTTCATATCAAAATGCTGTAGTTATCAAGCTCACGATAATTACTACCTCACAAGAGTCAGTGCTGGGCTGTTAAGTATATAATGTTTAACTACACCTACCACAAAAATGTTCCTGAAATGGCGGATTTGGAGGAGCCTTGTCCAAAGGAAAAGAATTATGTACCAGACACCCAACCATAACAAGTTCATTCTGAGAAGTCTTAGAATTGAGAATTGTTCTAAAATTCAAAGATAATACAACAAGTGGTGGAGGTGTCATCTTTGCATTCTCCATTACAACTTGAATGTTTTCCATTTTATTGCAAACAGCCTGAAATTAAGAATTGTTTTCATTACTTTCATTTTAAATTTAATTTACAATCACATTTTGTGGATAATTTACCTCAATTTTGCACCAACTTATGGGATTGTTAACAGCTTGGCTATTTCTTATGTCCAACCAGCATGGCCCCTTTATTTTTCTTTCCAACAAGAAACGTTCTAAGGAACTAGTTCTTGTCCCAAAAACATGGCTGAATGTTTCTCCTTGCAAATCTGATGGAAGGGCTGCATGGTGAGCCTACACATAGAATCATTTCACAATTATTATTGGTATACTAACAAAGTCATAAAACAATCATTTAAAATAATGAAATAAAAGTACAATCTAAAAGTAGACTAACTTACAGGATACTTTATTTCCAGGTACTCTGAAACTACAGGCACATTTTGAACACTGAAGCAGTAAGATCGCTCCACTTTGCGACATTTAAATTGAAGTATCTTATTTTTCTCAGCAACAGTTTTATTGAACTCTTCATAAACATCAGCAATTTTGACTTCTTTGCCTGTACTCTCTTTTGTATGTAGATCAATTCTCTGTGAGTAAACATTACATATTTCAGAAAATAATCATCAGAATGTTTGACACACACATTAAAATCAAAATCACAGGCAATATTTGTAGGCAGAATGTTTTAAGTAAGAAAAATTGAAAAGTGTTAGAATTTATATTGAAAAGTAGAAACTACAGAGGACATTACATACAGCATATTAAGTAAAAGTCAAATTAGTTGGTTGTTGCAAGTGACTGAATATAAAGAGGTTGGTATAAAGTGAGGCAAGGATGAGAACCTCTTTAATTAATTATTTTTTTAAACAGAGTGACAGCAAGTCATTTTTTAAAACATTAAATAATGAAGAAATATTTTATAAAAACCTTATGAAGTATGAAAAGAGCTTAACCACTTATCTAAATAAAAACAATTTAAAGCAGAATATAAATTACATTATTGTAAGAAGTAAATAGCACTGATAAAACTTACCTCTTCACGAGGAAGCAAATATATTTTCCTATTTATATCTTTCACAACTACACAACAACTAACATATGCCTTTGCAGTTTTAATGTAAACCTTCCCAAAAAGATAAACTACACCAGGTTGCTTGAATGGTTCCTCATATGCATCCCACCAAAAGAACCTAAACACCTACAAATAAATATTACAGTAAGTTTAAGTCAGTTTCTATATTTGATACAGATGTGTAAAATGTTTGCTTTTATGTAAACAAGTAAAAAAAAATCATACCTGATCGCCAGACTCAGTAGTAGTTAAAGGAAGTTCAGAGACAGAAATATTGGCCTGTGTGTCTTCAGCAGCATTTACTGTAGATTTCACCATTGTTTCCCAACCAGCTAACATTTGATTATCTGATATATCCCTGGTTTTTTGGACACTGAAAAAAAATTGTTACTTGCAACTATATATTGAAAATAAAATTTCAAATAATACTTAAATTATGTACATGATAGTTTTATCATAAAGGGAATAAAAGTAATACAAAGGTTCAAGAATACAAAATAAATATTTTAAAAACTTTCAAGAGAATGTTACAATAAGCAATATCTGTTCAAAAATGAAAACACATTTAAATGGAATCTTTAGTGAATTATTTGCAAAATTATCACATTTCTTGCACATACCTTGCATTATTAATAATTGGCTTTGTTATACTTGAAGCAAGTTCACTCTTCACTTTATCGTACATTGATGTACTATTTTCTTTTTCAGATTTAATTGTATTCATGCTCTCCACTTCAATAGTCTAGACAAAAACATAACACTTCTGAACAAATACAAGGTAACAGAAATTAAGAAAGTGCATATATACTGATATACAAGAATAAGTTTGTGCCACTATATTTGTTCTGTAAGATTTTGAAATTAATTAATTCCTTCCATGTTTGTAGCATAGTACTTTTCTTTCATTCTTCCAGAACTACTGCTACAAACTATCACATTTCATGCTCTGAAGACGAGAGTAACTGAAGGAGGAAGTGTTTGTGTTTTGTTTTTATAATGCTTATGTGTACTTGGAAACCTTAAAGTAGTTCCAGAATCCTATATTTATTCATTACAATTTTTGTTGTGTTTTATTCCCCTTTTGGCTAATTGTAATAAGAACTCATTATATGCAATATCTGGACAACACCAATACACTACATATTATGCTATGGGACATATCATTTATATATACCATGGCAAGTTTGGAAATAGATTATACATTTATATATTTTTTATTTTAAATAAAATTATCAACAAAAATTTTCCTCTAGACTGATATTTGAAGGATTTTGATAAATCATTTATCACATGACTTATTTGCAAACTTTTAAAAACTATTTGTTATTGATAAGTGTTAAACATACATCTAAATTTGCATTTTCAAGAAACCCATCACTAGAATCAAAATCTTCAATAATTTGGGACGGAGTATCATGAATCATTTCATTATCTTGCTGAGTTTCCTCAATGATGGTGGTGTCTTCCTACAATCAAACAAAAGCTCATTTATAACAATACCTCAATTTTATTACAACTGAAATAATAGCAAGTGTATACATATATAAATATATAGTTAACACAAGAGCAGCTTATAAATATTACCTCATCACTTTCAACAACTCTTCTTACACAAGGTGGGCTAGCCTCAATTTCTGTCTGTATTACTCGAGGTGTAACATGTTTTCTCTCAACCTTAGGACGAATAGGTGTGGTGGCAAGTTGTTGAGTGGTGGAACTTCTGCAAAATAAAATGAAAAATATAACTACTACAAAATTAAATTAATTTACCTATGCATAAATAAATCATTCACTAACCGAAATTGAGTTACTGGAGATTCAATTTTTTTTACTCGATTTGTAGAGTTGGCTGCAAGAGAACGTAGGTAACTCCTGTAAATTTTAATGTGTTCTTAAAAAATAGGTATCAATGAAAATAAATAACACAAGATTCACCACCAGAACAAATTAAATAAACAAGTTTTCTATGTGTCACTCCCATAGAATCATTGCAGCAAAGTTGAAAAAAATTGGATAGTTTCCAGATGCCATATGATTCCTTTGAGAAACAAGTAAAGGAAGGAAATGAGCCTGATATGAAAATGAATTAGACTGAATAATTTCATAAAAATTAAATCTAAAACAGAACTGGTGTTCAAATTTCAATCCTTCCATTACATGATTCCATAATCTGCATTAATATTTACACACAAAAAGCAACTTTCAGAAGTAAATAATCCAAAAGATTTACTATGGAGGGTGGATAAAAGTTGGTTGACACACAATAGCATTACTAACCAAATTGAAATAAAATGTGAAAAATGTATAGTAAACTTACTCTGGAGACATTTCTTTGTCAATAGCTTTTTTTTTGCTAGCAGAGCCTGTGCAAGAATCTTGATTTAGCTCTTCCATTATGTCCCCCAATATATCATCATCTTCCAATTTGACTGGTGCATCTCTTTTTCTTTTTTTAGAAGGCATGTTCATGAGCATATTGTGAATGTTATTACTTTTACCTTCCTGTTTGCCCTTTTTGCCACCAAGTTTACCTTTCTTTCCTCTACGTTTTCCTGACTCATTGTTTTTAGAAGCAAATAAAATAGAATCATCATCAAGATCATCGTCAAAGATTTCTCGGCCATCTTCCACATAACCACCACCATCTGAATTAAATTATTCATAATTAAAGAAAAATAGCTGAAATCTTAAAATAAATTGAATTATGAAAATGAGTAAATTATTACTAATTTTAATTTATGAAAATCAATATAAATAAGGAGCGTTACATGACCAACAGTAAATTAATAATAATTAGAATGTATTTAATTCTGGCACTGAAAAATGATCACCATCAGACTTAAAATTATATACATTAAGTTATTACAACTAAAATAATTTACAGGGTAAGTGAAAATAATTTGGTATATGAAACATGTTATTAAACAATTTTTTAACCAGTCTTTTAATATGAAATAAATTCGAAATTCATTGAATTATGGGTAAATACATAGAATATTTTTCTGAAGAAATTGCTTTCTCAAAAGTGCAAGCATGTGAAACATAGTTCATTCATTAGTCAAAGCAAACATCAAAATCTTGTAAAATACAAACTCAAACCAGTTGACAAAAGATTGCCACATATTTCTCCAGTTAATATGTAATTAAAATTTTAAAACATATTATACACCCAAACCAATTAGCACTGTAACTTCTAATTCTCACAGCATAAGAACATAATATCTGAGTATAATAGTTTCAACCTTGTAGCCACCCCTAATAATACTTGAATAATAGACTTAACAAGTCACACAAGTAAGAATACAATTATAATGATCACTTTTTCATTAAATAAATAAATACAAAAGCAAGAAGAATTGAGAAAATATTTTAAACAAACCATCATCAACAATCCAATCCAAAACCTGTCTTTCAAGAACTGTCTTCGAATATTCGGTCTCATCAACTTCATCATAAACATTATCAAATTTCGAAACTTCATATTTATTTTTACTTCCTTTTAACTGCTTTAATTTCTCAAAGGCAGCTGCTCTTCCGTGTTTGTCTGTCTTTTGCCTTCGTGATCTACCTAAAAACAATTAATTAAAACTGTTAATTAAGCTAAAACAATTGATTTGTACAATTTTTAGTCAAAATGATAATTAATTTTATGGATTCGAATGTTTAATGCTATAAAATAAATACTGAATTGCAAATTTGGCCCTATTCCGAAAGTTAGTTAACTTTTTGAAATTAAAATTATGTATTAATTAATCAGTTTACGTGACAAAATATTACCTTCCTGTTCTTCCATAATTAATTAAAACGAACTAAATTACCGTATAAAACAATAATTTGTTTTATAGAAAAATCAACACACAGCCTTTGGTTATTCACTCATAATTTGTCCGGTTTGGCGCCAAATAATTTTGTTGCGATAAAGTCTAGCTCGAAACATAAGTCGATAGAATCTAAAATAAATTCTTCTTTTTAAGGCCTCTTGCCCAAATCATCCTTCAAAAGTTCATAGAATCGTCAATAATTTGAAATGATAAAAAATATAGGCCCATAATATTTTGTCTCCATCAAATAAATCTCAAACGACGCAGACGAAAACCAGTGTAGTAACTCAGTAATTTGGCTCGCAAATACAAAGAAAAACGGATTGGGTGTTAGAGGAACAATTATAGTAATTTTAGAATAGCATTCTTGGGAAACAAAGAAGGACGAACAATGAGGTTTATGAATAAATTAAATAATGAAGCCGTCAACATAAAATAGAAAAAAGGAATCCCAAATGAGTTTTAATATCCCTCACTCGTCTAAAGTTCGTTTCACACCAACCATTTTTAGAAGACGACAACCTTTATGTTAATCGCGTTTGGATAAAGAAAGTACAACTGATAAGTTAAGTATGATATACTTATCAGTTATGCTTTCTTTATCCTAACGCGTTTTCAATCTAACTCCATGTAACTCATTTCAACCATCACTTCTTCTTCTTCATCTTACAACACCTGTTCCCTTCCCAGACAAAAAAGATATGTTTTTCTGAATTTTTTCAACCTAACATACTAAAGAATAAATTTCTGTAAAAAAAAAAGATTAAAAAGCAAAATTTAACTATTCATGCAAGTCTTGGAACTAATAAATCAAGATTTAGGGTCCAAATATTGAATATTCATAATTATTTTTTTGTAACTTTTCCAATTTAGTGAGAGCCAATATTGTAGAAATATCTGGGATACCAGGAAGCAACATATTCACCAAATTACCAGATTCAAACATAGGCTTAGAGCCGAACTTCATTCTTCTGTTCTTGAAGCAATGTACCAAGTATTGTGAGAGTAATGTCTCTGCACGATGACAAGAATTAATTTAAAATTTATTATTATTCAGGAAAAATTAGTCATCATCTTATTAAAATAAAACATCGACAGCAAAAATTCTGATTTTTGTACGTGACTATATAATGAAATAATTAAAATTACGTTAATACTTTCGAGATTATTTCATCAGTTAATAAATTGAGAAAAGGTTAAATAAGTAATTGCTTATGTTAATGCAATATTAAAAATTTACAAATAAATGTGTGAACAGGATAGTCAGAAAACGAGGTTCTACTTTAAAATTATTTTTGTTTCGTAAAAATATAATTTATTTTAATGATAAATTGTCAATTTGAGTGTCCCTAACAACATTTTAAATCAACAATGTTACTCATTAATGCAATACCTGAAGTCCCAAATTTGGATTCAAAGCATTGTATTTCTATTTGTATTCTTAATTAAATTGGATATATAATTCTCGAATTTGACAGTATATTAAGTATCTAGTTTTTCCTACTATTGGATTCCTTTTAATATTTTTGTCTCTGTTGACATTCATATGTACAGGCAACAGCTACGATGTCATACATCCTTCAGCATAATATACAAAGAGATTATCTTAAAAAATATTAAATTTTTACAAGAGTAGGTCAGACATTCAAAACCGTAAAAATGCGCAAGATGTAATTTCCAAGATTTAATTTTTCATATATACTTCAGGTTTACAAAATTGCATTAAATTTATAATTTCTGATATCATTTAATTTTTAAATATATTTACCACTAACTAGATTAGATGGTGGCTCCTCCAAATGTTGAATTAATATGAATTATTAATTCAAGTTTAATAAAAATCTGCCCTCTTTCCTGACAAGAGAGTAATATCACTGGGCATTAAGTACATGCTTACTGCATTTACTTGAAGAAATCAAGTTGAAATATGACCAAACGCAAACAGGAAGAAGTAGGAATTGTGTGTTCATCTGAGATATTTTAAAAGCTTTTATTTTTTCAATAGCTGCTTTCCAGTATAATAAATATTTAAAGTATAAATAAAAGATTTACAATAAAAACATCATCAGTTGTGCATATTAAGAGACCTGAATTGTAAAAAACAAACTGACAACTCTTGTGAATACTGATGTCTGTAATTTATGATAGCTTTCACTGAAAAAAATTGAGATAATCTCAACATACAGCTATAAAGCTATTGTTGTGGTCCAAAATGTTTTTTGAAGCATTCATACTTCAGTGCTTCAGGAAACTGGAAAATTGTATTTATTACTACAGCATGTTCACTGTTAACATTCTACAAAATTATTATATTTTTATGTATTTAAAATACTTAATCTTGACTCAAAACAAAACACAACACGAGGAACTGCTGAGTAGCTGAAGTTGACCAATCTTCAAACCATTTCATTTTGATTGACGTTCATCTTCGTCATCTTCTACATCATCTTCATCATCAGAAAAGTCACCAACAGGGCTCCCGGCAAATCTCCGTGATGAAGAGGGTGAAAAATCATAACGTCCAGCTTTTGAAGGAGGTGGGCTGAAATGATTTTGAAACTTAAAATTAATTACAATTATAATATCAATAAATTGAAAATATTGCAAATTTTCATGGAATAGATTAAAAGTTTTGAATTATCACAATCCTATGAATTAATTTCAAAATAGCATTTACCCACCACATAAAATCCTTCAGAAGAGTTCTTGGACTTTTGCACAGGTAAAACTGTGATTAAACTGCAATGTTTCGACGACTGCAAGCTCTGTCATCACCTTTGTCTGGAAGGTAAGGACAGAGCTTGTGGTCTTTGAAATAATCAGTAAAAGATGATTTACAGTATTAAATTTCCTTGCTGAAAGTAACCCTAAATATTCATATGCATTAGTCTTTTGTTGAGACACTTTCTGAACAGGGTTGATGTTGAGGGGGATGAGGGAGTATCAAAACCTTTTTAACTTTGGAAAATTTATAATAGATAAAAATATACATGATAAACAGTGTTCAGCTTTATATCCTAACTGAGGAACATTTCCACACTAATACTTGTGTGGTAAGGTTGGTTATTGGGACTCCTGAATTTCATTTAAATGACTTAATTTATTATCAATTTATTTTGGTACATTTATTTCACTTTATACCAAATATTGTGCCTTTCGACCAGACATATACAAAGTACACACATTCAATTTTAAAATCTCGGGGTGGAAATCAAACAAACATAAATTGAATTGGTAATTGAAATCTTTTTAAAGAAATGTAATGAAAGCTAATCGCAGGATTTGCTCACTTAAAAATGCCGGTGGCTTCCATAAAATAGCAAACAGCGCCACTTCTTCTGCAGCTATCCAAAAGCCTCCGTCACCAACCAGTTGTCGCGTCCCGCTTCGTTGCTGTCGTCCTCGAGTGTCTCTATGAGACACCAGTCCTGTTCATTTTTTACATACATTGTCCCCTGAGTTACTGTCCTTTCTCAACATCTGGGTTGCCCCAAAGACAAAAAATATGGTCCCTTCCACTTCCTGGCGTATAGCATTGTTTATGCAAGCAAATTATTTTCCGTAGGTGTGCACTTTCTATATGCTGGTGTTAAGTCAAATTATATATATATATATATATATATATATATATATATATATATATAATTTTATGTTCCAAATTATGATTGGGGATACAATCACACCACACTTGCTTGCAATTTTAACGAATGGGATCAGTTCTTGAATTCCACATGTGGGCATACAATTAATACTGGTATGATAAAGATGTTTTCTAGTGTTCCACTTACAAAATGCCTCGACTCCATTCTTAACAAACTTTTAAACTAGAATAATCATGGTGTCACTAAACTCAGAACTTAAAATGACTCATATGAATGACATTTGTTTTCATTCCTTGTCATCACCGTGAGTACTCACACCAAGTTTCAACCCTAGATCTATTAATTGTGTCTACACAATGCCGTATCTCAATTGCTGAACTTTGAATTTACCTTATTGTTTCATCAAGATCAAAGCTTGTAGTTGGACTACCTTCACGTCGTGGACTAGCAGAAGGGGAAAGAGCTTGCATAATACGTCCTTTGCCTTCATTCCATATGTGAGACTGAAAATAAAAACAGAAAATGATGGAAATGTTTATTAAACATTTTAAACAATTATCCTATGTGTCCGTGTAATTTTAAACTTCTCTGATTTGCACACAACCGATCCTGATTTGAGACTATCATTCTTTAGAAGTAAAAGAAACAGGAGAAACATATGAATGTAAAAATTCACTAAAGTGGAAAGAAGGCTAACCATTAAATACACAAGCATAGTTGCAAAACAAAAGAAACTATAAATGACTATAAACATGTATTATAGTAGTTAGTAACAACAAGGAATAATGTTAAGAACTATACCATAACATTTTAGTATAGAGATACATTTCTATAATTAAGTAGGAAATTATTTTTATAACTTTTATATGTTTAATATAGTCAATAACAAATAGCAAAATCACCCCACAAAAAGTTTTTATATGTTTAATAGTCAATAACCAAATCACCAAAAAATAAAGCTTTAATACCAGGTAAAAATCATGAAATGGAATATTATAATATTAGAGGTACATGTAAATGAAAAGTAAGAAAAGACAAATTCTTTTAAGAATTCAATGCACAAGCAGAACATAATTTCAAATGAGTTAATTGTAAGCATTTGAAAAAACACAAAAAGGCTATGACACACACACTGAGTAAAAAAATTTATATTTGATAAAAATGTTAATATTTTTTTTTAAAAAAGGAAGATAAAATTATACAAATATTAAAGGAAATTTGAAATGCAACAGTAAACGTGCAGACAGATTCTGTTGACGTAAGGAATGATAAGTTTTTAAAATTATTGTGCATTCGTAAATTTGTCAGTCTGATAAATTATTTCACTTGTGAACCAATACTGGAGAAATAGAAACATACATGGCTTGTAAACAACTCAATCTGAAAGATCTATGTCAACAAAATTTTATATTAACATTAAGCAGATTCAATTTGAATATGACAAATTAGCAAACATTTATATTGTAACAAACTCGACATCAAATAGAACATTCTACAAAGAAGCTGTATGTGTACCAATTAGGTTAGTTTTCCAAGAAACCTAGATTACTATAAATCCCAACCACCATTAAAATGCTTTTGTTATGACAACACAAACAATTGTAGCCTTGTGGAAAAGGTGCTATTAATATACTGTACAAAAATTATAACTTTAAATTTCATAAATAAGAAGAAATTTTCAAAGGAATCAATTTGTCTTGATTTGAGCAGGACTATACGCTCTATAGGGTAAAGTTGTTCATGAATTTCTAGGCAGACTATGATGATGGCCAAACAGAAGAACTCTGATATTTGAAGTTTCTGACACAATCACTTCAACAAATTAAAAATATTACATTAAATTGAAAAGGAAACATTGTGTGCTACATTATTCTGGATTACAAAAATGGAACCTTCTTTTTTCAATTAAAATTCAACAACATCTGATATGACTAAAAGCAATATCTCTGGCATAGTACAGAATGGTCAATACAGAATCAAAACACATTTTCCCCATTTAGCTCCACCGAAACCAATAAGCCAGACTTCACAAGTTTCCAACACTTTGAATCAGATTTGAGAGACAGACCCCATTTCGGACCCGGCCGACTGTACGCTGTAGTCTTCTTACCAGGCGGCCCTCCCGCCCAAACAGCAGCAGGAAAGCGTCAATAAAATCACGAGATTTTTCTTCCCACTTCTGGATCATGTCTACTTTTTTCTCTCCAATGTTCTCCATAACTCGCTTTCCTTTATCTTTTAGTTCATCCATTTTGTTTTGAAGGCGGAACTTCTTTTCCTGCAACAAAGTAAATTCTTAATTTTTCAGTTTAGCAAAATATTACAAGGAAAAATATTGTTAACTATATAATGTAAAATTTAATACACTTATTTGTTAAGTTAAATTCATGTAATGCTTTAATACACAATTACCAGCATCCAACCACTCACTTTTAATTAAAATTTTATAAATGATAACTAAAATAGATTAAGATCAATATCAAATAAAAAGTTGAAGTCTTACATACATTTAAGAAAGATACATTTAAATCTTTCGCACTGTAGCCACGAGCAAGGTTTCTCCTAACATAGATATCATAATCTCTAACAATTCTTGCTACTATGTCTGATGTTGATACTCCTTCAGTTCGTTCTGTTGCAGCAAACATTCCCTTTGCTTTCAGCCTTGCATAAACATCAGTTCCTTCATCAGTGATATAAGGAATTTCATCATGTGCAACAAAATCAATCTGTGAAAAAGACCAATAAAAAGAAATATATTAATTACATTTAATTATCTGATGACTATATATGATTTTCAACACTTTACATTACATTTACAACATTTTTTAAAGAAAATATTACCAAAAGAAATCATTATATACAAAAATGTTAAGGCTAGTTTTTTTATTTTAAATGCAAACTAAGAGAAACATATTCCTAAAGATATTTTAATGGAATCTGTAGTGGAGAGCTCAATATCATTGTTGCATGAGCAAAAAAAAATGAAAATATTAAATATAAATAATTTACAAGTCTGCAATAACATTCCTACTCTAATAATGTTTCAAATCATCAAAAAACTTCAATTATTCATTATAAGCAAATAACGAATGACAGAAAACTGATACACGCGCCATTTTTTTAAATACGTGTAATACATTTTTCCTGATTACAGTGTGAAGAGAATTTTGTTGCAAAAGGAGTACTGGTTAGTCATAAGTAATGATAAAAAAATTATTCCATCCCATTTCAGACAACAGGACAGTCATGTTTGAAGTTATACTTTTATTTCACAACTTAATAACACTTATATTTTTATAAATGAAAGAAAAATACCTTGTGCTTTATAAGGAACTCATCATCCAATTCCCAAGGAGCATCTCTTACTACCTCATCAACATAACGACAATGTCGAATAGCTTCATACCGTTCACCATCCACCATAACAGTACGACCCTTTTTGCTGTGTGTTAAAGCATCGTTACAAACTGTTATAAAAGAAAACAAAAGTTCAAAATAAATTTCTGAATCTGGCAAATTAATGTATTGTCTCACATGAGAACAATACTGTACACCACTAACCTCCTACAATTAGATACACATTAGGAAAAAGATTCTTGGCTTGCATAAGCTGACGAGCATGCCCCTGATGGAAAAGATCATAAATACCATCTGCATAAACTCGAATTGGTCTTGTTACTGTAAAAGAAATAGATAAAAAGTATTTATTTGCCAATATTTTTTACAATGGAAATTTAATCATTACAGACATTTATATAATTTAAAATGTAAATGAGGAAATTTGAGGCTCAACCATTTTTTTTCTGGATTATAAAATATCTCATCTGTTAAAATCAAATTACAAAGTACACAGGAATGGTCAATGGATAGAAGCTTGTATAAATGGTCATTTGTGTATCTAATCTTTTATTCTTTAATTCCTGACATATACCATGTCAACTACAGAATGTAAGCCTGTACTACAAAATGTAATAAACATAACAAATTAAAATAATTGTAACATATGAAAAATCATAATAAATTTGTCTTACCTTTGCCAGATTTAGCAGTTTTGTATGTTATTCGTTGACTGTAATCACATCGTTCCCTTTCTGCTAACGCTTCTGGGTCATCACTGAAAGGTGCTTGTTTGCAGAGAGACTACAAAAGGGCAAATAAATGTTTGTTAAATATATGTTGGTCCTATAAATGTTCAAACTTTTACAAATATTTCTTCAAGAACAAAGACAATATGAAAATAATTTATATAGATTACCAATCACAGAAATCCTTTGGTGAACCGATTGTATCAGGGAATTTTGGTGGACAATGATTATGATACAGTGAAAAACACTATAAGATAAAGCACAATATGTAAATAACTAGCTTTCTATAAAATATAGAAACTTCTTGAAATTAAAGCCAAAAACAAGAACTTTAATACTGATATTGATATGACAAAAATCCCACTTTATTTCTTTGAGCATATCCATAGTGTTCGTTTAAAAATTATATCTGTCACCTCAATTAATTCTGTGAAAATACATGGTCTCTCATGTCTGAGAAAGTCAATCTATGCTTTTATTCAACATTCTATGCAATTATGCACCATGGCAGGAAAACAACGTTTCTGCAATCACTGTAACTTTCATCAGGTGATTCAAGTAAAGGAAGAAGGTGTTTCATTTTTATGGCTCTTCCTTTACTTAAATAACCTGATGAAAGCAACAAGGATTGCAGAAACATTGAGTAGTATTTATCAGTACTACATTTAGGGTTCAGAAATGTATCATACGCAAAAGATTACCAAGTAAACACACATAACACTTTGAATAAAATACTTTCACATTAAGTTCCATTTTTTAATTGTGTCTTCTGTCAAATCTGTTAATAAAAAACATTTACAGAACATACCTCGTCAATTAAAATATTTCGGGATCCAAATATATTTGAATGTACCAGAGGCATTTTCTGTTAAATGTTAAAAGTGTGCAAATACTGTCTTGAAATGTTTACAGTACGTCCTACTCAACAACTACACACACACAGAAAGAGTTCATTGCAGCAAAACTGAATCACACCACCATAAACATATCATCTGACCTATGATCTCTTCACAAATTATAAGCTGCCACGGCAATATTGATAAGAGCTAACAAGCTAACAACAACCAAACGAGAATATTTCCTCTAACTAAATGAGTACATTTTGTACCCATTTATAAGGTTTTAAAATATTTTGAAAAAATTATGATTTGAGTTTAACATCTGTTAATTCAGTTAAATGATAAAATCTGTAACTTTTAAATTATGTTCCAAATCTTCAAAATAAAAAATGAGGTGATATTTAAACATTGGTTTTTGAATTGAAAAATACATTTTTCATATATATACCCCAAGACATTTAAACAAACGATGCATAAAAAATCCTTCTGACAAAATCTAGTTTTCTCTGCCTTGCAACACCATATTCTGAAAATTAAGACTAGTATAAAATTATAAAAAAAAACTAGAAACTAAACTGAGCTAGTTTAAAGTTGATACACAAATATCAAGCTGAACATACTTTAATTTAGAAGTAAGAGTGTTTTAATACAACATAATATGTAACAACCATTTTTATATCCAATGTTAACTTTGTTACAATTTTAACTTGTCCATTCAAATCAGTCTCGAGTAAAAAAGTTCTAGCCTGCTTTGCGAGGATGCAAAGTTAAACTGATGACAAGGACCTTGAAAGCTACTTACACCTCAATGTCACTAATAGACCATCATTTGAGCAACTGCAATGGTTTAATTTTGTTAGCTGAAAGAGCTCGTCTCAATTTAATTCATTGTCTACTACAAAAAAAGCCGTGAAATGTTTTTACACTATCAGTGTACCTATTTACCTTACCTAATATTCTTATAATTTCCTTGCTAATATTATTCCAATGAACAGTTTCAACTGATATATGTAAGTCAACAATTATATATTACATATATATTTTGTGGGTGGGTAATTTGATGACTAATATTTGGTTTTGTAAATTTCATGATAATGTATTCTTAATTGTAAGAACAGCAATACACAGAGTCATAAATCTTATTTCAACTAAATAAAAGTTTCCTTGATTAGGCATTTTTAAGTAATATTGCATTTTAGTTAAGATTTTTTTTCATGCTACTTGTTTTCCCATTGAAGTATTTGAACAAAACGAGTGATGAAATATATTGATTGCAGGCTTATATGGTCTTTAAGTTTCACGTGACCAGAACAGCATCAAAATTTAATTATTATGGCCTCATTATCTATTTTTATGACAATAAAATGTTACTATACAACATGTTGTCCGAGTGTTACTTACCATCGGAACAGATTGGTGAGGGTTGTTCACGTTGTTGGCAGTTTTATTTTCTTCCCTTGGACGTTTTCTCGACATTGTTCGAACGGCTGGTTGGTGTTTCCATGTAGAATTTTGTTCGGGTACAACTGAAAAAATAGTAATGCTCACTGATAAGACGCAATCTTTTACAGGTGGAAGAGAACGAACCACAAATTATTTACAAACGGTCGGGATGGATCAAAGAGCAAACAACGAAGAAATGGAGTAATAATGCCGAAATACTAAGGAAAGACGAATGATTATTAAATAATCCAGTGGCTTTACATACGTGTAAATATATATTTTTGAAATTTAGGTTTGAGATAAATCCGACCGGCAAATTCGTTTACTTTGTGTTAAAGAGTTGTGCTACATAAAGTTAGTGATGGAACGACTTAGATGTAATTTGAAGCTCTAAAGTTTCTGTCTGTCATACTTCAAAGTTGGTCGAAAACATTATCTTCGTGTTTTCTGCACAAGTTAAGTGACTATTCCCATCGTCAGCTGTCAACAGATGCGAGAGAGGGCGTATTCCTAAAAACACTCGACTCGTTCGGCAACTACGTGGAGTTCGCCTCCATCGCAACAGATGGCACTGCTTTTCATTTCATTAAACACGAACTAGACTCAAAATTCCCACACAGAAAAATTAAAACCCTCTTAAGAAGCACCGTCACTCTTTTAGGAAGCGAAGGGGATAAGGATGAAAAAAAAAAGAGAAATGTTTACAAACTTTTATAACATAAGAAAATAAAATGTCAGTCTTTATGAGAATAAATTTCACCGGTGCCGAGCGTAAACACGAGTCAATTAGACTTAGTTCACTTCTTAAACCTCAGTTGTTACTTTACCCCCCCTTTGACCTTATTTCGTTTTTCTATTTTCTTCTGCAAACTCCACTTTAGCATTCTCAATCCTATACACTGGAACAATCAAAAAAAACATTTTTCTATCCAATATCGAATGTAAATTTTAGGACTAGCTTAATGTGCTAGTTTTCAATTTCTATTGGTTCAGCCTCTCTTTAAATCTGAACACAAACAGTCTAAAAATTAAAATTATATATACATATAAACTGTATGACGCTATGCAACTTCCAGTACATTACGTCAATGGCATCTGAATGACGTATTAACAGCACTTAACAGTGTTACTTGGTACTTTTGAGTCGAAGATTTACCATTCCAGTGTTTTAAGGTTGAAGCACAATAGGTATTTTAAATGTTTCGAGTACAGTAAAGAGAAGAGGCGCTTCACAGAATAGAATTTCGAGGGAATAGGGCCAATAAAGTTGACAGCATACCGTTTTTTTTTAGCACGATCCGCACGATGACAATTGTTTTGCTACGTTTATATTTTTCAAGGTAAGTGGCAATGCTTTGAGGCACGAAAGAAAGGTCTGCCTTTGAAAATGCGAATTTTGCTGAAAATTCGTTAATATTACAGTGAAACATACGGTGATTCTTAATACGAATGCTCTCAAAGCAGAAGTCGACATTTGCCGTAATAACAAATTTTTATTCGTATTTTACAGAAACGATAACGGACAAAATGCTTTGAGTTACATTCTGTCCGATGAAAGGTAATTTTACTGAAAATAGACGACTTACCTTACTCTTTGAATATTCAAATCGCGATTCTTGGAATTATTCTGCTTTCATAACCTATAAACTGGGAAAGACGGGGACAAGATGGAGGAACACAACTCATCAGACGTGGACATGCAAAATCAGGTATATAACAATTAGTTTTAAAGGAAGCTCAATCATTTAGAAGGTTCCTAATAACTGACAGTTGCGTCATCCTATATTAACTTCACCGTCTGATGATTACAAAACGTAAATAAGTTCCCACATATTTTTAAATACATTACAAAATCATGCCTCATTTATCTGATGATATATTACGCCGAAACTTATGATAATAACGTAAGACGCAATTTTCACTATCTGCAAATGCTAATGTTATCCGCGACTGCCAATTGTCAATGGTGACTGTCTGGTAGACTTCGTGAAAAAATTTACGCAGATAGAAATACAATCTTCATCGGAAAAAAGAATTGTTGATTTTGATAGCATTATAATATTAAGACGTGCACTACATTGGATTGAGTGGTTTAAACGACCCCATTTAGGTCATCGTTGGTTGATATTGAGCATTGATAGACATGAATTAGACGTCGTGGTAAATCGTGAGAATCATCCTGATCGGAGTTTATGAATGCTTTACAATTTGTTTATGTTAGCGTTGGAGTTGTTTTACAAAATGGACAAGGAACCAGCAAACCATTAGGTCTACTCATAAGTTTACTTGTCTTGAACAAGTTCCACCCACCCTTCAGCAATCCCATTTAATAATGTAGATATATTCGTACATCTGTTATACGTATCCTCGTAATTATTTTGAATCCAATCAAACTATAAGTAAAATGCTAGGTCTGATTGCAATTTAGTTTTCCTATTACTTGATTATACAGTTTTATGCTTCAATTACTCGATCGGAACGATTTTTGGAAAGTTAATGATGGGCTTCACGAAACCACCAGTGTAATATGTATAAAAATCAAACGGTAAAACTATGAAAATCCATCAAGCGATCTTGCTTTAAGTTCATTACGAAAATTGTAATGACTTCTATATGAAACCACTGACGTGTAACAAGCCAATAACGTGACTGAAATCAATACATCAAGATAAATACCCTACATAACGCTCTCAAATGAAGCAGTGACCAGGCGAACTTGAAAATTTTAATTCGAAAAGATGAAGAATGCACGGAGACCAAATAAACAGAATAATCGAAACGTATAGTATACATGACAGTTTAGAATTCAAGTTGAATATAGATTAGTTAAAAACCTTTTATTAACCTATATCCTATAAAATTCGTCAAAATTTTTATTTTATAGGATGATTGTTCGATAAAAGCTTTTTAAGTATTCAATACAATTTACCTGTCTCTTCGACGTTCAGTGAATACAGAAAAATAATCATTTTTACGATAAACACATAAATAACTGGAAATACGGGGACGCAAATTACATTGGCTGTTTGTATAATTTCAGAGTTGTGATTATGTGCGACTATTGACATCCAAGAATGCGCACATAATTTTGCATCTTCTGCGTTGTAATTAAATTATACATCGTATTCATGTATTTCTGCACCTGCATTAAGACGAAGAAGACTAATATTCACGATACTGCAGGAGTTTATGTTCGAGCAAGGTAGAACTAAAAAAAAAAAGTAGCGAGGTCGTCATAAAATCAATTAAATAAAAATTATTGACGGTTACATATCTGTATCATGTATCATAATAATGTTTTATTTAAATAATATAGATTTTAACGTTAAAAAATTTCCCCTTGGCGATTTTGTGATATTTTAGCAAAGAACTAGTGCTGAAAAGATGACAAAAGGTGCACTCAAAAAACAAAAAAAATTCAGAAATGCGCTCCGAGAAACCGATGATAAAAACCAAAGAGATGTCTTTGATAAAAAATTATCCAGCGATAGTATTATTCTCGTACTTCTCCAAAGCATTATATTTTTATGAATTTAACAGTTTTTAACCCTGCAACGAATATTTTTAATTCCTAAGATTAATTTTAAAGGTTTTATGGATATTAGTATTAAAATCCAGATTGTAGGTTTATGTCAGACCACTCACGAATGCAATATCTAGAGATTATATTTATGTCAAGAGTACTTGTTAATTTATAATGTTACCGGATACACATTTTTTTTTTTAAAAAAAATTACTGTACTAAATTATGAAAGTTTTAAAACTACCACAAAAAAACCTGTTAAGAAAATTGTAAAAGGAAAACCTTCTTGCTGGACGTTAAAATTCCAGGGAATATATACACATCAACAGAGGGAATATTAACGGGTGCTTCAAGTTGGTTTGAAGACTGGTTCGCTCATATTATGTTTTTTTTTAAAGAATAAAAGTGTTGGAGCACAACTAGGGATCGATTATTTTTTTTCTGCTACGTTCCATATTACAGTAGTGGACGTTCAACAAGCTCTGGCGACACGTTTCCACTAATGTATTGTATGCTACTTTATTGATCCAATAAAGCCATACAAAGAGAGTTACCGGACAAGAAAGTGAAATGCATATAATAGAAAACACTCACTCGCAAGCGCGCACAGTCGCTACGCTTGTATGCACATATCTAGAGATATTTTTATAAATACTGAAAACTGACACTAGATAACTACTGACTCAACTGTGACTTCACGGAAAGATTTACCGTAATTTTTTACAAAACAAAAAATCTGGGAAAACTAGAATAAAAAAATGTTGTTTTTTGTCGATTCAACAATGAACATCCACATTTGAGAATATTAAATGCTGAAGATTATTTTCGTAACGACAGGTATTTTTTTTAACTGAATTACGACTTACGAGGAAAGAAAAACAAGTTTTGATTGGTATTGCATATTGAAATATTGGGATACCGAACATTCAAATTTGTCCAAATTATGTTGAGCACGGGAAATTAGTTTTGCTGATTCTGGATCAAGATAACCGATGTGGCTCTCGAAAACAAATTATAAAAAGTCGGACACGACAAATAGGGGGAGGAAGCCTATTAATAGTCATTATTGATGACTCAAGATTGTCCAATGGAAAATTGTAAAGATACGAGATTGGATAAACTCCGGTGTCCTTGAACATTAAAAGCTAATGGTCAGAGGATAACAAAATACTGAAATGTTGAATTATAATAATTTGGCGATGCAGTCTTAACAGAAATTACGTCAGTAACTTGAGATTACGTTTTGATGTCCACATTTTTAAAATTATTTTCGTGGTATTAATATGCTGCTAAATTCCTAAATTAATGTGATGGACTCTGAAAACCAGGAGAATATTCGCCATGGCAAGTTTCACTGCACACGTGCTGCCAATCACATTTTGCCACGGAAGCAGATTTACGAGTCAAAAAGAAATGACGCTTTCTCCGTAGCGTGTCATTTACCTGTCTATTCATTCCCTATGAACCGAACCAAAACGTTTTGCACAGATATTACATAAACGGAGAAGTAGCTCTACTTTCCAACGAATAACTGATTTTATATTTAATATACTATTTAAAAACATAAATAAAACGGTGATCTGGTTAACTTTTCTCAAGGATCCCTACTTCATTTGCATTTCATGATTGACGAAATAACATAACAAATATTTATTATTACTTGCGGCAAAATATAAGAATTTAACAAGCAAGATTTATGTTACAAAGGCCAATAACATAACCGACTGATCTACTACGTAGCGTCTAAAATAATTGTCACTATCCATTTAAATGGGAAACTCGTCGAACAGAGTTAAAAATTAGAAAATTCTGAGAGGAGTTGGAGAATATTAGAACGAGGAAAGCGTCATGGGTATGACACACACTTAGATGAGACTATAATTCGATGGAGAGTAAATTAGAAGGTACGAGATGAGTAGGAACAGCGACAGTTGGAAGGTGTGAAGAGGAGTTACCAGAAGATGAAGGACGATGCTCAGGCAGAATAGAGTGGTGAAAATATAACTGATACCTGTCAATTGACAGATCCACTAAAGAATAAGGATTCTAATGTATGGGACAATTCTGTTATCCGTAGACGAGTATTATTGTTTACAGAAGAAATTCGAGGATACTAAATACACGTTCCATATGTTGATAACAGTTATCACTATTATTCCTAGTACTGGAACAAACAAATATTTTTGAGACCGCAAAAAATATGCTACTTGTTGGCAGTGATTAGTGAAGACTCCGTAAGCTCAAAAAAAAATTGCTTTAACTACTGACATTTATATCCTTACTAACAGAAACAATAATTTAATTAAATTACAATTAATTTATTGAATTTGTTAGACCTGTGCCAAATATGCGAACATGCTTCAATTTTTATTACGTTTCATGATATACATTTAATTATAAAGTAGTAATATACCAAAATCAACCGTAAATTCATGTTTATTGTCAAAACATTTGAGATTTTTGGAATTTATTTTTAATTTATGATAATTTTAATTAGTAAAACTGGCAATGACGATCTATTCAAATTTTGTAATATACGCCAAATGTAAATAAAATAACAAGTATATTTATCTAACATTTTTAATACATGAAATAACATCATCCCATTAATCAGAGATTTATTAACAGCAATTTAAAACATTATAGAAACACTTTTCGGTCGCAACGTTTATGCAAATCGCACTTTTGAAATTCATGAATACCAATTCTCATGTCATTGATTATTATTAATTTATCTTTAAATTAACAAAATTTAGGGACTAAACGTAGCATTTTTATGTTTTAAATTTAACTTGATAAATAAGTTTTGCACAGTTATCTTTGCGTATTCACAGATGACAAACGTGGGAGTGGTGCGACTTCAGCCTATGCGCTTTGCTACCCACAATGCATATCCGCCTTACGTATGCCAACGTTAACTGTATTTACGTCACATCGTACGACTGCCGCGTGACAAACTGTTCTGCGCAGCGCGGAGTACTTCGATTCGTACCAGACACATTTACACAGCAAAAGAAGAAAACAAAATTCTGGACTTACTCGTGTCCTTACTGTTGCGGCTGTCAGACTTGTCGTAGACCGTGAGGAATCCTTGAATCAAGTTTTCCGCCTGTGTGATTTCTTCGATTCCGCCCAGTCCGTTGCTCGACATTATTTGAGTATTTACTTCTCCGTTTTCTGCCATTGCCGATGTATACTAGTACTTTTTATGAAAGATATTGAGGTGTCTTGTTAATATAAATTTAGAACCCTGCTGCAATTCATGGAGATCTGACGTTAGCCGACTCAAAAATAGTACTTTCACGTTGCAGCCCGTAGAGCTGCCGGAGGAGAACTGGGAAAATGTCCCCCCCCCCTCTCTCTCTCTCTCTCTCGCGCGCGCTCGCTCGCCTCCTCCAATGTGCCTGGCGTCATTTAAGTGTCGAAACCATAAATAAGTGCAGCTCAATTAGCTCCGGAACGTAAAAGACAATGTGTCCTTTAGTACGCTATTTGAAGTTTACTTCCACATACTCTGTCTCGGGATATATATATATATATACGACTCATAACCAATATCACTCTACAACAATATATTCCTACGTTTAATAATATACAATAATTTTTTCTATGTTAACAGTGCAACATGTAATATGTCATCTCTACGTAAAACATTTAAAAATGATCAAATAAAGATAGCCTTTTAATAATTGGTCCCCACAGTATTGTTTGTTCAGTATTTATTCATCTCGCTAAAAATATTTTACGATTGTACTTCATTAAATGTTAATGAGACTGTTTTTCTGTTTGTTTCTGATCAATTATTACGGGATACTAACGAACTAGGCTTGTCTTGAACACACACACACACACGTCTTCCTAGTCTCCACGATTTTTTTTTCAGGATGATGTAATTTTCAACAACAAATACGACATTATTGTCAATTGACGCGGTCGCTGTCTCATTTCTGATTTTTGTCCACTGCCACGTAATATTTTTCCCCCCCCCCCCATATTGCCTACAACAAATTTCAAGGACAGAGTAATTTTTAATTTATTAATATATTTGAGTCTCGTGACGTAACAACTATTGGTCAGAATCCACCAAGGCTTGTCTTCAGTCTTGAAAGCTTTGGTTTCATTATTTTCCGACGTTTCTTTAACCTTCTGTTGCGTGGCAAATATCTCGATTCTACTGCTCTACCAGAACGTACGACCACCTTTTTAAAAACATTTTGAACGGGAATAATACTCGTATTGTCTCGCTGTTCACTTTTCGTTTCAAGCATAATCCTCGGTTGACGATATTTGGGAATTCCTGGCAGAGCAAATAAGGTAAACATGTTTAAATTTAGAATATTTGCGGAATACTGAGAAATCTCCCAACGACCAGACAAAAAGGAACAAATATCCTCAGCTGGTCTGGATTCCGGTCTCTCGAGTTCTAAATTTGCTATTAAGAAGCCTTGATTCTCGTGAATTAAAAGAAAATTTTTTTTTTCTATAAATGTTTTCAGAGTAATTTTTTTATAAGGATTATATATATTATTTAAATTTATATCACAGACGAAGATCAATGTGAAATTAATTAACTATATTTAATTTGTGAACCTCAGGTCAACATTAGAAAAATACTTTTACTTTCTTTGAAACATTTATTGCATTTTGTGGTCTAAAAAAGCTTTCTGCGTACGCCATATTCTCTCATAAATATCTCAAAATATAATTATTTTGCAGTTAAATATGGTACTAGTATTCTTAACATATGTTTATATAATTTTTTTAAATTTGTTTACAACTTATGCAGACCAACCACGGTTACTTGGGATCTAAACTAACCTATTAAAAATGTTCCGACTTATGAAATGAAAAGGTAATATTTTAAAAAAAATTATATGGAATGTATAAATTATTGGATGTGTTAAACTATAAAATCCAGACAATCAATTCTAAGTAACTTGTGAAATATCGGCTTTAGTGCATAATTATTATTTTGAGAACGAGTAGTGTTATTATAACCTCAAAATAATAAAAATATATAAAATTAAGTGATAAATGAACTACTACACGACATCGTAAGAGCTGTAAGAACGACACGAAGCACAAACCAGGTGACGCGAACTCGAAAGCATCAAAAGATCCCGATAGAAATAAATTTTTATTAATTTTCTACACCGAGGGGGGGGGGGGGTGAGAAACGTGTCGAATTCGTAATAGAAATGATCGAATATAGTCGCTGAAAATGGGGAAATATTGTGTCCAGGGAGAATATCGGCAATTTTTTTTGACAGAGTAATAAAGTTTCCACGGAGACCAGATAGATTATTAGGAGTCTTGTATGTAGTTTTCAAAGTAAGTTTAGAAATTTTTTTTTTTTTTGAACTAGCGTGCACCAATCAAACTCACTTTACTGAGCCAGTCGGAGTTGAAATACTATATAAATAAAATGAGAGAGAAGAGAAATTTGAGGCTAAATTAGTTGCATATAGTCAAGAGTCGTGAGATGTAATTTAAGCATAGCTACGTATTGAAACTGACCCATAAGTATAAAACTTGTGGAGAGAGGAAAAAAAAATACGTGTTCTATAAACGAGCTACACTGAATAGATGTTTCGAACTTGTGTGTCAGTCGCTAGTTAGCGTGTTGTACGTAATTGAATTCTTGCTATGTAATGCAAATAACTCCCTGTGTAACAAGCTAGAAACCATATTTTAAGCAAAAATGGTACAAAGTGATTTCATTTACCAGAATCGTCTGTGGTACGAGTGAATTGGTTAGTCCCTTGGAAAGTTCCAAATTCAATTCCTAGATACGCAACGCACGCCACACTTGAGTCAACTGCGATGGTGATGCAATCGGCATAAAAACACACCTCATCACACCAATTAAACAATTTATTACTAGGCAGATACAAACAGAGTCGCATGTGCTGCTGGCACATGTTATTGTTCTAAATATAAGGATCTTTTATTGGAAAAAAAATAAATTCTCTCAGATTATCTTGTTCAGTCAGGACATTCCATTAGCTTATAGACTGTGTAAACACTTGGATTTTTACACAATTAAAATTTTTTTTTTCTTGTCTTAAATGAAATTTTTAGTTTGAAAAATTAAAAAGAATCAGGAAATTGACTCGTACATAAACTGTGTTTTTCCATGGGAAAAAAATTCCTGGTTTGTTGTTGTGATAGGATGTGCAAGATTCACGTGTCTGTCACTGTGGCAACGGTTGAACTAAATACGGTTCATAAAGGTACACAAACTATATACAGACATATAAATAGCACAGTCACACCTGTAAAATATTTTATTGAATACGGAAACAGATATGCAGAATATGGAGGTTTTTGCTTTGAGACTGTCTCTGCCGGATGAAGGGAAATTCTCAACTCCTTAAGAGGAGGTGTAGATATGAAGGTTTATTCAAACAGGACAAGACAGGGATCGGCAGCTAGGGTTATAAAACAACCTCAAACAAAGGAAATTAAGTAAATGATTCGTTGGATATGGTGGGGGGAAAGAGGAGTATGAAATATTTAGGTCCGAATAAGAAAATACGATTTCCGGAGGACGGGAGACGAAATGCAGAATCAATGCGTGGCGAAAGTTTTGAAGAGGGCCTGGAGAAACAACGGAAGGATCAGTAGTTGACGAGATGTAGGTATAAGAGTTAACGAGGAACAGTTCCGAACCTGGAGAACAGAAGATACAGGGGGACAAAACCCAAAAACTAGAGCGGTTCATCAACGAAATTCCTAGCGTTGCCATTATCAACAATTAGGCGATAGATGTCTCACATCCAACCCGAGGTGTTCCAGCTACTGATGTCTCACCTTGTATGAAGTTTCAACAGTGAACCACAGGGGTACACCCAGATAAAAATTAAATAGATATTCATGTTTGCTTGAGTTTTTTTTATTACGTGTAAATTTAACGAACACTTAAATATATATTATTGTAATTTTAAATAGGCATTAAAATGAATCAAAACTTATAATCTCACATAAATATTGTTTAAAAGTGATTGGGCAAAAAAAAATATTCTTATACCAACAACTCACTAATGTCTCCAGGATTTTTTTTTTGTTCGACTAATAGTTCCGGGACTTCCAACTGTGAAGTGTTCACCTGAATACATTGTCAACGCCTGCCATCGAAACGTCGTGTCCAAAGCCTGCACTTAACAGGTTGTAAGTCCGAGAACTCTTCTAACTAATTGGACAATTCAATATTTATTCTTCGTCTTGGCAAGCTTTTAACTTCAGCACTTATCAACCTAAGCAAACATTTTTTCTTCTTTCTCAAATTGACTCTACTCCTCATAATGTGCATGAAAATTTAATTTCTACAATAAAGTTCACAGAGATTTACAGAAATTGTATGACAATTATAACGAAAAAAATATAATAATTGTAAATTAATGTTAATTATTGGTGTGAGTTATCCAGCAAAAAATGGTGTGCATCCGATTTCCTCAAAGCATGGCACAATTAAAAATGTAAACTAAAATACCATTTTTGGAGTCAGTAACCGCGTTGTGAACAGAATGAATCAAGGTAGTTTTTTGTTATACTTTGAGCAAATCCTTCATTCTACCGATATCGAACTACTTTATCAGTTTAGATGGATTCATAGTTTTTCCAACACTCGCTCTTATTTAAACGAGCGTAAATCTGCGAGTCTCCTGGCGCACGGAGCTACAGTGAAAGGTAAGGCCGATGTTTGCTTAAGAAATGAGTACAGTTATGTATAGCGGTGCTAATAATGTGTCAGAATACGTGAGTGACCGGGGTTCTCTTGTCGTTTAACTTGTGTTCCGTGTCTTTACTCGTGTCAGGCCTTTAATGCGAGAACAGAGCAGCAAGGGGATTTTTTAAGGAGTACCAGATTTCATACTTTTCCTTGTAATGTCTTAAATGTAAATTTATAGCCTTAAAATCAAGTGTTTTTCCGATAGGATTGTTTTCAGCTTCAAGATTTGAAACTTCATAACAGTGAGATAATAAGAAGAGTATTTTGCTCAGAGCTAGAACGAAAACCTCCGAATAGCCAACTGCCACCACGAGCGTTGGAGAAAAACCTTAAATACTTATTTAACCATATAGGAGACATACAGGACACACGTGCCAACCGAGAGCGAAAGGTGGTGACATTTGCGCAAAAATGGCAGCTGTAAGCAGCCAGATAGTAGGCAGGCACCAACGATTAAAATAGCGAGCGATAACACAATCGCAGAAAGAGTCAGAGAGTAGTGTGTTTATTTCACACACGTTACAAGTACACAAGAACTCAAAAAAAAAACGCCACGGGACAACACGAAAAAATAAAACATACATTGTTAATTTTTAGTAATTAACCCCAATAGTTTTAATCAGACATCGAAGTGAAATTATGAACTAATTCTTGAACCTCAAAATCTCTTTCGGCAATTTGCAATATTCACCTATAAAAATAATTTTTTTTGAGAACCGATACCATTTTTAAAGGATTTCATATTTAATGTTACCCATTAATTTAATAAAATAAAATTAATTATCAGAATTTTAACTTCAATTCTTGAAATGAAAAACATAAGTCTGCTTTGAAAATCAATAATAATTTAAAATAGCCAAATCCAGAAAAAGAATATCACTTACTTTGTCTGTATTTGCCTATTTTATCTTATTATTATTATTTTATATTCTTGAATAAAATATGTATACAGACTGAAATAAATTACCAAATCACAATCCAGCGATACAACCAAAACCGCGGTGACGTCACATGCTTCGGGTTGAATCGCGAACGGTGAGTATTTTTCCGGCAATGTTCTACTGTCACTGAATTCCTTGTCGATCAAGTTTCGAAGTTTTGAGATCGTGCCGTACGCAAAATGGAGTGAATGAACGAACGAACGAACAAATTTATTGCTGCGTTTCAATTAGACTCAATGGTAGTTACGCGAAATAAACAAAAACCGATGTGATTTTCAGCACACTGAAAACAAGAAGACTATGTTCAATTTAAGAAGTGTTTTATGTTGCTGTGTAATTATACGACACTTCCATTAACTTTTACACAACCTTCTTCCTTTCCTGTGAGAGGAAACGTCTTTAAAAAACCCTCAGGTAAGTTCTTCCAATCTGTTACAGTCTCGATTCAAAACATTTAAACCATTAATTGTATAATTACTTTGCCACCATTACAGTTTTTGACTTGATACGCTTCTCTAAAAATTCACAGCGTAACTGCTCAGCTTTCTTTTGTTGTTTTCCCCCTCTTTATTTGTCAACCGGAAAATCCCGGGATTTTCTACGAGTCTCGGTTTCCTCAGGTAGTCGGAAAGTCACGCACGCTTACGTGGGTGGACGTGACTAATTATGTAGTGCGGTTTAATAATAATAATGTACAATAGCTTCAACACATCTACTTCTACAAAAAATCGTCGTCCTAATTATCGCCAACGCTATCTAGATCTAATCGTCAAATATTAAAACGAAAAATTTACGTCTGATTGAATGTTAATAATAAGAAAGACAGCGAAAATAACTGATAATATAAATACCACACAACGTGTCTGGTGTCCTTGATCCTTTCTTCAGGTGCTAAGAAGATTCTAGAGCGACAAAAATACACTCGTATTGAGTTTTGTCAACTGACGAGTGCGGTTGTGACGCTCTAGGCTCTTCTTAGCTCCTTTAGAAAGGGACAAGGATCTCAGAAACGTTGTGTAGTATTTATATTATCACTTTTGTCTGCATTTAGATATCTTTCTTATTATTACTATCTGCTCGTCTAACTAAAATTTACTTAACCATCATATTTTACCGTCATACTGAGTTACTCAATGTTGGATGTCAGCAATCGAAAGATTGTACGTCCGTTTGTTGTAAATTCGGAGTGACTCTTCCAAACATGTGTATAGGAGACCCCGCCATTTCCTGCTTACGTTCCATGTAGTAGAGAAGAGTAAAAATTGCCGAAGTCGATGCCAGAAAATTTTCCTCCCAGAAAAAATTGTTATTGACCAGGAGTACCAAGAAGAAATACATCTATATTGGTACAGTTTGTGAGCACCGTTGGTATTGCTACTACTCTGATCAGACAGCTTCCGTCATTCTTGACACCCAGAGTCTGAAGATATTCTTCTTCTTCTATGGTTCCACAGCCCGATATCGGGCCTCGACCTCCAGTAGTAGCTTCCTCCAAACTCCTCTGTCTAAAGCTATTCTCCTTCAGCTCATCAAATCCATCATCCTTTTTATGTCCTTCTCTACTTCGTCTTGGTTTTACTGCCTTTCTCTTACCTCCCATATCATTGTATAATGCGTTTCCTTTCCTTTACCATGCGTTGCACGAGTCCTATTCATTCCATTCTCTTTAATCTAATAGCTGTTGCGATGCTTGCTTCTTTATATATGTCATATATTTCCTTATATCTGTGTCTCCATACGCCATTTTCATTTTTTTGGGGCCCCAAATTCTTCTTAGGATCTTTCTTTCAAATATGTTAATCGCTATTTCCTCTTTCTTGTTTAGTGTCCAGCCCTCACTTCCATAATATAATATTGGCCTAATCATGGCTTTATATATCCTCCTCATTTTTGTTATTCTATGTGTTGTTCTTAGGTTTAAAGCTGGTAGTAGTGATTTATTTGCCAAGTTCATTCTTCTCCTGATTTCATGCCGTTCATCTCCATCTTTGTGGAATTTGGATCCCAGATATATAAAGACATCGTTTATTTCTATCACATCTCCATCTATGTCCATCCAACCTTTTTTTCCAAATTGCCTGCGCGACTGAATCATCTTTTTTAAAAGTTTATTTCTAGACCAACAGTTTTGACATGTTTCTTTCACAGAATACAATTAGTTTAGTGAGTATTATGATGTCATTAACCGGAAAAAAAATATCTAGGAATAGACGGAATTATATGACGTAAAAAAGAAAAGCAGCCCAATGGAGAATTTTTAGACCCAAGCGAAACCGTGAACATTATTTCGGGCATGTCAAAACGCGTCTTGGAGGAAAGGAAGACGATAATGAATGCAAACACAATAAGAGAAAGATCCTCTGCATATTTACAATCCTGGAAGAAAAGACACGTGAGAACTGCGGTGGTCAAAGGTAATTTAATTCGCGTCAGTTTTATTCATCGAATAAACTTTCGCCCGAATGGGTACAGCACAGACTAACTAAGTCAATACACAGTTCTGAGAAGTTACTACATATCAGTTTTGACACGAAGCCAAAATTCTCTTCGCGCCGATTACTCAGGAACCGAGCGTATGTCCTATATTCAGTCGCACAGTCAGGGAAATGCTGCGGAATTTCTAAAGGGAGGTCATTAAGATAAAATTTAGACAATACTGCAGTTCCTTTTTTTTTATAATCTATTAATAATAAAAATCTGCGTGTGCTAGGAGGAAGCAACTGTTAAGGAAGACACCTCCAGCAGAAACCGTCATTGGTTTGTGAATGTTCGGAGTAAATTCAAGTTGATATTGCTTAATAACTTTTTCAGTAAAGAAAAAAAAAATTAATGTTGACCACTATGGTTGAAACAATTTTTTTTCTTACAAATTGACGGAAAAAATTCTGTAAACCGACTTGCACTCACAGACTGGATACGTCTTTAGTCGATGTCGTTAGTATCGATGCGAAGAAATGCTTTCCACGATGGAACTGTCTGCGACCTTCGCGGGTGTTTTTAAGTTGGCGACCTTCACTCGTCACCTGCCCTTTACGTATCCTTCACAATCGTACAAAAGTTCCCAGTATAATTGAACTGAAATAGTTTACATTGCCTGACCAGTGCGTTTCGTCCTCGATGTATTACAAAATATTTTGTGTAAGAAGTGAAAGAAGCGGTATTAGCAAGGACGGACGCAGGCGGTTTAGTCATTAAAAGTTCATCATCAACCATTAAATAATTACTGCCAGGCGGTCACGGAGATAATTCAGGGGACCTCGAAAAGTCGTGACCCACAAAGGTGTACGAGTTACAGCGATCATGAAAGTAGACATGACAGAAATTAATTAAGGCAGCGAATCGGCCGGCGGGCAAACTGTCTCTCTGAGGTTTGTGTTACAATCGGCGAGGATAAATGGTTGCAAAAGTGTCCGGAAAAATGATGTTATTGGTGCAGTTTTGAGGCGAACAGAGAAAGCTACAGACACGACAACGTCCGTCAATTACGTGGGACACACGCACCAACATCTACAATTTGATAATTTGTTAATAATAATGTATGCATATATATATATATATATATAAATATATAAAACTCCAATCGTCACAGGATATTCTATCTGAATGACATTATTATCCTCAATGAGGACAACCGCACTTTTAGCTGGTCGAAGGGGAAAGCTCTGTGTATGTTATAAGAAGTAAGATGTTGTAATCAGTCATTTAAGCAAATAGATACAGATTATTTTAATTTCCCACGGATGACATAATAACTAAAAATATCTAATAAGTGACGCCAAAAAAAAAACTACAACGAAATCTCGACGGAGGCGTGGTTTTGTTATCAGAAGGCGCACGTCTTAAGACGTCTCAAGGCGATTAGATTACATTTATTTATCTTACGAGGCCTCTTTCTCCATGAAATAAAAACATCGGGTCATTAAGAATCGTATCTGTTCTTTAAAATAAAATAAACGATTGTATTTAGTACTACGCGAAACCATTACGATGAATATATGTTAACTGACTACGTAGACTATGTTCGTAATATGTCAAATAGAAAAACATATATATATAGTGGAACCCACGAATGGACTAGATTATCAGAACTGAAAATAAATCCTCATTTTTACCCGAGTTTACACCTTTGCAAGTCTTTCTTTGCAGCTGAAGCAGTAAAATGATTTCAAAGGTTTCGATCAAACTTTCGCATGCACGTAAGAAGGAATTTTTCAGTATTGTCATTCGCCACTTTCTGATGCAACAAAAGGCCATTCAGTCTTATTGCTTCTTCGTATTCTTATTCTTCATCAGCACCTGAGATCTTTCATGTAATTTACTTCTATGTGAAAGCTTATACCTAATTTTATTACAAATTGCACCTTCAACTCAACAAAGCAGCCATATTCCTCGATAAGTCTTTGTGCATTGAAACATGAGGGTAAATCCACAAAGACAACATTGCCACGAATGTTAAAAAAAAAAAAACTAAACCGCAGACCCGCAAGTTCGCTTATTTCACACGTGTCGACGTCATTTCATTTCAGATCGAACTTATTTTCTCCGAAGTAGACGGCACCGGTAGAGCGCATTCAACGTTCTTCCTCCCTTCAGCACAATAAGCTTCATGTCACTGAATTTACTGCATTATAAACTATAGAAAAATGGTAACATTCCTTGTCTCCTTAGATAGTTAAAGAGGTGGTTAACCTCTATTTTCAGATATATTTTCACTTATCTTCTTTTCGGGCCAGTACAATATTAATTATTTCGTTAACTTTTTTTTAAAAAAAATAACCTTTAATTAATATAATGTCATATACATGTATTTATAGGTGAAATAATGTCCCCTAAACGTAGCTTATATTTTAAAAACATTATATTAATTTACTCTAGTTTCCTAAATTGTAACTTCCTTCATTTAATTTGTAATTAAATTGTAATTTCACGCATCTACACATCTACACATTTGTAGATAAAATACACACATACATACATCTTCAATGTGGAGGAATATTCCTAACTCAGTCCAAAACCCCCTTAATTTCCATCACAACGGTAGCGCCGGTTTGCTAATTATTTCCGTCATTATGCAAGTTTTTGACTCAAGACTAATTTGTAGAGTTCGTGAGTACTTTACGAAAGTTTAAAGTGACTCACACATCCCTTCGATGGTGTCAGGACGAAAACTCATTAGCAAACAAACTAAGGAGTTACAAAGGCGTCATTCAACACGTTAACTACATTTACGTTGTTGGTTGCAAATGTGTGAAAAATAAATAACGTCATCGGGAAATTCCGCCGAGGAACGCTGAAAAAAAAATTGTTTTTTTTTCTTACTAACATTGATTTCGATTCTACAATTTTTGCACAATTGAAAATAAAAATAATAAATGTTCCTAGAATATTGCTGACGAGCGAATGTGAGATCTAAATACAAAACGGGTCTGTCAGACCCGCAAACCAAAATTTCAAAAGTTCGCTCATTTCACACGTGTCGACGTCATTTCGTTTCAGATCGAACACATTTTGTCCTTAATAGACGGCACTGGTAGAGCCCGTTCAACGTTCTTCTTTCCTTCAGTATAATAAGCTCTATGTCACTCTACGGCCTACGTTACATTTTTTTTAATTGATTTAATTTTCTAGAGTTCTACGCTGTCATGTCAAAATAACTGTATGATGAACTATATATTATCCCATCTCCGACTTCATCGATGATAGTTCTCTTTTAAATACTCTTCAGTGCGTATTTCACGTCGTCCAACACGTTTCAATATTTTCCCCCTTTTTTTGAAAGGTTTCTTTAAAACATGAAATCCAATCTACCTTACCAATTAGTTCTCGTATTTCCTTCAGAAAGTTTTCCCCGAGGGTTCTTAATTCATTGCTTCTCACAATAACTGGTCCTCTCTTCTCAAAACAATTTTAATTACCTGATCGCTTACTATTTTATTTTTACAATTATAAACATGAAATCGGTCTAAATATTTAATCTATTAGTGGATTTTCCTCATGGCGCGTTCATACTTGCTTAAGACATCCTCCTGCATAAGCAATATCTTTTGGACCTTGTCCGCATCATACGATGTTTAAAGAAAAAAAATTTTCCGTGTCCTTCACAAAGTAGCGAGTATTCGAAACATTTCGATTCCTTCAAGTCAATCGGGAAAACACAGGTCAACATCGTATATTAACCCTTTAGTGCACGATTTTTTTTAAAAAAAACTAAATATTTGTAATTTTAGTGAATAAAAAATACGGAAAAATAGGCAAAATAAATATATCAAACGTGACCACAGTCAATTTTGCTCATGATGTTTCACATATTCAACATAAATATAATTAGCTCTGATTTACGAATAATTATTATTTTGGTTCATTTAGAAAACAAAAAAAAACACCGAAAATAAAAATCCTGAAGATTCCCGGCGGGTAGAAAAATCTGGCTTGAAGGGGTTGACTCACAGAAAGCTCGGACAAGCATGTTTTAACATGTCCACGTATACCAAAAATTTCAAATTTCCCTTAAGTGCATGTTGTTTCATATCTGCATCACAAATTATCTCTCTTAGAAACCAACAGATGCCTCTGGGGGTGATACTAAATGTTATGTTGCATATATGTTACACTATGTACTAATGGGTTAAGAATCGGAAATTCCAGTATTCTATTAATTTTTTTCTTGGAATAATCTGTAAAGTATATTACCGTGGCAAATAGGTTTTTCTTCACTGATAATGTCCTCCAATTGTGAAAATTTTGGGTATTAAAAATTTATGCGCTATTTATCTTTCGTACCTGGAAATATTTGAAATGAGGTGTTGGAGAAGAATTGGAAAAAAAAGTAGATAGAAATTGTAAGAGATGAAGAGGTTCTAAGAATAGTGAATGAGAAGACATCCATCTCGACTACAGTTTTTAAAAGAAAGGCAAACGGGAACGGACACATCCTTAAAGAGAAATTGTTTTACTTCACGTGATCGAAGAAATCACACGTGGATGGAGTTGCACGTCACTGTGGAAGAACAGGCTTGAGAGGGTAGACGAAAAGAAGGAAATTTACAGGGCTTGTTCAAGGACTCGCCTGCAGTCAACACTTAATAATATATCTTTAATGGATTTTCTCTTTTCTGATGCAGCTTATGTAAGGAAGCATCGATAATACGCAACGTTGACGAGAAAAAGAAATATATATATATATTATTTTACTTATAGGTGGCGATTTCATTTATAGGGTTTAAATGACATAAAAAACAAATAATTCAATTCAGTTGAAAATAATAATTACATGCAAAACAAAAATTTAGAAGTGAATAATCAATTGATCGTACGAATATCATAATAATTTACTCTTTGTATTAGGGCCATTAAACCACTGATTATTGATATTTCAATTACCATTACTCGGCCAATTTAGGAGCTGGCATTGCGAAACTTGATAAAAACTATTTTTTTAACGATACCCCGACGACGGATGTCGCTTTTTTTTGTTGTAGCTGCATTAGGATGCTCGGTTGTGGCTTCGGTCAAAGGATCGTCGTTGGAAGACCTCGGAGGACATCACTGGCAGGCGTCGTCCTTCTGAGGCTGGACTGGTCCTTCCGTCCGGACTATCTCAATAATCTGAACCTTAAAAAGCTCCACGGTCACGACTTGACCAGAAGGTGCAGTAGCTCTGGGTCGCGACTCGTGATTTCCCAATCACTTCCCCCGATTTCGGCTACGGAATATGCAAAATTTCTCTTCCGTTTCAAAACGTTCAGTCGCTGTTTATTTCATTAAATTTTAATTGGTCATAGTAGCCGAAATGGAGACCAATCAAGTAAGATACAAACTCATGTGAACTAAACCATAGCCCGGGGGCCCATTGTAACCCTTGGCTACCTTCCTCCACCCTTCCGCATCCCCCCTTTCAAATCCCTTTCCTATGCTATAAGAGGGGAGTTGCCACTATGTGGATTACCCTATACACAGCCTCTCTACACCCAAAAAAAAACAACTAAGGAAGCCACAAGGGAACCCAGCGAGTTCTCAGAGAGCTCTGGCGGAGGCTACCTTTGGGGATGCCTTCACATATCTCTGGGTTTTTTTGAACTAAGGTTCCCATATGCCGAGGCATCTCGGCCTGTTCTGAGAGGTGTATGTTCCGGGGTCTCAAACCTTGGGCATACGGTAAGAAGTGGCCGCTATTCCCTTTGGAATAGTCGGCCAGCTGCCTCCTAAACTGGTCGAGGAACGGAGAAGGGAATGCTGCGTCCCCACAGCAAACTCCTCTCCCGCTATCGGAAGGGTGTGGGACAAGTACCCAATTCCCGACCTACCTGATGCAGGTTTTTCTAGGGTTTTGCCTGCATTACTTTTAGGCGAATGCCGGGTAGGATCCTTAAACTATAGCCCGGGGCCCTAGTTAACCCTTGGCTACCTTCCTCTACCCTTCCGCATCCCCCCTTTCACTCCCTTTCCTATGCTATAAGAAGGGAGTTGCCACAATGTGGATTACCCTATACATAACCTGTCTACATCTTACTAAATTTATGCTCTTGCCAGATGGTTATAATTTAGAATTCCGCTCCCTTCTTCGCCAGTGACGCTTCCGGGTCACTTAATTCGTTTTGCCTGATATTTTGGACGTCACTCGGTAGCTGACTGGAGTGATTCCTTGAAACTTTCGTCATTCATCATCTTAAGACCATTTGTGGACAATAGTATTTGTGTAGGTCGGCTCCCTTTGTTCCAAATGAGACGATGACATTCGTTTGAGGGTACAAATAATGAATAAGAAAGATAGCCAAATACAGACAAAAGAAAGTGTCATATAAATACCACACAAAGTTTCTGGGAAACGAAAACGCAACGACAATGGGAGAGCCGAAGGGGTGGCGTAACAATAACGGAGCAATGACAATGGGAAAACAAGTTTTAGCGAAATAATTGTCTGTATTGGCTATCTTTCTTATTCATGATATTCTATCAGAGGAATTTTTTTTCATTTTAAATAACGTGTATGCTTAAGGTTAAACATATCACAACTAAAGAAATAAAAGAAGAGACGAGAGGAAATAGATAATTGTAATGTAATTAAAGGCCAAAAATAAGAAAGCGCTAGACTAAAGAACTGAATTACGGTTTTACGCGAATCTAACTCCAATATAATTACTCTACGATCTATAAAACGCTATATTAGGAATTTAAATAATTACTTTGTTTACTGTTCTCTTTTTATTATTATTCTTACTTTATCCAGTTTGACGGATTGTTGTAGTTTTTTTGAAAAAAAAATAAACGGTAAATAACTTCACGACTACAATTAAATATATTTTGGTTTCATGTTAGAAGGCGTGATGACTGACATTCTAATAGAACAGATAATAACTAAATATAAATAAATCTGCTGTAACTTATTTATGTAAATACTTTTAGAGGGTCGCCAATAACCAACAGGTTGACGCGACCATAAATCAATTAAAATAATAATAATAATAATAATAAACGTCAAATTTACAGTTATGAAAACAAAAATTGTCAAGACAGAAAACTATTAGTTGTTTTTTTTTTTACCAGGGAAGACGCGCCTCTTAAATGAAGGAAATAAAATATTTAATGATCCGGTACGCTTTACTTTGCTTCAGCAATAATAAATGGTGCATTTGACATTTAAGACCTCTTGGCTGAATATTTGGCCCGAGGCAGTTTGCTCCATCGATGATTGAATGCTGTAAATAGTCACTTGATCCTTGAGCTTGACACTGGAGCTGGAAAGGCAAACGGGAACGGACACATCCTTAAAGAGAAATTGTTTTACTTCACGTGATCGAAGAAATCACACGTGGATGGAGTTGCACGTCACTGTGGAAGAACAGGCTTGAGAGGGTAGACGAAAAGAAGGAAATTTACAGGGCTTGTTCAAGGACTCGCCTGCAGTCAACACTTAATAATATATCTTTAATGGATTTTCTCTTTTCTGATGCAGCTTATGTAAGGAAGCATCGATAATACGCAACGTTGACGAGAAAAAGAAATATATATATATATTATTTTACTTATAGGTGGCGATTTCATTTATAGGGTTTAAATGACATAAAAAACAAATAATTCAATTCAGTTGAAAATAATAATTACATGCAAAACAAAAATTTAGAAGTGAATAATCAATTGATCGTACGAATATCATAATAATTTACTCTTTGTATTAGGGCCATTAAACCACTGATTATTGATATTTCAATTACCATTACTCGGCCAATTTAGGAGCTGGCATTGCGAAACTTGATAAAAACTATTTTTTTAACGATACCCCGACGACGGATGTCGCTTTTTTTTTGTTGTAGCTGCATTAGGATGCTCGGTTGTGGCTTCGGTCAAAGGATCGTCGTTGGAAGACCTCGGAGGACATCACTGGCAGGCGTCGTCCTTCTGAGGCTGGACTGGTCCTTCCGTCCGGACTATCTCAATAATCTGAACCTTAAAAAGCTCCACGGTCACGACTTGACCAGAAGGTGCAGTAGCTCTGGGTCGCGACTCGTGATTTCCCAATCACTTCCCCCGATTTCGGCTACGGAATATGCAAAATTTCTCTTCCGTTTCAAAACGTTCAGTCGCTGTTTATTTCATTAAATTTTAATTGGTCATAGTAGCCGAAATGGAGACCAATCAAGTAAGATACAAACTCATGTGAACTAAACCATAGCCCGGGGGCCCATTGTAACCCTTGGCTACCTTCCTCCACCCTTCCGCATCCCCCCTTTCAAATCCCTTTCCTATGCTATAAGAGGGGAGTTGCCACTATGTGGATTACCCTATACACAGCCTCTCTACACCCAAAAAAAAACAACTAAGGAAGCCACAAGGGAACCCAGCGAGTTCTCAGAGAGCTCTGGCGGAGGCTACCTTTGGGGATGCCTTCACATATCTCTGGGTTTTTTTGAACTAAGGTTCCCATATGCCGAGGCATCTCGGCCTGTTCTGAGAGGTGTATGTTCCGGGGTCTCAAACCTTGGGCATACGGTAAGAAGTGGCCGCTATTCCCTTTGGAATAGTCGGCCAGCTGCCTCCTAAACTGGTCGAGGAACGGAGAAGGGAATGCTGCGTCCCCACAGCAAACTCCTCTCCCGCTATCGGAAGGGTGTGGGACAAGTACCCAATTCCCGACCTACCTGATGCAGGTTTTTCTAGGGTTTTGCCTGCATTACTTTTAGGCGAATGCCGGGTAGGATCCTTAAACTATAGCCCGGGGCCCTAGTTAACCCTTGGCTACCTTCCTCTACCCTTCCGCATCCCCCCTTTCACTCCCTTTCCTATGCTATAAGAAGGGAGTTGCCACAATGTGGATTACCCTATACATAACCTGTCTACATCTTACTAAATTTATGCTCTTGCCAGATGGTTATAATTTAGAATTCCGCTCCCTTCTTCGCCAGTGACGCTTCCGGGTCACTTAATTCGTTTTGCCTGATATTTTGGACGTCACTCGGTAGCTGACTGGAGTGATTCCTTGAAACTTTCGTCATTCATCATCTTAAGACCATTTGTGGACAATAGTATTTGTGTAGGTCGGCTCCCTTTGTTCCAAATGAGACGATGACATTCGTTTGAGGGTACAAATAATGAATAAGAAAGATAGCCAAATACAGACAAAAGAAAGTGTCATATAAATACCACACAAAGTTTCTGGGAAACGAAAACGCAACGACAATGGGAGAGCCGAAGGGGTGGCGTAACAATAACGGAGCAATGACAATGGGAAAACAAGTTTTAGCGAAATAATTGTCTGTATTGGCTATCTTTCTTATTCATGATATTCTATCAGAGGAATTTTTTTTCATTTTAAATAACGTGTATGCTTAAGGTTAAACATATCACAACTAAAGAAATAAAAGAAGAGACGAGAGGAAATAGATAATTGTAATGTAATTAAAGGCCAAAAATAAGAAAGCGCTAGACTAAAGAACTGAATTACGGTTTTACGCGAATCTAACTCCAATATAATTACTCTACGATCTATAAAACGCTATATTAGGAATTTAAATAATTACTTTGTTTACTGTTCTCTTTTTATTATTATTCTTACTTTATCCAGTTTGACGGATTGTTGTAGTTTTTTTGAAAAAAAAATAAACGGTAAATAACTTCACGACTACAATTAAATATATTTTGGTTTCATGTTAGAAGGCGTGATGACTGACATTCTAATAGAACAGATAATAACTAAATATAAATAAATCTGCTGTAACTTATTTATGTAAATACTTTTAGAGGGTCGCCAATAACCAACAGGTTGACGCGACCATAAATCAATTAAAATAATAATAATAATAATAATAAACGTCAAATTTACAGTTATGAAAACAAAAATTGTCAAGACAGAAAACTATTAGTTGTTTTTTTTTTACCAGGGAAGACGCGCCTCTTAAATGAAGGAAATAAAATATTTAATGATCCGGTACGCTTTACTTTGCTTCAGCAATAATAAATGGTGCATTTGACATTTAAGACCTCTTGGCTGAATATTTGGCCCGAGGCAGTTTGCTCCATCGATGATTGAATGCTGTAAATAGTCACTTGATCCTTGAGCTTGACACTGGAGCTCGTCACGAGGGTGACACGACCAATTCAAGCACATCCGCCTCTACACTTTGTCGGGTATGATGTGATCTCCGGGAATATTTATTACCTATTGTGCCTTCGAGACAGAGCACCGCGAGTTGTTTTCACGATTTCGAAACCAGAATGAATGACTGAATATTCAATTGCGATTGCACTTGGAGCGGAAATTGCAGTAGAAAATAGAAGACGATTGGTCTTAGCTATAGAATGATGACAAACTCAAGAGGCGGAATAATAAATACACGTAAGTTAGTTTCTGTAACCGAACACGAGCAAATAATAAAGCAGAGGCAACGTACCGATGTGGAGCAAAGTATTCGATTGCTAAATAGAACAATTCCTGTCTGGAATAATGAATCTGAAAAATAATCGCTCCAGGCTTTTCCTATGAATGTGTGAAATGATTTAGGGACAGACTTCATTGTATGTTGACCGAATAAATTACAGTAAGGCATTACTGTTCATGTGTACAAGAGTATGATGAAAATACAATTGTTTGCGAGGGTACAGGGACAATATTTTCAAGTTTGCATCATTTAATTTCCCCCCCCCCCGCTTCTTTGACGATTATCTACAAGTGAGCAAAAGAATTGTCGTTACAGTGATGACGTCACACATTATTTTCAATTACCAAAACTTCCATAATTATAAGTGAACTTCATATATTTTTTTCTTTTCATTTCTTAAAACGATAAATATCTACACACACACGCACACACACAATATATATATATATATATATATATATATATATATATATATATATATATATATATAAAGAACAATAAATCCGTCGTTTACATCACGAAAACTTTAACCTATATTTCTTTTACCAACAGGCTACAAATTTGACTTCCTGAACGACCCCCGTAAAATCCAGAAAAAAAAGTCAGCACGGAATATTGACTTAAAGCTGCAATAGACAGTAATTAATGTATACTACAAACCTTTTCCATGTCAATTTGTTAGCCACTGATGTGACTAAAATCACTTAATCTCACTGATTGGTGTTGCACCGGAGACTTAAAAAAGTCAACGAAACGTTCGTCTCAAAAACAAGTTTAACTATTTATTTTTAAAATAATAATAATAATAACAATAATAATGAAAATAGCGATATTTTCATCTAAGTAAAAAATATGTGGAAACATGAATTTAAATAAATTAAAACCTGACGTAGTATTTAATTCAAAGATCATAGACAATTTGTGAAATACATCAGATGTTAACAATGACACAAAAATGTGACTATCTGCGGAAGTTTAATTATTTTACGAAAGAACACCCTGCGCAATGTACAATGACCATTTCTCAATATCGAAAGTATCTTTTTAATACAATTTTTATATTCGATTGTTTAACTAACCCGAGCTCTCCTAGATAGCTGTAAGGGAAGACAGTGTGTCAAAATTTTAGTTGGATGTATGTGAATGAAAACTTTCTGTGCCGATGGCAAAAGTGTAAAGATAGGTGGATGACTGGATATATGCAAAAATTAACGAGAACGAAAAATAATGAACTAATCGGTTTGCTGAAAATGATCACAATTTTTTTTTAGAAAATGCGTGTTTTCCCCTTCAATGGGTACAGTAATATATGTTTACAATTTCGTTGGTTGTGCCAACTTATTTTCGGTTTTATTCTCTTGGGCTTTTTCATTACCCAACAATTCCAAACATTTAGTGTCTATTGGTTAAGAAATATTGACTGTTAATCTCTGTAGTGGTTTGGCGTAGCTCAGAATCTAGAAAGAAAAAGTGACTGGCCTCGGCTTTTTCTTTTTGTTCCCCAGTAATTGATCCAATTCCATTCCTTCTTCGCCTTGACCCAGTTCAGGATATCCGCGCTCTTCTTGTTGCAGTTATCAAGTTCAAATACAGCACGCATTCCGGGATGTTAATGACCGACGGCTTGCATTCGTAACTCTCGCAAAAAAAGCAAGGGGAATAAAAACTATATATTGTGTTCTTAACCACCAACCTGTGTAAACTAGGCAAAAATGTGAATTTGACCAAAATGCTACATTTTCTGGAGTAAATTTCAAGATAGTAATGAAACTTTTTCTGAGTATTACTGCACTTGATTTGGAATTTGTCTCACTTTTACCAACGGGTTCATTTCAATAAGAATGTGTGTAATTATTTCAGTCATTTATATAGTTTATTGTGCATCTAAAACTGAATGAACTCTATGTAGACAACTTTCTCTAAAATATTGCAACAAATTATAGAAATTGAAGAGTATCAGTTAATAGTTTAGACTATGAAGTTTGCTTAAGGACATTTACTTTATGCAGTTTCAGTCTGAAAATTTACTGATGGGTAAGCTAATTAAACAAGACAAATTTTGTGAAAAATTAAACTTTATTACCTTCACATTTTTGAAAACAGTAATTATGATTCTCATCAGAAATTTTAATCAAAATACTTAATAAAATAAATTTGATATAAAATTTATAACTCAAATATTTTATCATATACATACTAAGATAACATTCACATGCAGCAAAGTTTAACATTTGGAAACACTTCTGATCAGCACTTTTTTATTTCCACCTAATGTTGACAGGACTTGAGAATATAAAAAAACTGACCAAGTTAGTCTTGATGAATACCCACTTCTCTTGTACAAAGTCTACATTTGCACCTCAGTTCCACAAGCATGCAAAACAAGCAAGTTTCTTGGAGCAGTAATCACAAAGAAAGATAATGCTACATGGCAAAATAAACATCATTCAACTGGATAACGTCCCTAGAAAATAGGCCTTGTCGAACGCGTGCACATAGTAGAAACTAAATCACTTAATAGTTTCCATAGTGATGCTATATGTAAAGCAGTCTTCAGCCAAAGCCACGAACGGTTTGGCAACGTAGATCGATTGCTTCCAAATATTGGAATTATTTTCATTTCACAACCGAAATGTTTAATCTCTTTAAAATTGGTACATAACCTGCTAGTTCAAAAAGCATACGCCTTTTGGCACTAATTTCATGAAAAGGTTCTGAACTATCTCAAATTTGGTCAGCAATTATAGTTCACTTCTTTCAGAACAAAAATGTAAAGTTATCTTAAACACTTCAAAATAATGAGGAAACAATTTGTAAAGGAGTTAAAAACATTGCACTTTCACCAATAAGTGAACAATTTCCTGTAACACTCAATTCAGTGGAAATTTTTTGTGAAAAACTAAATAAAGAAATACAAAATTAGTAGAATTATTATTCTTACAGAGAACTTCGTAGAACATTTACATTTGAAAAAACTGACAATACTAATTGGTACCAAAATTATAACATCTTAAGAAATTTCCAATTACAAATAAGTGATAAAAGGCATACGCTATACAAAATACAAGTTACTAACTTTTCTTCAATGACTGATTCAATACACCTTTTGACAACAATAAGTTCACAAAAATGACATTTTCATTTCAATTACAATTATCGGACATCTCTATCACAGACTTTTATTAAACATTTTCATGTTAAATATTTGTTTAATGAAATATCCTTGTACAATAATTTAAAGACATTCTTCCATACAGTTTACATTAAAAACTACAGAAAAATCTGTAATCAGATTTGAAGTAAATATTTACAATTTCACTTGTGAAAGACTGTTAAGAGACTAAGGAAAAAAATGTTCCTTTCAACGATTTCCAAGTCTCACGATACACTAGCAGAATGCCTTCATAAATATTAGCAGTATTATTTATTCAGGAAGTCATTAAATGAAGGCAGTTCTTCTGTCCAAAATATCAATATTGTGCACAGTAAATCAATGATTTTGAGAACAGTAGCAGAATGTGACCAAAAGTATATTAATCTTCATAATTGAGCTGAACTTCATAATTTCGTTGTTGGGTGTGCATATGGGTCACTCCAATAATTTGTAATACCCAAACTAAACTATGAATTCAATTCATACATCACAGGCCATTCCATGGCTTATACAATTTGCAACACAAAAAAACTAATAAATCAGCTTAAATAGCCAATGAAATTATTTATATTTAGTAGCTACAAAGCAAGGCCTGAATAAAATTTTCTATTTATACACGCTAAATTATCAATATGGATGTTGTGTGACCACTTTATTCAATTTTCAATCCCAGTATTCAAATGCAAAGGAATAAAAATACAGGGTAAGGCATTGATGAGTAAGTCAAGGCGAGTTTAACGGTAACAAAACATGACAAGATTAACACTATGCTCCACTTAAAGCTTGGTGCAAAGCTTGTTGCTGGTCCGTTGTGAGTTGACCCAAGCAGACGTGGAATAATTCACTGTTCCCCTGCAATTATACAAACCATCATACATAAAGATTTGTGTTTAATGGAAATGAATAAGTTTAACTCAAGTAACAAACAAAATGAGACAACTTTACAAATTTTAATGTTATTCAGAACCTGTAATATATGGCCTACAAATTTTTTAGAAGTACATGTTTTTGCTCACAAGCATGAACAAAGTTTAAAAATTCCAAAAGATTGAATAAAGAAAACCTAAAATTATAGCCAAGTATAAAAGCAGATTTTTTATTATGATGTGGAACATAAAGTTGATTTAGTTAACGAAATATTCAGTACAGTAGAATACAGTAAATTGCCTAAACAATAGTGTAATTGTGACAAAGATACATATCTATTCAGCAAGATACAAATAAACTGATGTGACTTCACTTTTGCTAAATGAAAATAATATTAATATTTAAACTGTTATAAAAATATATATATATTACCTGAATCTGTCTCACAATTCCAATCATTCTCTTAGCAACTTCGTTCTCCATATTAATGGCATCCTTTGAAAAAGCTTCAGCAATAATTGCAATAAGTTTTGGCAAATTTGAATGGTTCGGCCCAAGTACAAGGGGATGATTTGCTTCAATCAAATCACACAAATAGCCGTAGACATGAGGGGATTCATCACTATCTTCCCAAACTGGTAGCCATGACAACCTGGAAAATTAACCCACAAATTTAACAGTACCTAAAAGTAATTTTAAATATGTATGAAATATATCAGAATTAGATGAAAATTATCAAAACAATAAGTAGCCAATTAGCAAGAAAATTAAGTGAAATTAAATACAAAGTTTTTTCAACCCTTAATGCTTTCATCAGACGAAAAAAATTAATAAGAGCTGTAAAAATGACAGCATAAACCAAGAGTTTGTTACCTGGCCTGTGTGGGATGTCTTTCATGCAGGAATTACTCGTTTTGTTCACTTGACAAAAGCAATGAGGACTGCAGAAACATGTAGAATTCAATTTATCACTTAACTGTTTTATTAATATTTTTTGTTCCTATCATGCTCCCTATTCCAGTTTCCATTCATTTATGCAGAAAAAAATATTTCTTTTACAAATCTGGTAAATTTACTGATAAAATAGAACCGCACTTACCAATGAGGGAGAATATCTTGGACGTTAATACGAGAATTATTATATTTCAATATTTTTGTAACAGCCGATATTGCATTTTCTGTGGGATTGATATTCTCAATGGCCCTGGAGTCTGGTGCAGTGATGACCTCAACTAACCTAGGAATAGCTTCAGCACATGCAGCTATGGACCAAAAAATAACAGAATCACTTATTTTGTTACATACAATAGGTAATGATTATAATCTAAATTGACATGGAATTACCAGCAAAACCTTCACCACCAAACTGGCCAAGAGCACCCCAACCATACACAGCAGCTTGCCGGACTTCAGAAGTTTTGTCAGAAACATAAGACAGCATAGGCTGCAGGAAAAGTTCTTGATATTTTGCGCAGGTAGGCCCACCAAACTCTATTGCATCATCAAATGCACATAGCGCCCACTGGTGATCTGACCATGGCATGTCAGGTGCCTGAAAAAAAAGGAAGTAAAATTAAATACAAAATCAATTTAAACCTTTATATAATGAAAATACCACAACATACCAAACATTTAGTAAAATGACCAACAATCTGATCAAAGAATGGAAAGAAATTCTCTTTGTATGAAACAAACAATGCGTGTATTATGTCAGCAACTTTACTGAATAGATATACATCTTCATTGTCTTCATCTACCAGTTGTTCTTCCACAACCTTTAACAAATAATAAAAACACAATAAAGTAAAGTTCTTCTAATACACATTCAGTCTTACTTTACAATAAGTTAATCAAACCTCGTCATAGTCTTCATCTTTTCTTTTTTCCTGCCTGGCTGCTGCATTTTCAAAATGGTCCTTCATTAACTTGTCCAAGATCCTTATCAGTTCTGCCATAGATTCTGCATTTAGGCAACCATTTCCAAGTGTTTCAATGCACTTTAAAAGAAAACAAAATTCAGAATTTTTCATAAGTAACAAATAAAAACAAAATTCAGAATTTTTCATAAGTAACAAATAAAAATAACAAGCCACAATTAACCCAAGGCTTAATGATTTTTATATATACAAATAATATACAAGTAAATGAAATAAAAATGTTCAACAATACATCTAGGCTGATTAACATGAAATTATTATATTATTAACTAGATTATGACCATCCTTTATTTAACAGTCCTTGTATTAATTTCTAACAGCTTACCTTAGCCATTGAATGCATAAGTTCAGCAAGAACTTCATTTTCTGGCTCTGTATCTATGGCTTTCAACAATTCAGGACAAATGAAGCTCCACATTCCCTGCAAATACTGTGGCCCTAAAAATGTTTACAATTAATGTTTATAGCCTAGGTAATTATAAACTCAAAAATAAGCGACTATTGTAAAACATAACTTAATTTAGTGAAAACTGTTTTGTACATACACATTCTGTAGCATTTATATCACCTTGACAGTATTTTGACAAACAATGAAATTAGTACCTACAGAATTGAGTATTTTATGGAGGCATGAAATTTGGGACTTTTAAAGTCAGGTATTTTTATTTTCAAAGCAGCTTTTTTGCTTAAAATTGTCAAATGGGGCTTATGTCCTTGAAAATTTTATTTTTAATTCTGCACAGCCTGACTGAACCAAAAGTTGATTTCAGGCAAGTTGGCTATCTTCTCTCTTTCCTATCCAAATGTGTTAGGTAATTAATTTGATCTTGTCATATATATGTGTATATATATACACACACACACACACATATATATATATATATGTATGTATGTGTGTGTGCGCACACATGTATTGTGCTCATAACATAATATAATCCAATGAAAATCTGGTTTCTTAATCTGAACAGTTACAAGCCAAACTTTACCTTTAATTTTTCCACAGTCCAAAAGATATGGGAGAGATTCTGCTGCAGCAGTCCTGACACCATCATGAAAATAGAACTTCAGCATAGGTACCATTAATCTCACTACATCTTCAGCATAGTCTGCAAATCCTTCTTTTAGCTCTCTTGCATAGCACACAAGCATTTCACAAGCTGATGCCTTATCTTCTAAACCTGTTTTACATGATAAAACATAGCTCTGTTAAAATAAACTAATTTATTTTAAGTTACAAATCCTAAAATCGAAATTTTCATATTGACCTAACTAAAATTCCATATTTTGCACTAAAATACCTGAAGTACGAATTCCAAAATTTTGTTGTTCCCCCAATGAAACAAACTGCCAGTCTATATCCCCTTCTACTCCTTCCATGTCGTCATTGTCTAATAATGCCACTTCTGGTTTCATGGAAGCAGCTTTCATTACTGGACCCATTACAACAGGTAGGTATTGCTCAAACTGCTTTCCTGTAAACAAAATTTAATCAACATGTTAGTTGTATATCTGTCAACTATAAGAGCAGATCAATAAATATGATAAACTGCTATAATTAGATTAGATATGAAAAAAAAAGGATTTAGAATTATTCTAAATGAAATGAAAGAAAAAAAAAGGTAGGTGTGACAACTGATTCAAATAAATTACAAGTCTTAATTATAGCTAATATTTGGCCTATTAAAATCATGTCAAAATTCTAAACAAGTCATGCACAGATGAAATCATATGAATAATTATTAAACAAAGACTTAATTATTAAATAAGAGGCATTATTGGAGATAAGATAAAATCTGTTCTTAATACTGAAGAATAGTTCCAATGTACATTTTCCAGAGGATCATAAAACAGACAACTAAATAACATTCTTATTAAAGTAATTGTTCAAGTTATTCTAAAAGAGGAATAAAAATAAAATATAATAAAATGTGGAGTATCAAATAAAGAATATAAAAAGTGTACGTTGGAAATAGGACTCACATGATGCCTATAAATGACATACATACCTAAAATTCTACAGATTCTTGCCCATGCAGATATAAGGTAAGATGTTTGTGGATCTCCATCTGCCATGTCACCATCAGTTTGAGTTTTTAGGAGCATTGTCATGACTTCATTGGCATCATTCATGAACTGAAAATAAATGCTTTTAATGTAAAATATTTTGCATACTCTACCAGAAGAGATTTGTTAATTTATATTTTACTTAATGAACAACAAACATGAAGAATGAAATATAAAATGAACTCATCAAGAAACTAGATAATAAACATTGCAATTACAACAATTTTGAATGCCAAACAATGCCTTACACATTAATAATTTTTTTTATTACTTTTGTATCAAAATGAACAGAAGTGATGTCAGTAAACTTACCTTTTCAGCACCAACTGCAAGTCCAATTAAACTCACACATTCAATAGCTTTACCTCGCAGCATCTTGAGCTCTTCTGTATTGGCATTCTGAATAATATACTTCAAGCAAGGCATCAACCTATCATAATATGCTACAAATCTTTCTTCAGATGTATCGGCAACTGATGCGATAGTTGTTACAACTTGTTCCAAAACCAACTTTGTACCCTTTTCCACCAGCTGTGAAAGTTTAAACTTTGTTAATTGTATTCACCAATATTGTATAACAGCCCAAAATTAACTGACCTCTTTGAATTTTGCACTAAGAATAGATTCCAACTTGGCCATAATAGCGTCAAGGTATTGTGTTAGTATTGGCTTAGGACAATCTTCACTGAAATTAACCAATGCAGCACCTGAAATATAAACAAGAAATTTTTCTTAAATGGATTATATCTAATAAAAATACAAGGGCATTATTATTGAAATTATACAATTTGTGTCATCTGTCTTTCGCCAAATATTTCGTATTCGTTAATTAACATCGTGGACATCTCAACTGAAGATTCCTTGAAAGACTTGAATTCACATAAAAAGTAAAGCTTCTTATTTTTATTTTAGCACTTTAATGATAGTATAAAAAATAAATACCTGCATGAGCCTGAACTCTTGGGTTCTCATTGTCATCCAATACCAGTAAAAGTCCAGGAACTACTCTGTCATGAAATTTCTTTTCAAATTGGGGTGCAAAATCTGTAGACATCTGTCCTATCGCATTACAAGCAGCATAACGGACCCGTGGGTGCTAGAAAAAAATACCAATTTCAATTGAAGCCAAGTAATATACACTAGCTGATTTATAACATGAAGAATACAACTATTTTAAATGTTATAAATCAAAAGAAATATTAAAACTGTACAGAACCTTAATTACATTCACTATTAAAAATATGGAAATACAATTCAAGTTACTAACTGGGTCTTGCAGAAAATTAAGCACACCATCCATAATTTGAGGCATCAAGTTTTCCATCTGTTTATGACAACCTTCACCTACTGCAGAAAGTGCCATAAGTGCAGCATGCCTAAAGACAAAATGTTTACAAATTAGAAGTATTTTTACTCATATTTTATATTAATGAGAAAGCAAAAAAATCCAGAAGAGAAACAACAAATAGCCTCATTCCAGTTTTAAAAGCTTTTTATTACCGTGACTAGTAGCAACAATTCTTGACAGGATTTGTTCAAATTGTGTGTTAGAATCTCGAAATATAATATTGTTGACATACCAAATCAATACGGTTATACTTCACACAATGTTTAATGTGAGGACAAATTTTAGTTCGGTCTTAAACATATTTAGAGCAAAATTAATTAAATGAATTACTGAAGCAATAAAGATATGGCTACGAGTCAAGAGAAAATTTTTTTTCAAACACAGATTGCAATTTTTATAAAGCACTCAATTGTTTAGTTTTTGTTGCTTCTGCACACAGAATACTTATAAGTAAGCATTCCTCATGTTAAAAAAGTCAAAACGTGATGTAGAAATGCTAATGAAAAAACCACCTGAAGCAAGATGTTCAACATTCAATGTGCTGAATGCTAGGCAGAATCTAATTCAAGAAAACAAAGTTTATTTATATACCAAAGATATAATCCACGACACTATCTTTCTGTATGTTAGTAATTATTTCAACTATGTACATAATATCAATGAAGTTGTTATAGTTCAACACAATTTACCTGTATCTCCAATCCTGATTTGACAACATCGTAGGAATATTCTGTTCAATGTGTGGCATCATAGTTTTACCACCAAGACCACAAGCCAGCCGATCAAGTGCAGCTTCTGCTACCACATTGTTGCTAAAACATAAACGGAAAAAAATAAAAAATGCTGTTTAAATAAAAATGGTTTCTTGAAATTTAAAGCTACTAAAGTAAGTTTTGTTAATTGCTTGAAATAAGCAGACATTTTAAGCTAATACTGGCTTATAATACATGGAAATGTCAACATTTATCAATTTAACTAAGCAAATAAAAATGTACCTATCATTATCATCTTCAACAATTTCATCAGATACACTCCATTCAGCATCTTCCTCAAGATCAGTCATCATTTTAAGAATTTGAGGAACCAAAAGCGGGATATACTTCGACCCAACCTTGCGTAACATGGCTGCACTAGTTTCTGCTAGAGTAACCATCACCTCCAATGCTAGATGTCTCCAAGAATTAGAAATGTTTTCATCAGATACAACCTGAAATTAACACAAAATTTAAGATTCTCAATAGCAAGCGATTGCATAATCTGATATAAATTTGAAAATAACTATTAGATCCTTTTAGCAAACTTAAGCTTCTTGATACATTATTAATTCACAGACAGTTACATTACCTTCATACACATACTGAGAATATTTTCCAGCTGTGGCCTCAAAAATTTTGGAGTTGTTTCACATAAATCTATTAAACATTTAAGAAGAGAATCATCATCTTCCTTCTGTATACTTTCCATGGTGACCTAGAAGCATTTGGAAATTAAATGCCTTGAAGATTTTACTCTTAAACATAACTTTTTGCAAATTTATATTTACCTGAACCATTGATGGGAGAAGATCTGAGAAGTGTTTTTGGATGGGTGTTACCTTTTCATGTAAGATAATAAAAGCAGAAATAGCACGGACAGCTTGGAATCGTACCTGGTTAAAAAATATTTCCATGAATTAACTTTTAGAATGTAAAATTAACACTAAATATTCTATAAACTGGAATCTTGACAGGAGACAACTATTAATGTGCAATAGAAGCATTTACCTCATATGTTGACGTTTCTGTTAAAGACTGTTGGATCATCTGTTTAATTAGATCAAGGTAATTTGCTTGCTGATTTCCAAATACTCCAGGAACTGATCTGTAGTGGAAAAAGGACAACATGAAATAAATGCAAACAGTTAATGTTGTGAATCTTATTACATTTGAAATAGTTTAAGTATACACACACATCTTCAAGATATACATACAACACAAACATCTCTCTCATGCAAATGTTGGATATACAAAGCATATTGATTTTTACCATACATTTTTAGTCTACTAAACTGTAAGGTTTAACCATCATTCTTTACTTACGTAAACATGCGAAGAGCACTTTCCTTCAAATATGGTGCAGGTGAATTAGCACACTGAAATAGAAACTGCAAGAATTCAGGCCACTCATTATTGCCATCATCATCTATCAGATTACGAGCTACTTCAGCAGCTACATCACAAACTTTGCGCCGAATTGTATCAATTTGCTCCTGTTGAACAGCTAGAAGCACTTGTTCCTTCAACTCTTGTTGTGCAGCAGGTGTCATCTGGAAGACAGGACTTCTTTAACAAAGAATTTAGAGACTACAGAACAGATCAAATTATCCACTCAAATAATCTAAGAATATATATTTTCTAGCGATGTACTACCTCTTCAATACAGAAGAATGCCACAAAATTTCATCCAACAATTTGAACATATTTACAATTAACAAACTACTCTGAAAAATACTCCAGTCAGTCACCAAACAGACAAAAGTACCACATGCTATGATTCACTCAATTTCCTTATTGCAGCTACTTTATCAACATGGTTTTCTATAAGGCTTAGTGTTATGAATTTATTATACAGACATAATTCTGAAATTAACAATTGTGTGTTAACCCGTTGGGAGTATTCGGAGGTAAGAAAAATGAAATATTTTGGTTCAGGAACTTTTGGACAAGCTCAAGCACAAGTCTGCAACACATTGGCAAACCTTCGGAAGGTAAAGACTCAACATTGGAAACGATTAGAGTTGCGATTGAAAACAAATTAATTTGTCAGTAGTCTATAACTTCTTTCAAAATGATAATATAACAAAGTAAAATTAGGAGAGCAAAAAGAGAGAAATTTAAATATTTTTCCCCTTTGAGTGATAAAAGTAACAAAATTGAATGAATACTAACAAGCTTTGTGAAACTATGACTCCAGAGTTGGTGTTGACAATAATCAAATGGAAATGTGAATTATACCAACCAAAAAAATGCGTAATTTATGCAAGAAAATTGGTAATTAAGGATTCGGCTTACCTTCGGATAGTGCGTCAAAAACTCTACCGAAAAAAGTCTCCGCAACAGAACAGCAGCCATTTGTCGAAGATCCGTACTAAATAGTTGATTATGGATGGAACTAAGGAGAAAGGTGACTTTTGTGTCAAATGGCAAGTTTTTGTATGCATCCTGAAAAATAAATTATTATTAAGTATATTGCTTCAATTGACACACAGCTGAAACATTTTTTCATAGCAGAAATCAACTTCCGTACGAGGTTAGCAATTCAAAGTAACACGCAATAATTTTGAAACGTTAAATAACAACAAATTTTAATAATATTTGACGTATTTAGCAATGTTAATGTCAAGATGCTAAATGGAACGCGTCATAGTTAAATAGGAAATAACCGGTTCACAATGACAACACGAGGGACAGGCCAACGTGCCCCTTTAAGAACCTCAAAATCACAATTAAATTATTAAATACTAAAATATTTTAAAATGATATAAATTTTGTGAATAATAAAATCTGCATTCCTTACTTCTGCTTGGGTCCTAGTATCATTATCTACACTAAGAAGTGTGGTAAGCAACTGTTGAAACTGCTCTTGATCTGTCGCCATCTTTCTCCTGTAGTTAGAAAGGAAGACTGCACGCATGCGTTATTCAATTTACGGATTTTTGGCGCCTATGTCACCGGATCTACGCACTTTCTATCTTTAAAGATAAACCAAACATAATAACTTTGCTTCTAAATACATTGAACAACGTATTGAAAAATTGTAATATATGTACTTGTATAATGGAAAAATATGTACCATTCTTAAAACTTCCCAATAATGAGAAACACTATTGAAAATACACCATAAATATATATATCTACATCAAGCGATTAGAAAAAATTTAAAAATATTATCTGTGTACAAAAATACCACTGATTGAAGTAAAAGTTCATGCAGTCTCTGAAAAATAAATTTTAAGGGAAAATTTAAAGTATTCATCAACACGTCTTATGAATCATATGGTAATAATAAAAATATGAGGATACAAATTGATAACTATCAATTAGTCAGTCTACATGTTACAGAATGAAGTAATTAATCATGACCTTATTTTTTTATATAAGCATACTGTTCGAGGGTTGTCCACGGTGTGGAGAAAATGGAAGGATATAAATGGGGTATGCGCAAGGAAGGGGAAGGTTAATATATATTGAGATCTACACTCTGACGTGGCGGCTTCTGATTGTTGCTCTGACATCGACGACTTAAGGTGTGACGTCACTTCCATTAAATTAATTGATTTATACCCCTCAGTATTATCCTATATACAAAAAGATTTTCCTTAGGAAGGAAATAAAATATGATGATAAACCATTTTGACGTCTATTTTAAGAAATAGCCCTATTTTTCTGACATGACATTAATTGATCTCGATGTGATGAGGCTCAGCTTCCACGGAGATCACATTTGTTTGCCAATTATTTCGTTGATCACTCGAAAACAACTCTTACTTGTTCCCACTACTATTGTCTCAATGCATATCGAACGTAATTCCGCATTAAATACCAAATAATAATAATGAATTTTAAGAAATATATTGCTCACTGACATATTTTATGTATTTTGCAAATTAAGTACTCTACCCTTAATTATAGTAAGAAAATTACAGACCACGGAGACTGTGTTATACTCAGGAAGATATTTAAATTAATAAAATATTGAATATGTATAATATGACCTCTGTGAGTTTATTTTCCTTCAAATTCCGAAAATATGTCTGTACAGTTGTAAACTTAATTGAAAGGAACATGTTAATACATTATTAAGAAACATCAGCTCAGAAAAAGATAAAGATGAAATCTTTCTAGTCCAAAAGTGGATAATTAGAAAAATGTGTCAGGTATATTCTAGGACTTTATGCAGAAAGCTATTATTAAAAGTAGGTATACTGACTCTTTCATATTAATTCATTTATTCGTTGATGATATTAGTAAAACATAATAATGATAAACTTACATACTAACTAAAATATTCATTCATTTTATACAATAAATAAAAATAATTTACATAAGAGTTATAAATCTTTCTTAGTTGCACAAAAAGGTGTGGAATATACAGGAATATCAATCTTTAACATACTTCCTGATAACATTAAAAAGTAAAGAAACACTCCAGTTGCATACAAAAGTGAGATTTAAAAAAATCTACTCAGCAGTTCTTTAGTTTATAGAAAGTAATTGTATTCATACATAAGCTTGTAATCTTAAACTACAATGGAGTGAAAAGTTAGCACGAATTATTAGTAGTCATTAATTATTGAAATATTTTATATGAGAAATATATATATAATTATTATACTGATTTTATACTGTAATATTACAATTTAATTTAAATCATTAGATACAGATAAAGTATTTAATGTGTATTCTTATGTAAATGTAACAACATTTCTTTGAGGTTGACAACTTTCAGCAAATTGTCATTCAACTCCAGAGGTCAAACTCTGCAGAACTGTGGCTCTGCATGATAAGAACTTCCTGATTATGTTTCGATACCAAACTGTACTTAAACAATGACGCATGACGGGTTAAATTTCAGGGTCATAAAAGTGAGTCATGCCGCATGTATAATAATTGATTTCAGAGCTATTACTCTGATTAAAATTTACAGTTTGGAATTGAAATCGTTTTAAATATGAAATATATATATTTACTGTCTTCAGTCGTATCTTACGAACATCTAAAATCACTCGGGACTGATAACAACCAATTGAAACGTTAAAAAGCAAAGCTAATTAAGTAAAGAGCATACAAAAATAGAACTGATTCAAAATTATCCCTGACAAGATAATGGATGCATGGAATCGGTCAATGAAACAGCTGATATCCATAGGGAAAAGTTTGAAAGAAGATGTTAGCAGAGAAAAGAGTGGATTATGAAATATGGAACAAGGAAAGTTACAAGAAGGTATGGTCCCTCATAATTTTGTCATTTATTCCTGGTATTTGGTATAAATTAAAAAATGTCAGACATGCACACAGTTTACAAGTTGAAGCTTCTCGGAAATTGGCCAATAAGCAACAGGAATGCCATTCAGTCATTGAATACTTTGAATTTATGACGATATCGAAATAATATTTTATTTCAACACAGTGATGGGTCTGATTGTAGGGCTTTATATTTGCATGAATTGCTCGTATTATTTAACAGATCTATATTGCTTATGAAAATTTATAAAAGAATATGTATCATAGTGTCAGTGAACTAGGAAAATTATGAACATTTCCCGAGGAAATGCTTGATATTAGTCTAAAACATAACCTCAATCATAATACTGAAAATTAATGAAGTATTAATTGTATCTCGATCATGCTAAAATTTTAGGACCGAGATCTTTCTTACATTGAGCTTTGCGAAGATGAAGATGGAACCTCAAGTGTTTCCCTTACGAATACCGCGGGCGCCATTTCGTTAAATTATCGGAAAAGTTTTCTACAAACGTTTTAAATTTTAATAGTTTTTCCCCACTGTTCGTGCAACATTCCTAAACTTGAAAGGAAAATACTGTCTTATTATTCCTAAGTTTGGCAATAAACAAGCTCTGAAATTTAATTACTTCGTTTCACGATCATGTTAACAATCGAGTATCACATAAGTAAATCATTCAACACTGTAACATTAATTTTAACTAACGGTATATTAAGTGTAAGATACTGAAGTTATTTTAACCTAAACCAAATCCTTGTACTTATAAGTTTGATAATTTATTACACTTGTATACAATTTAATAACACAAATATCTAAATTTTATGCAGACTGAAAATTTCTATGTTTAAAAATGACAAGGACGTGTGGATAGTGACAAATAATACAGGATACTTTTCAAATTATGGTTTCTTATTTGTTTTAAATTTTATTTCTAAGTTGGTGCGTCTGGCATTTGGAACTTAATAGATGCTAAAGTTTAAATTCCACAATCTGTTTTTATAACGATGGCTACCGAAAAATCGCTTCATAATTAAATGAAGACATTTGTATATAAATAAAACTTGAATTTTATGCTCATTGCAGGGGTCATGGTTTTGTATCACGAACACTCATGAGTGATGATAGAAGCGTAAAAGAAAGATCCAAAGAATAAGTATAAAACACATGTCACAAATCTGTGTAAAGAATCTCTTCTTCCTGGAGGTTATAGTGAAGTTATTTTTTTATAGTAGTGATAATTAGTGCTATCGCAATTTCCTCATGATTGAGAGTAATTCGTCGGAGATGGAATTCGTAATTGGCGCTAAGTTGGAAGTGCAAAATATTTCAAAGAAGAAATGGTGAGCTCACACACCCGCATAAATATTTTGAGCGATGAATTATTTTATTACGATTAAATAAATTCACTCCTCGTTAAGTTAACGCAGAAACGTCTTCGAAAGTTGATAAAAAGGCGAAAGTTTAACGGGGAAAATTTAATTTAATTATTTTATTTGATTATTGACGTGAGATGAATTAATTTTTTACAGATCTTCGTAACATCTTTACACGTATTAGAGAATACTATATGGCACTAATTTTAAGTAAATAAAAAATTGTTTATGAATTTAAAAATTGTGCAAATTCCACATTTAATTTTCGCCGAAGGAAATATAGCAAACTTGTTATTTATTAAGTCTGGGCAATTAATATCCAGACGTGGCTTCCACTAAAGTACATTGGATAATGTTTGGAATTCACCTTGTATATTTGTTTTCTGATTGTAATGAGTAACGTTAATTTCTAAACTAGTATGGTTTAGAGGTTGACATTCCCCCCCCCCCCCATCCTTTTGGTAGTAAGGATCAGTCCATATATTTTATAAGAAAATTTAAATTTCCTTGTTTCTACACTAACATTTTCTCTATTAATTGAACATAATGCTCAGTTTGTTCGTGTTATTAGTCTACAATGGTTGTGACTAGCTGATTCCTTTTCTTTTTGTTTTAAAAAAAATCGCCTCTTAATATTTCTTTCTTTACTCTTTACTTAAAGCAACATACTGTAGCAAGAATGTTTTACCCTGTCCAGTTGTCTACGTTTCACATCCATTATTTTGTATCGTATACATCAAGCTTTACAAAATACAAATTCAATAGTGGGAAACTAATTTTTTATCACATCATTTGATGTGTTTATGCAGTAGTATTTGAAGCTGAATGTTGTTATTGATTAGGATATTTTTTTGTGTAACAATCAAATTAATTTTTCCCATTAATGATGTGGTGCTCTGTTACAAAATTCGACAACTTTGTGGTATTGTCCGTAAACGAGAATTCGAATAGCAACCATAATGTAGAGCAGAAAATTAAAGATTTTAACCAAATGCTAATTATTCTTGACTTTCTCGAGTAATGTTGAGTCGTATTTAAGTTGTAAGACATTATTATATATAACGTTACAATCGATATGAATAAATTCTACGCTCTTTGTCTTACTCTGTCAACTACGTGCAAGTCTCTATAACGTCCCGTGGAATTCTATTCTGTTGCATTATCTCCATAGCTAATCCTGTCTGTGTAGTAATATTATTACATTAAATTTTACACACTCTAGTTTTATGGATTTAACCAAGAAGTGACATCAGTTTTATCAACAGAAGAGCCACTCGTTCTGTTCTGAAATACCTGTCCACCTATGAGTTGGGACATTCATTACCGCTGTGTACAGCTGATTGACTCAAATACCAAAGTTTGGAGCAGACTGAAAATTACCATGCTTGATATCATCTTCTAGGTTGTTTTTCGAATGGCGTTGAAACAGTATAGGACATTTGTCAAACGATGGCTTTCTCTTCGTTAAATTTAACTTCCAATTATGGCATTAATTGAAAATTCTATAAAAAGAACTACAGCTGTAGACAATTAATCACTTAATGATCCAAATTCCCTTACAAGGATTATAAAGATTTTATTATGTGTTCTCAGGTACCCGGCTCGTATGAAAGAAATTGACTGGGACAGCAATGAGGTGCTAGTTCACTTTGAGCACACTTCGTACCTGACAGACGAGTGGATATCCATGGACAGTCCAAGACTCAGGCCGTGTTCCAAGTCCAGTCTAAGGTGAGCTGGAAAATTTGACACACCACCTTCTCTATACACAAGTTTCAAACATTGCATTTGCACTATAATTTGAGCGTTGGAACATTTTGTAACTTTCATCCGTCATTTTCGGAGGAGCAATACTTAACCCTTGACCTGAAGGGGATTGTATATAGTGGAGAAACCTTTTCCTGTTATAGTTTGAAAAATTAGTAGTAACATTAATATCATAAATCTAAAATATCCAGAAAAAATAATTATTTAATGTGATTTGGATTGGTGCCTTTTGAGTCAATTTATCCCGCCTGCACAGCACTTGAGTCTTACCAGAGTAATCACTTGTGCTCTGGTAACGGTAATTCTTTTTGAAAGACAACTGTTATTAATTTTAATGTTAGAAATTCTTCAAATGAACGGCACTCAAAATCTTCGCAAAAGTCTTCCTTTTCCCTATTTACCAGAGCACAAGCGAAATTAAAAGTAAATTCTTATAACGTTGTGTAGATTTAATGGTTTAAAATTATTTGTCATGGATTTCTCTATACTTAACCTACTTTAAATATTATTTAAAGAAATCCTTGCTTCTTTGAGAAATGCCCTTCTCTAATACGACTAAAAATGAGTCCACAGTTCAGCTAACAAGAATAGTGTAAAATTTCTTATGAACATCAGGAAGTTACCAAACGTCCGAGAATTAATTTTTTTTTTCACAAACTGCATCGACTCTTGGCGTTATTTTCTACTAGTTCTCTAGAAATAATAGCCTATAAATATATATTTTGATTTTATGACCCAGTAGACAATCCATACATTAAATTATAGAATATAATATTTTTATTACGAGAATCTATTTTCTAAACTAGGTGCTTTAAATCTCTTTGAAGCAGATTAAAAGTCTCGATCACAAAGTTCTAGGGAGAAAAAAGGAAACTAAAAAACTGTACAACATCGATTATTCACTGTAGGAAACTGTCCTTGAGCATTATAGACTCTTTAACTTACTATTTATTCCCTTCCATGCTTTTCTTGTTTTTTTTATTCGCGAGTCATGGTAACATATAAATATTTTGAATTTTGAAATTATTCATATGTTGTTGTATGTTGATAGTCAGCTCAAGGCAATTCTGTATTTCTATGCTGAGGAAGGCTAAAAGGACGAGCTTAAGACAGCGCTTACTCTACATAAATGAGATAAGAATTGTGATATGAAGAGGTTGGCACACAATATAAAAGAATAGTGACTGCAAAAAAAAACGAGTCTCATAAAATATGACCAAGAAAAACAGGTTTATTTGCAATTGTGTGTTGATAATATAACAAATATATTACCAATTCATGTTTTGTTCTACAGAAATAATCGCGGGGGAGAGAAAATTTCTAATAAGTCTCAAAATTGCATGAAAGATTGTGAAACCATGTTATTAAATTTTATGTTGCAAAACTTTCAAGTCGTTGGAAAGCCGGTACCTCAAAAAAGTATTTTCTCTCATAATGCAATTGTAATGTCTGTAAAAAATACTATAATAGTATTTTTTTTTATATTTATATAGGGACGAGAATTACACGAAGGAAGATCTTCCGTCAACTATCCTGCCCATCGCCAACAGCATCATCAATGTGTTCAAGTAAGAGTCCAAACATAGTATCTCTCGTAGAAACATCTTCATTTGGGCTTTTCCAAATCATTTATGGATTCTTCCTTCTTTAGTTAAAATAGGGTAGTAGTTCTGGTGGTGAGGCATATATATAGAAATATTATCTATTAGATTTCTTAGCATTCTAGAATGAAAATGATTCCAACATTTGCCAGTATCAACTCGATTTTGAATTTGTTTGCAGAGGTTATATTTAGGAACTGAACAGCTAATGCCCAAGGAAATAAATCATGTGCAACTATTTTCCATCAGCGACTCAATATGAGAAATATGGGCAAATTACTCAGATTATCTTGCGTGAGATGCTATTCGTTGTTGTACCTCGCCTCATATACGGTATCTTTGTTAACATTTTATTTATGAATAACGGAGAGAGTACCCTGTTTGTGATAAATCCAACTTGAAACATACAGTTCGACGGTATTCACGACACCTGCATTCCGGAATACAAACAACTCTTGGCATTTGGAAGTGTCGTGCTGCGTGCTCAATTATTCACCCATCAGTAACGCCTCGCGGAGTCTCCCTGCATCACATATGAGACACGGGTTCAAATGTTGATGAACCGATTCTCGCCAGTAGATGCAGGGAGGCTGTTTTTGTTGCGATCTGCGTGTCTAATTTCTAAGACACGCTCCGGAAGATTCCAGGCTGTCACTTCGGAGCTTGGCTCCGCATTCTCCTCTCTTTGTGAAGGATGACCTCAATGACTCACAACGTAAAGCCAGCAGAGTATAACTGGATCACCGCTCAAACAATTTGCAAGAAAAATAAAACAACGACATTGCCCCAAATATTTCTCTAGAGCGTTGTTTAGGTAGACGTATCGGCGTATAAAAATATACCCTCACAATGGAGGTCGACTGTGAAGCAATGAAGCGGAAGACTCGACTCGTCTGAAATTCGGTGCATTACAAAACTTGGGAGAAAACATCTGCAAGGAATGATTTTTACAAACAGGAGCATTCTTATTTTCCAAAAAGGATTGTGAAACAAGCCTTTCAAGGTTTGCTTATACTACAGCCCAGAATTTACCGGAAAAATATGACTTGGGGTCCTTGTATCAAGGTTGAATAATAAAACGGACGTCAAGTTATGTACACCTTCATTTTTTTTTAATTAGGAAAATAAGAAACGCATTTATGATGAAAATTTTGAGTGTGTTTTGAGCTGATATGTAATCCGTGATATTTGCGCGCCTAATTTTCTGTAATTCCAATCGTTTAATGATATTTGGTTAAAGAATTATAGCCTCGCTTTGAGATCCTCGATCCGCAGGCAGCCTTGAAATGCCGAAGCAGGCAAGACGGGAGACACAATTGAAAGGACGGCACCATATTGTCTGTTTCTAGACACAGAACGTGACTCACGGTAAAAACAAGGAGGACATTGACCAGGCTCAAAGACGTGGGAGGAGCAGCAGTTCTTAGCTTTCTAGAAGTGCAATTATGACGTCCTGAAAGGGAGTAGACGGGTGTCCATTCGCAGAAAAAGGTCGGAGAAATGAGAATAGATGGTCGGATGAAAGGAGTGTGGTGTGAGGACAGCCAGTGTGTGAGAGTCCATGTTAATGGATAATAGTCAGAGACGAGTAGGAGACTAAACTGGCGAGCGAGTTCCATTACCCCACGTCTGCAGCCGTCCACGCACTTTCGCGAATGCCAGGACAACGAGACAACTTCAGGAGGACAGCCCTGAGTTCCATGTACCCGAAAGATCGAATATCACGTCCAAAGGCTAGTTAAAATTTCACAATATGTTTATATGGACCCACGAAAAGCCACGAAAATCTCTTAGTTATTCTCTGCTGCCCTGCACTTCACAATATTCCTTTAATTTTAAGAGTTACGTGTTTTTTTTCTGTAATTAAATTATAAAATGAATATATTAGTTAATAATTCGATAAAATTATTAAAAATTACTTTTAAAACTCAAAATACATCACAGACGGTTGGTAAATCATTATGAGTATATAGTTAAAAGCTTCAAACTATTGGTTTGGAAAAAGCTCGGTATTTTGGTCTTTAGACAAATATTTGAGTATTTAAGGCACCAATTTTTAAATCTGTCACTGTCTGAATAAACCTTAATAATTTTGTTTCCATTGTTCAAGTTAATTAGTATACTTCAAGACATTATAAAAAAATATAAAATGGAAAAATTTACGTCTGATTGAAAATAATGAATAAGACAGATAGCCAATACAGACATAAAAGGGTAATATAAATACCACACAACGTTTCTGGGATCCTTGATCCTTTCGTCAGGTGAGAAAAAGAGCCTAGAGAAACACAACTGCACAGGTCTGTTGACAATACTCAAAAGCCAATTTTCGAAGACAATATGTAGGGAAGAATATTAAAAAAAAACACATAATTATCCGGCATGTTTTCATAATCATAATTTCAATTGACCATTGCAGTTGTGTTTCTCTAAGCTCTTATTAGCACCTGACGAAAGTAACAAGGACCCCAGAAACGTTGTGTGGTATTTATATTACCCTTTTTTGTCTGTATTGGCTATCTTTCTTATTCATAAATATATAATTAAATTATAATATGCATTTCGGACTGGTGCCGAGAAACGTGGTGCTATTATTGATTATGTATATATTTACTTGCTACAAATATTTGCTTCAATATTACCTTTCAGGTCCAAACTCCTAAAAGGCAGGTCTTTCAATATTGGCGACTGTGTAATGGCAAGGTGGAACGACGGGATGAAATATCCGGCCAAAGTTCTAGCTAATCTACCGAGAGGTCAGCCATTATTTATTTTTACAAATGCGAATATAATTTACTTCTACAATAATATCCTGGATGCCTGTTAACCTAAATTCGTTATGAAGACCCTTTCCCCCTTTTTTGATGTCTCGGGTGGTGGAATATATGCTGTGCATTTACAAAGCAACAATTAATTTTCTTATCGCCTGTGAAGTATTCGACCTTGGTTCTGTGTACAAGCGTATCGATTCCTGCAAAGCATCGATCTGATAGAGACGGTCTGAAGCGCGTAGAAACACTCCTGTTGCTTTGGCTAACAATCTCTGTGTGTGTCATCAAGCACTTGGTTGAGTCACAAGGCAATGATTACGTCACGTTGACGTTTATAGGCTACTGTTGACAAACGAAGTGTCCGGTCACTAATGATTGTTTCGACGAATACAAACACCGGTTACCGTTATTTACATATAGATTGGTATCGTACATTTTATTTTATTCACAGAACATTTTTCTCTATAATTATTTATGTTGGTAAGATTTATATTTATAAACATAAAAGTGTGATGATGGCGACATGATTAGTTTAGGTCTCAAATAATACAATGCATTATACACTGGGAAGGAAAGAGTCTAGTCTTATCATTTTACCGCCAGCCACAAATGGACATTTAAACAGTCTCGATGCTAATTAAATTTTTAAGTGGTGGAAATATGGGATCCTTTGGCGTCGACAAGATGCTTCTGCGTAATCCCGTTTCTCTATAATAAAAAGAGAGCTGTTGGCCTTGGCGTACCCTTGAAATACTATTTTTAATGGATGAAAAAGAGGATATGAGGAGTACTTTTTCATTGCACCATATAGACTTGAGAATTTTGCTCCAGAAGAACCACTACAGCTTTCTGCATTCACGCGGCAGCTGATTCTTGGTGCAATCCCATCTTCCCAGTTCCATAAAATTTACGCTCTCGAACACTCGTTTTTTTCCCCTCGGTTTATGGCCCATTCTTCTTGACTGCAACTATTTCCACGGATTTAAAAGTGAACATCTACGTTTAATATTAAATTTATCCTACCACGTATGATATAAACTCTGTGCATTGACGATAGATTAATATTATTATAGCAATAACGTTTTAGGATTGTAAATATACAAATGAAATATTATTTAAAACCATGAAGTTTTTATCACACATTTTCATCTTCCACCACCAAAAAAATGCAGAAATTGTGGGTCGCCTTTCTCTATAACTTACATGTAATTATAAATTCCCTCATCCTTGTGATGTGATAAGTGGAAATGTATCATAACTATTTTCTTACTGTAATATAAATTTTGTCTCTCATTTAGCGTCGTTTGGTACCAATATGAGTTGCCGGGATCTAATATCCTGAGCAAGTAGCCTTGACTATTCTACTGGGTGCAATACAGATACCTGTCAATTAAGTAAGTTAAAAAATGGAATTCTGAAGGAGATCTTACCGTCATTAAAGTCCCTTCGTTTTTCGAGGAATATTTTACTAAACAGCACTTAAAATGTTGACAACTTAAATTCCTGACCTGCTTTGAACGATTTAGTGATTTACATTTGGTGAAATATTAATAATCATAAACGAGATCGTCACCATGTTGTGTATAAAATATACAAATAATTCTTCGCTAAAAAGACAAAGCTCGTAGTTTGCTTGTATTTAATTTTGACGTCTCTGAATTGTGAGATCTTTATTTATTTATTTTTGTAGTGTTTCTCCCAGATGATCTCTGGCTTGTTTTCTGACGTTGGACCGGCAATTGTCTTTGTTTAAAAATAACAACGCCTATAATTTGTTTTTTACTTTCAGGTGTTTGTGAAGTTTTGTTCTACGATGGCATAATAAAACGTGTACGAGAGGCTCACCTGTCCAAACTCAAGGATAAAGATTCTAACCTCCTGGTGAGTTCGACTTCGCGTGAAATGAGCTCACGAACGCCGGTTATCGGTATGAGAGTGTATTACACACAATTAAAGCTGATTATTTTTTTTCAGTGTTTGATGGATGAAAAACTTTACGAAACAAACATCTATATGTTTCGCTATTTTTTTTTTATATATTTATTTCTTACTACTTTCGTAAGTTTTGTAATCCTTTTTGACAGATTGATCATGATCGTTTCTAATTTTTTTGGTCCATAAAGTCGACTTTGTATTTTTAATTAAAATGATAATGGCTCCTATTAGAAATAATTCTTTATCGACTTCGAGAATGTCGCGTGTCATTGAACCCACGGATAAAAAACTACCATGTCGGCGAAACACTCACTTTTATGTTCTCAACCTAACTGTACTGAACCGAGATAAAATCCATTGATTTCTATGAACGATACGCGAAAACAACAAGAAATTTTCTGCTGTATTATCTGAATTAGTGTCATTTCCGCACGTGGTCGGTCTTGTCTAAAAAAGTATTTATTAAACCCTTGACACTAAGCTTAGAGATGCACCTTAAATACAGTGCGATCTATTGGCGAATCCAGTCATTTTTGTGAACTTAATAACTTAATACAAAAAAATATATCAGATTATTGGACACCTTTAGTGAAGCACCTGATTCTTCCTTGTTCACATCCTATGGAAAACTTTCTTACAATACAATTCTCTCCACACCACAGTTTTTGACGTTGTGATCTGCATTATTTAATAATATAACGTAACCCACGTATTTGAAATTTGATTATTTTTTTCTTAAATTTCTTCGAAAATTGTGAAATGTTTTTCTTTTAGCTGGTTGGTATCAGAGATATTATAATGGAAACGCCAGAAAAGTCTGACAAATCGAATAAATGCGAAGAGAGACGCCACTCTTTGAAAAGATTGAAGACGAACGCTACTCTTGCTTCGTCTAAGAGGAGGAGAAATGCAGAGAAGAAATACCTCCACGATGAGTCGAACGGCCTCGAAGCCGCAAACGTAACGGAAGGTAAGAGTATGACAGTCACTTCCGGCTTGTCATCGCGACGTGATGGTATCTCGATTGGGATAAGAGCTGACGTTCAATATTACCCAAATCTATAAAATAATACAAATTCTTCAATTCAGTTTCGTTTGAAAGCATTTATTCTGTTCTTGAATTAATTCATTGCATCTTTGATTAATTTACATTCTTGTTTCATATTCCTAAAATTAGGTCGGGGTGAGTGTGATTGTAGATGAGCCTGTGCTCAGGTCTATTAATGGCTGTAGAATGCTCGCTCCTAGTGGGGAGTCGACTCGAATAGCTCAGATGGTAGAGCACCGCGGGCCAAGAGTAGGTTCCTGGTCCACATGCTTTGATCCTTTAACTAGTATTAATTGAAATAATTATTTTAAAATTAATCGGTAATCGATTAGAAACCGCGCCGAGTTCCAAAACTTAGTATTGTCTGTTAAGATACAACCCGACCAGTTGACTTTATTTTTGGTGAGGGCAGAGTGGAAAGAAAGAAACGTTGCAGCGGATAGAACAAATGACGCGATAAATCTTTAATCCTAATAGGTCCATTATCGTATCTATCAGTAAACTGGAAGATTTCCACTTGCATCCTCCGTAAAACTTAGTTAAATGGACAACTATAAAAACTGTCTCATATGTAATTTGTTTTGCCGTTTACACCTTAAAAGAGGCAAACCTGTTGATCACTTTACATTTTAATTTTCTTAGATGACTTTTCAAGCACTGAGCCAATTTTCGGACCAAATCTGGAGGATCAGAGAAGCGAGCCAACATGAGCGAATTTTATTCAGCTTTCTTAATTAATTAACTTTATTACCTTCATTAACAGTGCAGTGACAACATACACAATCTGATAGCTAAGAATGTATATATAAATGACCAAATAATGACAAATCCAAGACCTAAATAAAATAGAGTGCAGGCTGTCTTGTGCAATTTTTTTTCCGAAGAAATTATTGAATCCATACCACATTTATTTGCCAAACTCTGAGAAATATTGTTGACCAAGCTGTCTTAACGTTTCAGTTCAATAAAATAATATTCAAGCTTCCATTCCTGGATGTTTATAATAAACTGAAAGCTACCTAAACTGTTTAAAATTTTATTTCTCCATTCCGTTTGTTCTCCAATATTTCTCAGTCTTATTGAGATATTTCTGGTTAATATGACCAGAAGAACCTGTCATCATAAGTTTAATTTGTTAGTATACCTTATCATCACCCTTATTTCCGAAGGCATAATGTGAATAAGCAGGAATTCGTCCATTTTACTATCACGTTTGGTTAATTTCTGTAAAGGAAATCGTACATAAACTATTTGCTCCACAGGAGGCCGCAAAACAATCACGATAAATGACGAGAAGTTACCTCCAGGTTGGAGCAAACACGCGATCCAACGTCGAGGAGGATCATCCGCCGGGAAGTGGGACGTCTTCCTGGTCAGGTGAGGCTCGAAAATATCGCCTTTCAATCATCTGATGTTACTAATTGTGTGGTTAATAACAAATTCCAATAATTTTTGTTCGTGTGATACCTTACAATATTGAATCCGATTGGATTAACTTTCCACGAACAATAAGTTTCTTGGATTTTCCCAAGGACTGATGAAAATTCTATTGGGGTACACAATTAGATTCATTGATCTTCTACTGGCATAATAGGACAAAGCAAAAACAAGTAACTTAATAAGGAATGGTTAACAGGTTATTACAAATGTAACCATGAAAAAGTAACGATGAAATTGTAAAATTGGAATAAAAATTAAAAATACATCGAAGGACGTGATAGTATTACACTTTGGATATTGCTGGACACTTTTTAAACCACTTTTATCTTTATAGTCACCTCCACGCGCATTCAGACGACATCCGTTAGTTACTAATAAATGCCATGCCATGCATTACTTTGTTGCTTTCGACATTAAAGTTTGAAAGGCACAAACTTTTCATTCGAGCTACTATTGTGCGACTGACTGTGTTGGTAGTAAATCAAATGTCATAACATGAAATATTTTACTGCCAGTAACTGAGGATATTTACGTAAGACAGGTTTCGTTTCCGTTTAGGACTCGTGGAGACACGCCACAAAGGACACTAAAGAGAAATTTAACAATTCAAAATGTGTGGAGATTCAAATAGATGATGGTGTCTTCTTTCTCGTTGCTGAATAACATGTTTTAGAGACGGGGAGGAGAAATTTGTGTAAATAACCAGATTGCGTTCCTAGAAGTGATAATAAAATAATGACTCGGCATTACTGTGAAATATTCACACGATTAAAAAATAAAATTCCTAATTTTCTGAGAATAGATTTCCTGTATTGTAATTGTAACAAGATACTAATTTACTTTCAAAATTGTGATTTATTTTGGCTATTTATTACAAATTAATACTAATGGTGCAATTTTGAAGCCCCTTAGGTCGCAAATTTCGCTCTCGGAATGAACTGAACGCTTATTTCGAAGATAAAGGTGAACCATTTTTAAAAGAGAAATTTGATTTCTCCCTGCGGCAGAGGAGGAGTGAGAAATTAGTTCCAGGAGGTGGACATGCAGTGCGTAGTTTGAAGCCCTGCTCCATCTCAAGTCAGAAAAGGTTGGAAAATTATTGTAAGCTATTTTTCCTGAAATTGTGTCCTCTGATTAGTAGACATAAAATGAATTATTGATTTCACTTTTAGCATTAACAACAAATAGTATTTTTAATTTTAAATTATTTTTCATGTAATCCAGATGAAAAACCAAACAATTTTAAATCTTAATAAATGAAAGAAGTGTGATATACGAATCTTATAATATTGTGTGAGTCGTTCTGTGCCACGCACGGGCTTTTGGTTAATTTGTCGATTCAGAGCGTAAGTAAATATCTGGTGTCGAAAATATCAATATTACTTATTTGTGTTTTGAACGGTGTGAACTGAGTTCAGGAGGTTTAATCGGTAGGATCTTTCATATAACAGGTGGCACAAAAGATAAAATTCGAGAGGTGTCACATCTGGCTACTTGGGCGTTCCACATTACTGTTTCTTCCAAAGTTGTAAAGAATCAATTGAACCGTGGTGTTTTCATGATTTTACTTAGAAACTGAGCTTAAAAAAGCCAGCGCCGATGTACCGTCAAATAAATATAATTCTCTTGATGTACAGAAGTTACATTTCTATATGTTATAAATGGCTTCTTTCTTAGGTAATAAATAGACGAAAAAGCGGAAATCACCCTGTCAAAACATTTGCAAGAATTCTAAATGTGTCATATTTAGTAACTTTGTAGCGGCAATAGCTCACTCACATATTCATACCCAAGGGTCTGTCTTATATTTACCAGTAAAATTTCGCCAATCTATACCAATATTTCTGCTTCTTTTGATATTAGTTCTTCAATTACATTACTTCAATTTGTACTGAACTGCGTAAAACCTGTTAAACAAAATATTCGTTTGGCTCTTTCATTGCAGCCATTTTTATTCATCATGCAACTTGCTACTGCAGACATCTTGCTTCATATGTTCAACCATTATTTTTTATCCTATCTTGTACCTCTTATCAAATCTTGTTCAAAGCATTGACGATTGAATTTATAAAATCCAATATACCTGAAAATGATTTGATAAAAAACTTTAAATTAGGAATAATTATCTGAATAATGGAAATATCTATAAAATTTATATCTATGGAACAAATTGACATAAGTTAGATTGACCTGAGATCTTTAAATAAATAAGTAAACATATTTATATTGAATGTGTTCAATCACAACTTAGATGTAACATAAAAGTTTTTGTACAATTCGTTGGCCGTCAATTAAATAACAAAAGCAGGTTTTCATATAAAATAATAACCGGATAAAATTAACTGAGAATAAAATGTATTTCATTAACTGGATTAGGAAGGGTAACTGACATAACTTAAATAAATGACAATAAAATTTTTATAACTATAAAACAGATTAACTATAAATGATTATTTTCTAAGATGTAGGTACAAGTCAGTTATACATATTTGAAACTAATTCTCTATTTTCTATGGTTTTTTTTAACAGAAAAGAACAGTTATTGGCAAGATAACCCTCTTTACTTCAGTCTTAAATTTCTTTAAAATGCATGATTTTATCTTTTCTGGTAGTCAATTGATTAAAATTAAATGTGATTTCATTGCATTTCAGGCTTCTGATTTGGTTATCTCCTGTGTATATTCAAACATTGGCATGTGTGATTAGTTTTGTTGATAATTTTCCAAATTTAGGTATATTATTGTCTAAACAATAATATTTAATATAAAACTTGTTGTTATTTTATAGTTAAATGGACTAGTAATATATGTAATTCATTTAAAAATATTTATTTTCTATTGTAATAAATTGAACATGCTTCCAATCTATTACAGAAAATTTCCTAGATTGTTCGAAAGTAAATTACCTGCAGTACCTGAAAATGAGGTATTGGATATTGTCCCACAAAGGAGAATTAAAACAATTTTGCCGAGAGTTAGACTTCCTATAAATACTGACGGAGGAGATCCTGCACGACCTATAGGTTCTGCATCAGATTCAAAATCAGGTGAAAACTCCTATCATTCATATTTTTCTTCAAGTCAGATATAATTTAAAAAAAGTAAATTCTAGATCTGTTTAATTTTTTATTACCATATTTTTTAACATTTTTTTCTAATCTCAATTTACTTTGCTTGAAGTCACATCTTTAAATTAGTTTAATGAAGTATTAAAAAATCTGAAATTATTCAAGCCAATAGTAATTATATCAATTATTAAATTAGTTCTGATATAAAGAGTTTATTAATATTATTTTGTGTCATGCCACTTTCTATTTTTAATTAATGTGAAATCAATTCATTGTATGGTAATGTTTACATATTATTTACTCTGCCTTATGAGCACCTAGAATTAATACTTGATTCTGTTACTTTAATGATGATAGATACAATACATCACAAACTATTAAAAAATTTAATTACCTTTATTTTTTAAATTGTTTATATTTATATGTTGCATAATATTTCAGGTTCAGGAGATGCTTTCAACTTTGATACTCCTAATTCCGAAAGTTATCAGAATCCGAGTGACAATCATTTTCAACAGGTATCTTATATTCATTCAATATTTGTAAGTAAACTATATTGATTACATTACAGGTTGAAAATTTAATTTGTGTGAACTTTGTGTCAGATTCACTTAGAGGAAACTACAGAAAATCAGAAAGTAGAAGATGTTGATTTGAGAGAATCAATGCAATCAGATGTACCTCAAATGTGAGTGATATATTATTGTTAATGTAGTGCTAATTATAAAGTTAATGTCAGTATAGTATTATATATTCCAATTTTGTATATGATTTTATTTATACTCTACTCTGCTGGAAAAGTAATCTACATATATATTCTGCATTAAAATATATATGTAATATCGAAACAAATAATACATTTTTAGAGATGATGAATCTAATCCACCATACTCAGGACCAGTACATTTGATTAATGAAGATACTAGAGGAAATATTCGGGCCACATGTAACTATAAAAGAGATGGTATAATTTCAAATTCTATAGGTGAGAAAAATATCTGTAACAAAATAAATTTCTATCTTGGAAGAGTAATTTTCTATCTTAATTTTCACATTTCTTTGTATTTGTTAGTTTAAGTATAGTTCATCTTATACAGACTTTTTTTTATGTTTAGTGGAAGGTGGAGTTATGAATGAGGATCAAGTGGAAGCTTTTTTGCAGGATGAACCCATTAACTGCTTATGTGGTGTGACAGATGAGGATGGACTAATGATACAGGTATCCTTTTTAGTCTATTTATTATTAAGGGGGTTTAGTAAATAATTTAATTCTAACTTTAACCAAATATGTTTTATTTTATAATTAATTTACATAAATTCTGAAAATCAATACCAAAAAAGAAGCACTTAAAAATTGGATGGTTTTGGGCCATTTAGCACAACTACATTAATTACTTTTGTGACTTTTTTCTTATGCCATGTTTTGTTTCTAGCAACCAAAAATCTGACAGTTTTCTTTCTTTTAAAGCAACTGTCTTACCTGCTTTGGCATTTCAGAGCAACCTACCAAGAGTGTATAATTTTTTGCCTAAATAAAATATTGAAATTGAATAAATTAACCACACAAAAATCATGTATTACATTAACAATAAGTATATTTTTGCAGTGTGACATATGCAAGTGTTGGCAACATGCAAACTGTAATAATATAGATGATGAAATGGATGTTCCTGAATATTTCTCCTGTTGTTACTGCCAACACCCTGCACAGGAAAGGGATTCCACAAAGCATTTAGCAGACCAAGAATGGATTACAGAAGGAAAACTCCCAAAGTAAGTTAACTTATATTTCAAATAGCAGAATTGATTATTTAATAATTGGAATAATATTGGTGTTCACTTCCATAAGCCTTTTTTATTGTAGGCTATTTATTTTCTTGCACACTTCCAAAGTAATTATTCTTTAATTAGGCAATTACATTTCAGATTCCCATCTGTAAGCAGAAATGCAGAAAGGACTGAAAAAAGAGAGAAGCTTCTAAAGAACTCTCATTTTCTTGTTGGTGAATTATGCTATCTAAGTGACATCCTTAGCAAACTACGAGTAAAAACTGAAATAGCAGTGTAAGTATAAAGTTTTTGAAATATCATTCAGTTAAGTTGGATTTGACTCCCAATTCCTTACATAACTGTTATCATTAAACCCTTCCTCTTGAACTGCTCTTTGCAGAACACCTAATCATCCTAAACTGATCCTTTGGAATCCTACTCAATCACAAAACAATGAATCATGCCCAAATCTTCAAAAAGAAAGAACTTCAGCTGACAATGAAGTTGGTAATGTGTATGATTCAGGTAAATTAAATAACTCAAATCTTAGTAAGATAGTTAATTTAGATGGAAATATTATGAAAAATCTTATAAACATGATCATACTATAAACTTGTGTACAATGTACAGTGGAAAATTAATTAATTGCTCCTGTCTCAGAACCAATGATTACATTTCCCCAACCTGAAGAAGCAATTGATTTCACTGTTTGTCAAGAGCAGTTACTTAAACATATTGACTTCTGTCTTGATCAAGCTGAAGCCAAGGCTGACATGATAGAGAATATGATAGATGGTAAGATGTATAAACAATTTAACATATTCTGCATTCCAGTCAAAAATGTTATAAAATAATATTTCTGTTAAAAATTTAAATGCTTTGAGCAGTAGTCAAATCTCTGTATAAAATTGTAAAACACTCCATTTATCACCAATGTATGAAATGATGGTTCCAGTCTGACAGTTCTTGCCAGTCACACAAAGAAACTTATATTGAAGTTATATTCACATAAATAAATTAAGCTATGGCTGTAAAACAAAATAAGTTTGTGGGATGCTTCATTTATTACATTTTTATTTATTTTTTTAAAAATTAATAATGAATTGTAGTTTGATAGACAAATAAATAGAGGAAAATAAATAAAAATTATCATTAACAATTATTAAGATATACTACAAAAGTGAACATATTTGTTTATGTATTGCTCATCATAAAATTTTTAATATGTATTAATGTTTCAAATTGAAAGTTATTAAATTTATGGTTCTTTGTCACACAGATTTGGAACAGCAAGAAATTGAAGAATCCTCATATGAGAACCATATACAGTATTCAAACAGATTAGAATTCATGCAAATACTGAAAGAATTATCTACAAGTGGTACAATTTCTGCAAGATTTTAAATGAAATTTTGAATTTTATTTGTTAACTCAATACCAAATTAATCTTTTATGGTTAAGAGTTTGTGTGAGGTGTATGTTTTTCATCTTTTAGGAATTTAGCTATTCTTTCTAGAGCTCTACTTGTGGAGTTTTCTTCATGTTCACAAAAATAAGGGATCCTTTCACTGCAGTCAGCTCCTTTGTATGCATAACTTCTCAAAGCAGGGTTGTACGCCAGTTTTAGGCACTGTCCAGACCCCTTTATTGTATTTGCAGTATCAGTTGTATTTGAAGAGACTGGACGAGCACTATTTGCCCAGATCCATAAAAGCCCAGGATTGAGACCACCAGTCCAGAAGTCTTTTCCTGGATATAAAACATTAACTTATATAGTCAAATCTTGAAATGCACGTTGTAATGGAACAAGATAATTTGACAAAATTGGAAAATAATTTTTCTTATTATTAACATTAAGCTCTTTTAAGAATTGATTTTTTTAGACAGCTATTACTTGAAATGGAATAAAATGAATTTTTGTTGTATGTTATGCTATTAATATCTACATTTATACATTATTTTATAACTAAATAAATAATTTCTTTAAGTTTTAAATTCTTTTACCATTTTTAAAATTTAGAATGAAGCGAAATTTAGTTACATTAATTTTTTAATTAAAGATGACAAAAATAATAAATTTCTGCAAAGTTAACAGATATTATTGAAAAATATTAGCAGAATAATCTCACCTTTATACTCATGTCTTGACTGAATGAATGTGACAACATCTTGATTTTCTTCAATAGTTTCTAGCTCAGCTAACGTTGAGCCCATACTTTTGCACATCGATGAAGCTGACTTCCAGTTGAATTCTCTGTCTCCAAAATGATAGCACTTTTGACCAACTTTGGTAAAATTTGTGGGACAAGGATCTGGATCTGTTGAAATTATTAGTTCTTAAAAAAAAAGAATACTAATTACATGGGGAAAAAATATTTGGAGAAATAAAAATAAATACTATACTTGGTACTCATCAATTAATTCCTCATTCATAATGCAAACTAACCATTTCAGTTAATTTACCATAAAAAATTATCTAATTTCTTTGGGATGATTGTCATTTCCCCTTTAAAAATAACAGGGTAACAACATTAAAAATTATCTCCGTCTGTTGTCTGGTTTAAATGGAAAGACAAGATGGGATCGTTTCTTCATTGATGGATAGAGGCTGAATTATCTTGAGGCACTGCTTTGCGTTGAGATGCGACCAATGTCATAATAGTTTTGAATGTGAAAAATTGGGACTTGAATCTAGGACACTTATATTTCCTGTTCACCTTTATTTGATGATTGACCGGCGTTGTCCATTACGTAATAAAGCAGATCCTCGGCCCTCCTAAGTCTTTTCTCCATGAAGTTGAGCCTGTATGCCAACTTTTCTATGGCGCCGAGCAAGTAGAGGTCAGTCTCCGAAACGTCCCTCGTCGGCGGTCGCATCACTCTGTCTTCTCTGTGACTGCCCACCAGGGCCAACCAACTTTGGACGAAAGGAGATTCCTCGCTTGCTTCGACATCTTCACTGCCTTCAAAAGAAATGTGTTGTTAATGAAAAATTTGCTTTAACCGGTATTAGTGCTTTAAATTTTCTACGGTGACATGCTGAAGATGAAATGCATATGAAGGACGCCGTATGAAACGTTACGCGGGGGGGGGGGGGGGCGAAATCATTTTTATACATATAAATATTCATGGGCGACGGAGTACTTGAAAAAGTCTGATGTTTCAATTTCTGATTGATTCAACGAACTAACGTCATGATTAGCAACTGACATGAAAGAACTCGATATTAAAATTGATTAGCAGAAAAAGTGAACTATAAGGCAGGCAGTAAGAAAACAAAACATTTCTTGACTATTGAATGAAGATTATTAAAGTTTGTATGTTTTGGACAGAAAAGTTGCACTTAATAAAACGAAAAAGGCCACACTTCGAAAAAAAACAACCTGGAATTATTTGAAGTGTGCAGTAAAGAGTCGAAAATTGAGAGAACACATGTATTAAGATTTTTTTAATTAAGTTGGCCCAACTGCGCTGTGCAAGCCTGAGTATTGTTAAATCGACACAAGGAAAACAACTACTTATTTTTAGATTATCAATTTATTTATCTGTATGTCCATCCATTTGTTCATTATTTGCTTTAATTACCTTCTAAAAAATTTAAATCAAGCTGTTTCACAAGGATTTTAACTTTCTGTGAATACCTGGAAACCATCTTGAAAAGAAACTATATAAATAATATTTTGTATTTCTATACTATATTTTTATAAGTTATATGAAGAAATACGTACATTAATATAATTGAATTTTATAATCCATTAATTTATTCTTAATATTCCCACGTTAATGATTATTACTGTTTTACATTAAATGTAATTAAAAATATATATTAAGTTTACTCGAGATTTTTTTTTTCACTTACAAACAAGAATACAAAGTTCTTTCGGTTGTTTCTTACTTGTAGAGAATTGAGAGGAAGCCTTGAGGAAAGTCTCGAACAATAAGAATAAAAAAAAAAGTTAAACCGTTTCATGAAACGAGGTCATGGAGGCGCACGAGGTATTGTGGGCTCTCTGCGATCAGGAAAATGAGAATTGTAGGGAGACTTTAAGTTGGATCCGATCCAAAGACCGTTTTCCATTCTCTTCAAATAAGACCAATGAACCGAAAGTAACCTTTTGAATCCCGTTTGAAAATCTACAGTATATTTTTTTCCCCCCTTTATATTATTAGTCCTGTCGTAAACTTGTCCTTTGCTCTTCCAAAGATAAATTAAACACGCCCTTTTAGTATTTATGAATAAGAAAGATAGCCAATGCAGACAAAAAAAAAAGGGTAATATAAATACCTCACAACGTTTTTATGGGATCCGTTGTTCCTTTCGTCAGGTGCTAAGAAGAGCCTAGAGCGACACAACTGCACTGCAAAGCCATTTTTTTTAGTGTTTTTTCAGTGTTGTCAACTGACCAGTGCAGTTGTGTCGCTCTATGCGCTTCTTAGCACCCTTTTTTCCCCGTCTGTATAGGCTATCTTTCTTATTCATTATTTTCAATCAGAGAAAAATTTTTAATTTTTTCTTTTAGTATTTATGTTTCTGTTAAAAATGATTCTATTTTTTTTAGGGCAACAGGCTACATGAGGGTGATCCACATTGGGCAACTCCCCTTTAATAGCATAGGAAGGGATTTGAAAGGGGGGATGCGGAAGGGTAGAGGAAGGTAGCCAAGGGTTAACTAGGGCCCCCGGGCTATATATTGTATTATGCCCCGTAATACAGAAATACTATTCTAAGAACCTCCGAGAGGATTCTCTCGCAGGTAACCTGCGAGGGATGTTCTCTCGCAGGCAGAACCTTTTAGGAGAGATACGAAGAGGCTACCTTTGGGTATGCCTTTTCCTCTCCGTTTTTGAAATAAGGTTCCCACAAGCCGAGGCACCTCGGCCTGTTCTGAGAGGTGTATGTTCAGGGGTCACAGACCTTGGGCATACGGTAAGAGTTGTTCGCTATTGCCATTGGAATAGTCGGCCAGCTGCCTCCTAAACTGGTAGAGGCACGGAGAAGGGAATGCTGCGTCCCCACAGCAAACTCCTCTCCCGCTATCGGAAGGGCGTGGGACAAGTACCCAATGCCCGACCTACCCGATGCAGGTTTTTCTAAGGTTTTTCCTGCATTTCTTTAGGCGAATGCCGGGTAGGATCCTTAAAATATAGCCCGGGGGCCCTAGTTAACCCTTGGCTACCTTCCTCTGCCCTTCCGCATCCCCCCTTTTCAAATCCCTTCCTATGCTATTAAAGGGGAGTTGCCCAATGTGGATCACCCTCATGTAGCCTGTTGCCCTAAAAAAAATAGAAATACTATTCTAAATATTAAAAGCGATATCCAAGGAAGGGTTGCCAGCTTCCCTCATGATCCGGTTTAAAAGCCTAATAGTAGTGCAAGTATTTAGACTGGAAGAGAGTTTAGGGAGAATAAATTTAGAAACGACGTACTCAATTTTAATTCGAAACTAATAGGTTTTCCCCCTCTCGAGGAAAGTTTGAGGAAAGCTTTTATTTCCTCGTGGTGGCCTACTTTCTTTTTTATTTTGTCCGCATCGTCTGTAATGACGTTGCTAATAATCGCATTACATGCGACATCCTATTTATAGCACGGGACCGACGCGTAAGACGCGACTGGACGCAACCTTCGATAAAGCGATTTAAAATAACCGAAAAAGTATTAAATCTGTTTGGAATAAAAATCAACAACGACATAAAAACGAAGGGAAAAAAACGGAGTGACGTAAGGCGGAGAAACAGAATGTGGTAAGTTATTGTAAGAATAAGAACTGTGTACCATTAATGTTAGAGAAAATGTTAGCTCACTTTCTTAAAACTATTTTATTGAGATGTTACTTGTGTAATTTTATTTTTATTTTCGGTGCGGTTCCTATCAGACTTATATAAGATTGTAATAAATCTGTAGTTGCTACTCACCCGTTTCGTTGAAGTGGCCAATTTGTGGGAAAAATAATAGAAATGTCGCTAGGAGAAGAGACACGAAGCTATTTTCCATAATTCAAGCCAGTTTCCCTGAAAAGATTGTCAGGAACATCAGTTATTTATATTTTTTATTTTAAAAAAATTAAAAGTTTTCCTGAAACAGTGGAGATTATAGCGTTATTAAATGCTGACGTTTAAAATGGACAGAAAGATCATAAAATGACATGGCCGCTCGGAGGCCACACAGAGCGACATAAAATTATTTCCCCTGTGCTATAAAAAAAAGGTGTTTAATCGATAACAGACTGTGTTTTATTTTTTTCAGAATAGAAACAGTAAAAGGAGACCAAGGGACAGTTACTTAAATAGAATTTTATAACAAACATCATTAATATTTATATTTTCTGTTTCTGTTTTGCCATTTTTTGTCTTCCGGACGACATAAAAACGATATCTTATTTTTTTTATAAAAGAAAAAAGGAAGGAACAGAAGAACATAAACAAATTAAATTCAAACACGGAAACTGGATTTTCACATAAAGTTTCTGAGATTTTTAAAGAGATTTGTGATGCGGGAAAATTTTGAAACAAGTGGAATTGAGAAACCAGACCAAAAAGGTGATGAAACTAAGGAAGAGAGCAATTTTTTTTCCCTCCTTTCGGTGATGACGGCGACCAGGATGAACAAGGCGAAGATTTTTACTTACAGATGGCTAACGAATAGAGCAGGAAAAGTGGGCGAGGAGGAGAAGTACTGTCGGTGTGTGTTTATGAATGACTTGACCTGATAACTGTTTCCGTCGCAGTGAAAGTCGCCTACAGCCGAGGAATACTGATGCTACACGAAAATTTTCACCAAGAACTTGAGAGGAGCAACCGCCAAAGAAATCGGAAGTGAAGTTCCTCAAATGACTTCATTTTTTTGTTCCATGAATATATATATATTTTTTTTAGGGCAACAGGCTACATGAGGGTAATCCACATTGGGCAACTCCCCTTTAATAGCATAGAAAGGGATTAGAAAGGGGGGATGCGGAAGGGTAGAGGAAGGTAGCCAAGGGTTAACTAGGGCCCCCGGGCTATGGTTTAAGGATCCTACCCGGCATTCGCCTAAAGAAATGCAGGGAAAACCCTAGAAAAACCTGCATCGGGTAGGACGGGCATTGGTACTTGTCCCACGCCCTTCCAATAGCGGGAGATGAGTTTGCTGTGGGGACGCAGCATTCCCTTCTCCCTGCCTCGACCAGTTTAGGAGGCAGCTGGCCGACTATTACAATGGGAATAGCGGACAACTCTCAACGTATGCCCAAGGTCTGTGACCACGGAACATACACCTCTCAAAACAGGCCGAGGTGCCTCGGCATGTGGGAACCTTAGTTCAAAAACGGAGAGGAAAAGGCATCCCCAAAGGTAGCCCCTTCCTCATGAATATTTTTATTCCCTTGATATTTATCATACTAGTTGGTGCTAATACGATTACGAGAATTTATTATCATAAAAAAAAATCCAAAACCTAATTAAAATACCAATAATACATTCTTATTACACCCTATAATTTTAAAACATGAAATTAATTACGTCAATTTTAAAATAATATAAGTAAAAGCTCATAACCTGAAAATTTGACGGAAAAATCATCCGGAATTTAAGTTAATGAAATTATTCGACAATTAATGAGAAAATATTTAATATTTGAAAAAAATAATATATTAAAATACGTTTCGTCCTTGGATTAGGACGTCGTCAGTTTTTAGGTAAATAATTATATTAATTTCGGTCCTTGGTGTCTACCGATATTTTAATGTAATGTAATGAACATTTTTAAATAATAATGAAGTGATTTGAGTGTTTTAATGATGTTTTTGTTTGATTAAATATGTTTATGATTGAAATTTTCTAAAAAGAGGTCCTAATCCAAGGACGAAACGTCTTTTAATATATTATTTTTCAAAACTTAATATTGTCTTATTAATTGTCTAATAATTTCATTAATTTTATTTCTGACTCATAGGCCATCAAATTTTATTAATGTTTATATTAAAGATAAGTTAATTTTTATAATTTGACAAGAAAATTGTTCGAGTCGATATATATATATATATATATATATATATATAGCAATAGTTAATTAGGCCAAAGCGACAATAGCGCTGAGCTCTGTTGCTTTGTTGAAGAGCCGAAATGGCGATTGCGCGCGCAAAAGTAAAGTGAGTCTTCAGTCTACGGTCAGCCACGAAAGGATAGACAACCAAATCTGCATACGAGGAGTCTACGTCTACGGTCAGCCACGAGAGGAGAGACATTAAAACAAATCTTCACCGAGATACATAACAGTTTGATACAAATAAATAAATAAAACAGTAAAAGGTCAAAAATCTGTAAATGGTGATTTCCTGTAAGCAGTTGGACAGAGAGATTTTCTAACAACAAGCCAACAGTGAAGAAAAGGTTGCTTCAACATACCAAATTGAACAATTTTGCATTCAGGGAAACCGACATCAGATAGCTGACCAAGTAAAGGATCATCCGAGGTTCCTGAGAGCTGAGTACGTGCATTACGACAGCGTATGTGTAGAATCTGTGAGGAAACTAGAATCAGTGTAAAAATTTGCATTTAAAGTGTAGTGTTGAAGCTACAGAAGAATGCTGGTACCAGTCGGACATTACGTGAGTAACCCAAAACTTTGATAAAAATAATTTGTTAACGATAACTAAAAGGGTAAAGTCAGATTTCGTTCACATTTCATTTCGTTCAAGTTTAATTTCTTTACATTTAGCTTTCTTTCATTTATCGACATACTGTTTTTAGGTAAATTTTATGCTTGATTTCTTAATCAGTTTATTAAATCACTTTTCTGTTATTTATCAAACCCAGTGGAGACCCTGAGAGAAGAGATCTTAATGTAATTGTTTTTAATTTTGGAAGCCACAATTAAATAAATAATTATTTTGTTTGTTAATTTTTTTTACATTCATATAATTTAATTAATCCCCTATCAGTTGTTCATTACAATACATATAAAGTAAAGGTATGAATTAAAAAATGAAACGTGCTTCAATTAATTACTTAAAAATGTGCATAAATCTTAGAACAGTGAAAAGTAATGAGGTTTATCGATAATTAATTTTAAATATCGATATATATCGAAATGTAAAGTCGATAAGTACGCCTACATGATTTAACGTACATCCGAAATACAGCTTATATCGATATAAGGTGATTAGACGCGTCAGTCTGTATGGAAGAGTTTTTTAAATTATTGCAATTCCGAATGTTTTCTTTTTTTTTTAAAAAAAAGGATCAATATCAGACTTAGAAAAATTAGTGAATATCGACGCGTATCTGTTGCCGTAAGTACGTGGCATTAATGTCCGACTGTAAGAGACTCGTCGTACCTTACTGGAATCCGATGACGTCATTATTTTAATGACGATATGAAGAAACTACGATTTTCGGGAAAGAAATTAAGGTGTGTGTGTATAATATTGTAATAACAGTCAAATTATAGTTTATATTAATTTAAAAATATGAAAATGTTCTAATGTACATGTTCTTTTTATTGTAATAGATGACAATTTTTTTCTATTTATTTTTTTGGCTGTAAAAGAGTAAAAGTATAAAGAGAATAATTTAATTTTTTCCCCATCATCTCCTTGGAATCTTAACTTCCATAATACAATATCAAGAAAATATGAAGGTTATGTTCTGTATTAAATTTACTAACCTCTACTAAATTTTCTTAAACACGGGCATTTGAAAAAAATATTATTATTATAATAATTATATAATCCCTTATGAATAAGTAAAGGCAGATAATCTTGAAAGATATCAGAACCTGTCTATTTTATTTTCCTATGAGACTTATTAAATCTGCTAATGATAGTAATGAAGGCATGTCTTTCCGAAGGTCGTTCTCCAGTTTCTCATGGAAGCTACATCGGATTTCCCCAATAAAAAAAATTAAGTACATTAAATTATCTGCCGTTTTGCTTTGAACGGATCTCGGCCTCGGTAGTTCGCCAATTATTTTAGAAGTTTAAACGGTAATCCGGCTGTGCTCACTCCCACACAAATAAAAGCAACGTTCGACTTTCTCTAAGAGCTCCTGGAAGCGGTGAGGTATTCAGCCAACATCCGTTTCTTATCTATTTGCCCTCCTAGGACGGTGCAAGAGTGCTCGAGTCTGGGAGTGCAATCGAATTGAGTTCGAAAATTGAAAAATACCGATCCATAAAATATGACACAAACTCGAGAACTAAACACAAAATATCAGAAAACCCTATTCACAGAATTTCGGACAATAACTATGACAATATGCACCTCTCTTAACCTCAATTTTTTAATCATACATAAATAAGCCTTTTACCAACTGTTTCACCCGTTACCAGATCATGAGAGTAAGTTAATATCCACGTGGCGCAGATTTTTTATTTATCCACGAATATTGACAAGTAAATAGGAATAATAATAAGAAATAGGTTAAGAAATAGCCAATAAACAAATATTTGAGTGATAAAATAAATATCTGCTAATATTGAGGGATGATAATTGTCGAAGGCAGGTTTTACAAATGGCGCATTCCGCATGCTTGTCCGAGATGGAAAGAGAAACCACTCAGGAGGCTAAGAAGAAATGAAAGGCTGCGGACACAGAACTTACAACCAATTAACGCTAATCGTCTATTCACAGCCAGTTCAAATGGGCACAATTTTAATACAAGAAACAGAAACAACTTATACAAACAAGGCTGTCAATTACACACGAAGAAGTCTGCTGTAATTCTCTAAGCATTAAATAATTTAATCTTTTTTTCGAGTCAGGTGGCGGAACTGTCATGCTATTATGAGCCCTCTTAGGAAAAAAAAAATACGATCCTGCCAGGATTCGAACCTGGAATCTTCTGATCCGTAGTCAGACGCGTTATCCGTTGCGCCACAGGACCAATTAATTGACAGGGAAATAAATTAACATGAAAATAATCATTTATAATACTGATGAAAATATCTGACCTCATTATAATAATAATATAAATAAATGGCCTTGACTCAGGTATGACAATTTTTCTTCTACACTTTATAAACTATTAAAATATGTAAACGGTATCTATTTATTTATATTATAAATAATAATACTATGGTATATGCCAAAAATATTCTAATATGATTAACAGGTTAGGATAGAAAAATCTCGAGAGGACCTGACATCTCGGTCAGACCCCGAACACGTAGTAAGCGGTGGTCTGAGGTTCGATTCCCGGTCCTGTTGATTGTAAAAATTTCTTCACTTATTAGTGTAATTTTGGGCATATTATTTTAATAATTCATGGCTGATTCCCACTCGTTTGTAGCCACAGTTTCTCGGTAGCATCCATGAAATGTAGCTTAATTCTACTAATTAAACATCCCGACGGCAGAATCTAAGTGTCTACCTTGGCGCCAACCGTAAGATTAGTCTGGTGGCTTTCACAGAGTCAGTCGTCAAAAGGTAGTCTAGCAAGGGTGGACATTCCTCGGATTTTTATAAACATCAGTGACAATTGACAATAATTCAGTCACTAAAATGAATGATGATTATGTTGAAATTTTCAGTTAGACCACAATTTTTTTTTCTTGTTGTGAGATCAGAAGAGAAGAGAAGAAGAAGGAGGAGTGTCGTCGACTTACCTGTCGTGACGAGGTCGGACGAAGCACTGAGCTGACCCCATGACACACTGCGCCCAGATTCCAACATGGCCACCGGGCACGGGGGATCTCCCACCCGAAGAAAGCCCTCCTCGCACTTTCTCAAGACCCGCCTGCGCAATTCGCACAGATCCGGCTCTTTCGCGACACCAGCGGGCCGATTCTGGTTTACCGTCTTGCGACCTTAGGTCTTACCTTGGGACCGTTTCTATTCCGTACGACGAGGGTTGGTTAGCTACACACTCACAAGAAGAATATTTGTTAGGTTAATCATGGTGAAATAAAATTTAATTACCCTCCAAAGTAAGTGTTTCCTTTCTAGCTCACAGAACGAAGCCTTCCATCATTAATTTTTAAAAGATATTATAATTCTGTAACGAAGTCTCCTTGGAAGAGAGGTATTATCGACGTTCCGTGGCGGTTGTGTGTATTGTCGCTGGATCAGTTGCGAGGAAATATTATTGATCGTTCGTTGGAGAGAAGAAGTAATTAGAGGGAAATTACGCAAGCAAAATTATTTATACGGAAGAAAAAAAGCGGTGTTATTTTATGGCTTCAATCGGCTTGTCAGCATATTATTAAATATGTAAAATTTATTAATTTTCAATTCACTGTATTTCTGCGCACAGATGCAAGTTAGTTCTGACGAGCTGATTCTGCAAGAGCACGTCTTTTTTTTCCACAGAAGAAAATATACCTGCAAGAAATATAATTGTGTGTTGGTCACACTGTAAAATAAAATAATTGCCATTTAATTTTTATGTTTTGACCTCACACTGTACAGTAATTATTATTTTTTGATTTATGGTCGCGTTAACCTGTTGGTTATTGGCGACTCTATAATTGTATTTACAAATTTAAGTTACAGTAGGTTTGAAAGATCCAATTGTGATCATCGTTTGACAGGTTGACAGTTTTGCGTCGGAGACGAACTCGAGGAGACTCTTGATTAATTTCTATTGTCTTCACTGGGAGACCCTGAAAAGAGCCTGAGATTTGAGTTGGTAAATTAAAACGATTTTTTAGAAAAATCTTGAATGGTGAATTTGTTTAAACACTTTAAATAACTCATTACAAAACACGAAAATAATTGGTTTTCATTAAAACATAAATAGAAACTGACATGAGAAAAATTCATTTTTACTGCTTTGAAGTCCTACCTAGTTTCTAAAGTATGTAGAGTGATTTATGGCACAGATCGAGGAAAGTTTGTCCCTTATATTGAAGTAATAAAATAGTTTCTTTTTATATTTTTTTAGGGTAACAAAATATAGGACAAGTCAAACCATTTCATACATTGAAATTATTATTATTATTATTTTTTTTTAGTGTAACAGGCTACGTGAGGGTAATCCACATGTTGGCAACTCCCCTTTAATAGCATAGGAAGGGATTTGAAAGGGGGGATGCGGAAGGGTAGAGGAAGGTAGCCAAGGGTTAACTAGGGCCCCCGGGCTATGGTTTAAGGATCCGACCTGGCATTCGCCTAAAGAAATGCAGGGAAAACCCTAGAAAAACCTGTATCAGGTAGGTCGGGCATTGGGTACTTGTCCCACACCCTTCTGATAGAGGGAGAGGGTTTTGCTGTGGGGACGCAGAATTCTCTTCTCCGCGCCTCGACGAGTTTAGGAGGCAGCTGACCGACAGTTCCAATGGGAACAGAGAACAACTCTTACCGAAACTAATGTTTGAAATTCACTGTGACACCTGCAACAATCATCTGCTTTGGGATTGTTGGGGGCCACGTTTTGTATCAGTAAGTTCTTTTTTTAAAGTTTCCGTCACAAACTACGACCATTTTCAGCCCGTTCGTTTGTATAGGCAGCTCGGTGTCGAAAGTCAGTCCAAGTCCGTCCGATTTGTAGTATCGAGGCCTCATCTGCTTTTCAATTGCCTCACGAATCTTTCGAGTTTAGAAGGAATTCTCCCAACGTCATCCGATGGCGTCTTTCGCGTTCGTTAGTTCGGGTTCATACGGACCGGCCGGTTTCCCCCAACACAAGATTTGTCACACACACGCGCGGTATTTTCTATATTCATTTTACTAGCAATTGTCTGTCACAGTCTTGAAATTTGGAGTTCGTGAGCGAAACGTTGGAAAACACGTTGATACTAGTGAAGTTTCATCGACAAATAAAACCATTACTTCATTACATTGCATGAAGGTTGACCTTTGTGGTGCAACATCGGTTCAATACTCCCCTTGCAAAACTATACATAGGAAGTTTAATCACGCCATTGTTCAATTAAATGAAACAATAAAAAAACACGATTTTTATTGGAATTTAAAAAAATGACACGAGCTGTAATTATAGAAACGTCTTGTGAACTACAGACGTTTCTCGAGAAATGATGATATCGTCAAAACATTTCTTTGGCACAAATACGTCACACGTGAGTGTAAATAATATCCGTGCTGGTCTCATTGTCAAGGCAAATTATTTGTAGATGCAGCCGGGCGGTCCGTGAGACCACGAAAGATACGCATGATTAAGTCATCGTATTGAACATTGGTGAAGGTTGGGATGATGGCATTGAAATGGCCGGAAACTATTTTTAAAAACCAATCTAGTATACAACGACACTGAAACTCGCGATGAACTCGTCAAAGAGCACGAAATGGAATCGTGGAAGAAATAAAGCAAATCTGACTGTTTAGTATTTTCACATTTTAAGTGCTCAAGGACCGTACACGGCTGGCAAACCTCACCTTGAAGGACCTTCGCGAGTCCTGCGAGCAGAACCGGTCCCGGAGTCGTCAGCGTTGGGATTCCCACCTATGCCAATGGTTTTCCGCGTTACGAGCGTCAGTGTTCAGCATCCACGAGCAGAAACTGGTCGGCACGAAACTTCCGTCACTCTTCATCCTTACACAGGTAGGTGCAGATGGCCGAGGTGATGGAAGCTTTTGTTGTTTACCAAAGTAGAATAGCTTCGTCTGATTTTATTCTGAGACATTGCCAAGGACTTAGGACACTCATCCAATTAATCGCAAGAATCCATATTTGTTGGCTACTGAGGTTGATGAACCGACCGGAGCAGCAAGGAAGTAACAATTTTTCCTGCTCGGAGATATGACTGAATGATGTCCTTATAATTTATAGGAAGTCACTGCTCATATAAATTTGCTAGTGAGCTCAACAGGTCCAGAGTTAGCCAAGATGAACTATTCGTAATTAAGGTTAACTGAAGGTCTAGAGATTGTGGTTCAATTCTTTGCCTCATTACTTCCGTACACTACTTGACTCGTACATTATACACCATCAGCAGGGCCGGAGTGACGGAAATGGAATTAGCTCGAATTTTTTTTTTTACCATCATCAGATGCGTTGTCCAGAGTCCAGCAACGGAACCATCGCACAGCACTACTCACATACATTTTTGGAGAGGAGAGAACTCGGCAAAGACAGTCGGAGAGCTCAAGCACATTCGAGCCTGCAACGCGTGTGGACTGTCTTCCTTCTTTATTTTTAGATCGGACGTTGCTCCATATCATTTCCGACTATTTTACAAGAAAGCGGTTTGATGGTGATCATCAGATCATAACCGTGTTGAGACACTTAAGGTTCCAATATCTCAGTGGAGTCACGGACGCCATTTATGTAAACTGAGAATTACATTTCAAAACAGGCATCGTTACGTCGTTGTCTTCCAGAGATTATTAGTTGTGAAGCAGCAAATAGATCGCAGTCATGAGAACAACGAGCAACATTTGTCATATTGACAAAGTCCTGGACCTCAGAAGACAGACTCACGAAACAAACCTTAGTGTGAATGCTCTCTGTCGTCTTCTTCTTCTTCTTCTTAACCGGAGCCTTGGCCTCCTTCCATCTATTCCTATTTTGATCCTCTTCCCACCATTATTTTATTTTGAGTCTTTGTAGGTCCTTCAGTGGTCCACTTAGCCATCTGGATCTTCCTTTATTACCACTATCTTCTGCCTGTCTGAAGCTAAGCTTCTTCCACTATTCTAACTTGTCCTAGCCATTAAAGCCTACATATTTTTATAGTATGCATTATGTTAGGCTTTTTATACAGTTTATGTAACTCACCATGGAATTTTATCCTCCATACAACCATAAACACAGCTTTGGCCATAAATATTCCTCAGTATCTTCCTTATAAATATTCCCAATTTTTTAATCAGAAAGGTAGCCAATACAGAGTGTTGTCGAGTGACCAGCGCAGTTGTGTCGCTCTAGGCTCTTCTTAGCACCTGACGAAAGGAACAAGGATCCCAGAAACGTTGTGTGGTATTTTTTGTCTATCTTTCTTATTAATTATTTTCAATCAGACGTAAATTTTGCATCATAATTCTCAATTTTTCTTCATCATTCTTTTTGAGTGTCTATACAAGATTTCAGGTATTATTATTATGGCTGTATTTGTTTTTATTTTAATCTGTCTTCTTTATTAGACGCCGTAATCATCAAATGATAAATAACAGGTTGATCAAGAAGATATTTATGGCGTCCAGCAGAAAACTTCTTAAATTGAATAATAACTTTTGGAAAAGCTTTTACTTTTTGATTGACAAACCAGAGGTGAAAGAATCAAGAGTAAATTACATACAAATAAAATGCATACTGAGACCTGGTTAGATATTTTAAAAATCAGAAGAAGTTAGTGGAACATAAATCCACGAACTCTGGAAGAAAAAAAAACAGAGACGAATAATTAATAAAAAATTATGGAAGATATATTCCACTAAAAATCACACTATATGATGGATAAATAAATGGATCAAGTGATTGATGATTTTTAAAAACATTTAACTAGCCACGATGTCTTGTTTGATCATGGTTTCGTTTCCTACTTAGGACGAAAAGGTATTAAATTCTAAAATGATAATATTATTGGTTTTTTTGAAATACAAAAATGTTGTCTGCATGTCTGTAACTATTTTAGAATAATCCTGTCGGATAATTAATAGCTTTCAGACGACCTTTGACAAATCGACACCACATAATCTGAGGCTGTTTCTTATTGGAGCAGAGTTTAAAATTATTCAGTGTTGGAACTAAACCCAACTAATATCCCCCTGTTGTTTCTGCGTTGTCTTGAACTGTAGAGATCCTTTGGCCACGGTTTTGGATGAGAAATAACTTCTTATCTCTGCGAATGGTCACCTGAAGTTTATAGAGAACTTAACCTGATTTTTTATGGTAACGGTGCGCGAGACAATTCTTTTAAAATAATGGGATCGAGTAACCGTGGTACTAAATCCGGTATCAGAATCTGCGGCGGACAGGTGCAAGGCGAAAAACATTTGCCCAAGGTAACTGACCCGGAAAAGTATGCGGGCAAAACCGGATAGTCAGTCTGGTTGGGTTGGTTGCGTCTTGTTGTTTTTCGCGAGTTCCCACTTGACCATCCACGTATGGTTTCTGCAAGCAGGCAGATTATCTTTGGCCGTTTTACAGAGGAGCGATGAGGAACGCTGTCGTGGTGCTTCTCCTGTGTCTGGCGTGCGGAAGTCACCAGCAATGTTTCCCCGCAGACAACAACTCGACAACGTCGTCCTCGACCAAGGAACAGTTGCTGAAGTCACTTACCCTGGGGGAGAAGGTCCTCAGCGTCGGCGTCCTCAAGGCGTTGGCAGCTTCGAGTCCGGGTAACGTGATCTTCTCCCCGCTGAGTCTCCAGCAAGTGTTGCTTCTCGCATACTTCGGCTCCGGCAACGGGACGGAGAAGCTGCTCAAGTACTTCCTACGAATCCCTCCAGAACAGGTACGCTGAAAAGACTCCATTAAATGCTTAGAATAAATTAATGACAGCACTTCTTTTCCTTCAGGGCAAGTCAACTACACTGGAAGCGTATCGCTCGTCCAACGACCTGTTCAACAAGACGGAAGCCTACACTCTCAGGAGTGCCAACAGAATTTACGTGTCTGACAAATTGAAGGTTCGTCCTTGTATGTCTGAGATGTTCGCCGGACAACTAGAGAAGATCGACTTGGTGTCGGACATCTTGGCCGCACAGGAAAAGATCAACTCGTGGGTGGAGACCAAGACTGAAGGTCAGATCAAGAAGTTCCTGACACAACTGTCTCCAGCGTCGACCATGGTCCTGGCAAGTACCAATCTTATTTTTTCCCCTCTCAACGTTTTCCGCCATCGGAAGGTGCGTGGGACAACTATCAAGTGCCCCCGAATTACCTGACGCAGGTTTTCTGGGGTTTGTCCTGCAACACCTTTAGGCGAATGCCGGGTAGGATCCTTAAGCTACAGCCCGGGGACCCTAGTTAACCCTTGGCTACCTTCCTCTACCCTTCCGAATCCCCCCTTTCAAATCCTTGAAGGAGGATTACCACCTTCATGTAGTCTGTAACTCAAAAAAATGTGATAACAGAATTTCTATAAGCTGGCCCGAGTAGTTTTTATTGACGTGATGTGGTCTTCTCCAGTGACCAGTCCTCCTTAGATGTTCCTTTCAACACTTGGCCATTTTCGTTTCATAAAACTAAAAACGACAGACAATCTTAAAACGGAGAACACAAAAACTAAGAAAATTTAAAAATTGACAAGATGTTTGGACGCGGAATGGCGCCTTTTTTAAACGGCGAAAAACTTAAGACCGTAAATTGAACTAAAATCAAAGATAAATATAAAAGGGCCAAAGAACTTAAAATATTTTCTGGGCCGTGCTTAATATTAACAGTATCAGGTTGATTTTTAATGTACAACATTCCAGAAATTAATCATATCTAATAATGTGGTTATATGTGGAAAATACAGATGACGTTAAATTCGATGCAGTAAGTAAATCTGAGGCAGTGTTTAGTGACTTTGTTTTTAGTATTACTATTTTTAGCAGACGTTAATTTCCATGTTACATTTTCGATTAAGTCTTCTTGTATTTCTAGAAGAGGCTTCAGGAGACTGTTGTTGTGATTTTCTAGTTTATTGTCGTGTCTGATGTCATCTTTGAAGTGTGGTAATTTTAAGTCTTTATGAACTATGACGTAATAAACGTAATTTGAGACATATTTTTGATTGGTTTCTCCATTCTATTGCCATATTATACTTGCTCGTGTTACCCCGGGGTTCATTCAATTTTTTTTAGGCTATCAGGCAACATGACGGTAATCCACGTGGTAGCAACTCCCCTTATAATAGCATAGGAAGGGGTTTGAAAGGGGGGATGCGGAAGGGTAGAGCAAGGTAGCCAAGGATTAACTAGGGGCCCCCGGGCTATAATTTTAGGATCCTACCCGGCATTCGCCGGTCGGGCATTGGGTACTTGTCCAACGCCTTTCCGATAGCGGTAGAAGAGTTTGCTGTGGGGACTCAGCATTGCCTTCTCCGTACCTCGGCAAGTTTAGGAGGCCGCTGGCCGACTATTCCAATGGGAATAGCGAACAACTCTTACCGTATGCCCAAGGTCTGTGACCCCGGAACATACACCTCTCAGAACAGGCCAAGGTGCCTCGGCTTGTGGGAACCTTAGTTCAAAAACGGAGAGGAAAAGGCATCCCCAAAGGTATCCCCTTCGTATCTCTCCTAAAAGGTTCTGCCTGCGAGAGAATCCTCTCGCAGGCTTCAGGTCTTCCGGGTTCATTCATTTTTTTTAGGGCAACAGGCTGCATGAGGGTAATCCACATTGGGCAACTCCCCTTTAATAGCATAGGAAGGGATTAGAAAGGGGGGATGCGGAAGGGTAGAGGAAGGTAGCCAAGGGTTATCTAGGGCCCCCGGGCTATGGTTTAAGGATCCTACCCGGCATTCGCCTAAAGAAATGCAGGGAAAACCCCAGAAAAACCTGCATCGGGTAGGTCGGGCATTGGATACTTGTCCCACGCCCTTCCGATAGCGGGAGAGGAGTTTGATGTGGGGACGCAGCGTTCCCTTCTCCGTGCCACGACCAGTTTAGGAGGCAGCTGGTCGACTGTTCCAATGGGAACAGAGAACAACTCTTACCGTATGCCCAAGGTCTGTGACCCCGGAACATACACCTCTCAAAACAGACCGAGGTGCCTCGGCTTGTGGGAACCTTAGTTCAAAAACGGAGAGTTTTTTTTAATTAAATGTTGTTTCCACGTAAACTTATTATCTATTATGTGTTGCAGGTTAACGCCGCTTATTTCAAAGGAACGTGGGTTTACGGTTTCCCTCGGAACTCTACCTACATGGCCGACTTCTTCGTCAACCCCCGGAAGAAGGTTAAGGTTGAAATGATGAAGCAGCTGGGTCCGTTCAATTACAGTAAGTTCAGATGCATTTCGCTGTTTAACTTTACCTTACAATGTGTGAAGTCTTGTATTACTAGATTAATAAATTATGATCCAAAAATTGTTAGCGAATGTGTCATTGTTTTAATTTTACAGAGTACTAGACTATCATTTCAAAATCCCAGAAGAAATTCCTCTACCTGGATGAGAAATATATATATTACGACTAAACTTTTTGTTTGGTATTTCCAGTGTTCTCTTTAGATTTGGAGGCTCACGTCTTAGAGCTTCCGTACAAGGGCGAAGAAGTGAGCATGTTCCTCATCCTGCCCAGAGACCACAAAGAAAACGACGTGGACGAAGTCATCAAGAAGATGGACGCCAACGTCATCAATGAAATTACCGATCCTGAGAAAATAATCGAACCAGACAGAGACATTAGCCTGCACCTGCCCAAATTTACCATCGAGAACAAAATCCGCATGGACGAAGTAAGTTAGAAGAATAAGCACTCTGTAAACTTTAATGCAGGGATACCAAAAATGTCGATACCGATCTCGCCACAGCTTCTGAGAGACCTCACGATTGCCTTTAGTTATAATATATTATTACATTACAGTACAACAATATATAGAGGTCTATTCCAATTTATAAATTATACCCCATTAATAGGAGTGCAGTGAGGACCTAATCGTATGTCATAGTAAGTCGGACAGTAACTTCACGAATCACAAAGATCAATTGATGTTTATTGAACCCTAGCGGAAAGTGGATGGAATTCAAGAACTAACTAAGCTGTAGTTCAACACTACATTATTATTTTTATACTGCAGTGTATAGGTTATGGACTGGCCCAAGCCACTTGATACACAAACTGTCCCACAGTACCCCAGAAAAAAAAATTAATACTTCTGGACATTATTTTGCTTTTAATCTTAGTAAAACTATTCTTTTGATCCCCGCAGTTACAATGTTGGAATGCTGCGTTCGCAATTAACGCCATTTTTTGTTTTCTGATTGGCCTGTTTATTAAGTTTATTTTTGCTAATTAGAGAGAAATGTAAAGATGTGAAAAATTACTGTTTATTGAGTTTATTTAAACGAGTTCTTTTTAGTGGAAATTTGCCAAATTCATTAATGTCGCTGTCCTGTAACCAGAGAGTGAAAGTGATGGCATAGTTCAAATAGATTAAATCAGCAAAGAAGAAAATTAAATATCAAACCAGGGTCTCACAGACCAAATATAGATGCAAATTAATTAATTCAGATTTTAGATCTATTCATATAAAAATAAATAAATGTATAAATATATATTATATATAAAAATATATAATATATATAGTATATATAAATATATTGTAATGGCTTTCTTTTTCATTACTTAATATAAAAAAAATAACTTTATTACAAGAAAATACAAAAAATTACAAAAGTACATTAAAAAAATATTATTGGGCGCCAGCAGATGATATACATTGGTCTGCATAAAATTAAAATTAGCTCCGGCTTGATTAAAAAGTTCTCCTTCTCAACAGGGTAATGTGGGCGGTTCGGTGGCCATTCAAGAACAGAGTCTATTTCCGCACTGTGTAAAAAATTCTACTTTTGAAGGCACTTTACATAAATTGTGATGCTTACTTTACTTGTGGCGTCAGCCGACTTGCAGTTGATCACTGGTCTTGTAGTAAGCAGCACCGGATCTTCTTCTTCGGCCTCCCCGCGATGGACGTCCCTCAAAACCTTTGTTTCTTCCCGCTCGCCAAATTCTCGACTCTCTCGGTTCGCCTGCGTCTCCGTCTCTCTGCGTCTCTCTCGCGTCTCTCCTTGCGTCTCCGTCCGCGTCTGTCCGCGATGGACGTCCCTCAAAACCTGGGTTCGGAGTATTTATAAGTCCTCCGCCCCGCCCCCCCAAACGATGCAAAAAAAGGGACCTGTATCTGTGATTTCTTTTGGCCTCTCGGGCAAGCACACGTGCACGCTTAATGTATTCCTCCTCAGGCCCGCGGCCACTTAAGGTTGTTATTCACTACAATATATATAGGCTTTAATTAAATTAAAGGAATGATTAAACTAGAATTTACAAATAAAATATAATTTATTATCAAATTGTAGCTTCAAGAATCAAAACAATTACAATTAAAATTTTAATACCTCAGGGTCTTTACTGGGTTTGATGATTAGGACACGATAAAAGTAGAATTTGACTAATTAACAATTCAAAATATTATTTGCTTAAAAATTAAAACAATAAGTCGATCAATGAAAGAAAACTAGAAGAAAGAGAACGAAATCTGACTCTATCATTTAATTAGCGTTTACAATATTATCATTGTTTTTGTTACTTACATACTGTTCGGCTGGTACCAGCATTCTCTGTAGCTTCACAAGTACACTATTGCAACATTTTACATTGATTCTAAATGTCGACTCACAGATTCTACACTATTTGAATCGAAATGGAACTCGGATGATCCTCCTAATTATCAGCTATCTGATGTCTGCTTGCCTTACAGGAATCTTACAAGTTGCTAATTTATTAGTCTTTTACTGATTTGGATTTAAACTGCAACGTAGCTCAGTGAAGATTTGATTTAAATGTTTATTCTCTCGTGGCTGGTCCTAAATGTAGACTCTGCTATTCTGCTCCTTGCTGCTGACCGAAACTAACTTTACTTTTAAATACTTTAGATCGTCTCGACTATGTTTCTGACACGACTACTTGGTGTCCTTTCTGGCTGCTGACTCCAAACTTCATCCGTCCACATCAATCTTTCGGAACCAACTCCCAAGTTTTATTACTTATCCCTTACTTCGCAATCTTTCGGCACCAACTCACTATCCTAGTGCCTCTCGAGTATGAGCGCGCATTTCCATTTCGGCAATTTCTCAAAGCAACAGAGCTCAGCGCTATTGTCGCTCAAAATACCGCTAACACTTTACTCGTCAACAATTTAATTTCTAATACAAACAATTAATGGCCTAATTAGTTGGCATTACAATATATATAAATATATAAAAATAAATAATAAAATCTACTTATATAAAAATAATTTATTTGAAACTGATAAATTTTAAATGTGCCATTATTTTGGAACACAAGAATGGCTGACCATTTCTGTACTTGATTATTTACAATTATTACAGTGTTGGTTGTCGAACAGAGACAGTGCCTGGTGTCGCCTTTGTGAACTACATAAATATGAAATACAGAGAGACCTGAGATCAACTGTAACCATGCAGAGTGACTCATCTTAATTTATTGTTTCTGCAGACTTTGAAAACGGTGGGTGCTGGCGACATCTTGAACTCCTCTGCTGCCGACTTCTCGGGCTTCACGGGGAAGAACGAGGTGTCCTTCAACGGCTTGATGCACCAGGCGAGGCTGGAGGTGGACGAGGAAGGCACGAGGGCCGCTGCCGCTTCCGCTGCCGGAGTCTTCCTCTCCGCAGGAGCAACTCCTTCCTTCTTCAACTGCAACCGACCTTTCACCTACTTCATCTACCACAAGAAGTCGGGCAACGTCCTTTTCATGGGCGTCTACCGTTCACCAGAAAGCAGATCATAGACGTTGCATTATTATTTAACGTACAAGATTCTCTTGGAATACAAACGGACCCTGAAGGCTTCCGAATGTCATAATCACAATGAGAATAGCTTCCTTCCTTACTATAAGTATTTTAATTTTTTTTCTTCGGTTATTTCAAGTCTACAGTATAACATTTCCGTAAAATATTAATTGCAGTAAAAATTGAGTGACGAAAATAAGCCTTTTACAGAAAAAAAAACTTGTTATATTTGTAAAAAAAAAACTAATAAAATTATAATTTAGAATTTGGTCCATTTTTTTTAAAGTATAAAATCAAAAATATTGGTATCATTGCTACTTACATTGATTTTAATGTTCATCAATCACTTGAGTGCTTCAGTGATATTATTGTAACATTTAATTTCTTATGCATTACGTTTTTTTTACATATTCTTCAGATCATGTGTTATTAATGTTTCCACCTTCCTGGCTTTCTATGCAATTTATGCTCCATTAACTTGGTATATATCGACCAGGGTCGGAGATACAGCTGACGGGACTGTTCCAATGGGAACAACTGATAACTTTTACCGATAAACCCCTACGTCTCCGACCCCGGACACCTCTCAAAACTGACCTAGATGTCTCGGTTTATGCGAACCGTAATTCATTTTGTAATAACATGTAGAATTTTTTTCTGGCTTTACAACCGTCAATGATTCATTCCATATTCCGCACTTCATGCGTGAGAGTTAATAATTTTTTTTAATAAGATAAAATAGGCAAATGCAGCGAAAATAAATACCACACAACGTATCTCGAAACATTGTTCCTTTCTTCAGGTGCTGAGAAAACTAAAAACACAAGAGCTTAGAGCAACACAACTACACAGTTCGGTTGACAATCTCAAAAGTCTAATCTTTTTTTTTTCATAGTTACAAATCCGGATCCTTCTATCTTCCTTTTATTCTAGTGGTATCGGTTCATACGATAAATCCGTCTACGGTTATTGTTCCTCGAACAGAAATACCGAAAAGTAATTTTACTTACCAATATCTGTGATTAATTTTAAGAAAGAATGGTGAACCTGTATATTTTTTTTCAATCCTCTTCAACAATTTTCTTATAATGAATTGGGCAATACAGACAACGGTAAATTCTGAATAAAATTAGGGGATGCTGATGACGAAGGATACGCCACGGTCGAAAAGTTACAACTACAGTAATTCATTTTTTTAATTATATTATTCAGTCTGCAATCATGGTCAAATTCGTTTCAATTTAATCGTTAAATATGAAATTAACATGTATTGTTTATCTTTCATCCAATGGTCTTTTTCGTTGGTAAAAGGCAACTTGAAGGAAAGAAGAGTAAGGTTGCCTCTGGGCAATGTGATTCAGGGAAAACCCTAGAGTAAACTGTGTCAGGTATGTCCGGGTCTTGATACTTGTCTCACGCGGTTCCGATGACAAACGGTGGTGGTAGTGGTGAGGGGGGGGGGGGTTTGGGGAGACGCAGCATTACCCTTCTCCCTGCCTCGACAAGGGAGGGAGATACAGCTGACGGACTCTTCCAATGGGAACAACCGATCACTTTTGCCGTAAACCTCTACGTCTCCGACCCCGGAGCAAACACCTCTCAAAACTGACCTAGATGTCTCGGTTTATGCGAATCGTAATTCAACACCAGAGAATAAATGCCGCCCCGAAGGTAGCCTCCTGTAAGGTACCACTCACAGGTGATAACCATCCGCTAATTTCTGTTTGCAGTAATAGACTGACTATCTGAGAGGCTGATCCACGTGGCGGCCTTTATAGCCATAGGATCTGATTAGAAAGAGGGGACGCTGATGGTGACGAGATCGGCTCCCTCCAGTCACATCCGTTGCGCTTCGTAAAAGCGAAGCTTTTAAACTGTTACCTAACTAACGCCCGATATCAGAAGAATGTTCTCACTCCATTATACTCTTAACACGCACGACGTCCAGAAGCAGTTAGGGCCTCAGTTAATCACTCTACAACAACGTCACGCCATTGGCGTCTCGCACGGCATTTCTTACTTTGACCATCGAGGAAGGCGAAGTCACTTCACATATATTGGTAAGATAAATATAGTGCATCGGTGGCACTTATTAAAAAGACAGGATATGACCCAAAAGATAATTAAATACAGCCGGTAATTTCTGAGGTCTCTAAAGAATTTGTTGACGATGTGTTGGATGAGGTCAAACTTGGACTTGTAACACTGTATTTAAAGATAACGGCTTGATAAGGAGTCACTAATTATTTTCGCAAGTACGATCACGTATTCTTACTCATAAAATATTTTGCAGAATTCTAGAAACGGGTTGATTGGAAAGTTCCACAAGATTATTTTTTTTCTGTTAATCCTTTATTGACGAAATTTGGGGAAAAAAAGCCTCATTTAATGAATAAAAAAACTCAGAATCACAACGATTAATTCCATTTGAATAATAAAAAAAATAGATTGTCCTTGATACCTAAGGAAGAGAAAAATAGTACAGAACTTCAAATGGATTTTAAGGGGGGGGGGAAATAGTCCGTTCAATTAGAAATGGTAAACATAAATCAAAATTGTGTTCATTTCATTGAAACATCCTTCGTTGTGTATTTTATTAAATTTAGTTACCTGGAGGTAAAGATGTCCGTCTACCTCTGGATGACCTTGAAAGTGAATTAAAAAGAATTCGTAAAGCGGGTTTTATTGAGAATCTCAGAGATATGTGACATTATCCACAGACAATAAGTGAAATGTTGTTGTATCTATCGATTTTATTGGGAAAGAGATATTTCTTCGAACAATTCTTCATAATGGTTTACCACGAAGTGCTTTGACCGAACCATCAAGCGTTCAACTGAAAACTTGATTCCAATCTTTACTGAGAAGCAGCTCTCAAGCATTTAGAATAACAGCGGAGGTATTTTATTTTATCTTTACGGCTCTTCAGAGATTGTAAAATTATAAAGGAAAGAGTAATGTAATATAGAAATATAATAATATTCTATAAATAAAAACAGAAACTTTACCTAACTTGTATTAAATATAAATAAAATTAGTGTATAATGGCCAAATGTCAGAATTTATTAAAATTAAAATTTATTACTCTGTCCTTGTAATGAATGATATCCGGATATTGGCATATTATTATAATAATTTATTATAAATTTAATTTCGTTTGAGGTCGAGCAGCTTGCAGAAGAAGAGAAATGACGGTGAAGTCCGCAAACGATTAGCGAAGCCAACTACAGGCGAACGCTCAGGTTAAAAAGAAAATGAAGAATTCTGAATTGACAGCTATGAAGGTTGTAAAAGACACGGAAAGATAGAGTTGTAATATGATGCAGTTAAGCAGTCAGTTAAAAAATTGCACCACAGAGAAGAAGGGAAAACAGAAAGTATCACGGAAATGACTTGTTGATATCAGAGAAATATTGACAGCTCGAGAATTTGTCTCTTTTAAAATACAATCTATCTATATCTATATATATAAAAATGAATTGCTGTTCGTTAGTCTCACTAAAACTCGGGAACGGCTGAACGGATTTATCTTATCTTAGTCTTGAAATGTTCGTGGAGGTCTAGGGAAGGTTTAAAAGGCGAGAAAAAGTCGCATAATTTCCGGGAAAACCCTAAAAACAGCCCTTTTCTATTTCCCATACAAACGTTTTCTAAATAAAATACAAATCTACACCAGTCGAGCAATTTTCACCAAATTTCGTACACGTGTTCTTTGCGACCAGGAAACAAACACTGTCGGGGTGAGACGCGTCTTCCACCCCCAGAAGCGGGGGTGGAAATATTTAAACATACTAAAACAGCCGATATTTGAGTCGGATAAATATTTTTAGGGGTTAAAGATATTGATAGTGTTTCTACCAATGTTATCTGAATACAATTTTCATCCCCTACGCCCTGTGAAAAGGACACCCTTCGAGTTTGGGGTGGAGATGCTTTACAGTAAAATAACGCGAATACAACCGAGATTGGAGTCAAATCAAAGGTTATGGAAGTCACTGTGTTTAGTTACGACATTCAAATTGGCATTTACCCCTCAGATGCAGGGGTGGGGGGTTGCAAATTTTGGAACATGCAAACATGGCAGATATTTGCGTTGAAGAAATATTTTTCAGAGTTAATTATAATGATTAGGGTTCGAGAAGCGTTACATAAAAATTGCGCAAAAGCAGCCGAAATTGGAGTCATATCGGGGGTTATAGATAAATGACATCTCGGGCAACGCCGGGCACCCAGCTAGTAATTTTATAAAATAGCCACGTAGAACAAGGAGTTCGATAGTCACACACACACACAACCAACGAGAGAGAGAGAGAGAGAGAGAGAGAGAGAGAGAGAGAGAGAGAGAGAGAGAGAGAGAGAGAGAGAGAGAGAGAGAGAGAGAGAGAGAGAGAGAGAGAGAGAGAGAGAGAGAGAGAGAATACTGAAGAAACACGTACACAAACATGAATATACTTTACGATGAATTAATTTCTCTCTGAACGCCCGTCTAATACTTTTGAGATGACATCATCCGACGTCACGGCGTTGCCTCTTCACTCACGTAAAGTCTCGTCTTATCCATAACCTTGAGCAGATTTATATTCTCATAAATTACTGTAAAATGTATTGTCCATTTGCAAAAGCCGCGGCAGACTTCGACTCCGAAGAAATTATTTTACAAAATAACCTGGTAGACATCGCAACGTTGATTTCTTTATTAACACAGCAAATGCTGACTTTACGTTAATGTTTCTTACACCTTAAAAAAAAGAATGGTAATTCTGTTTCTGAAGGGCGCCCAGTCAAATATTTTTCTCAGAGCCTCTGTCACGTCTTATCTTAACGCTTTAATTTTCTTCACTGGCACTGGCACTTGAGTGCATAACTATTTATTATAAACAAACATTCAAGAATGACGTAAGTCGTCCGTCATCCCGAACATACCAGAAAACACAAATCGCGGTCTGTATTATAGACATAAAGTGCACTAAAATCAACGTCACGATTTTGTTTGAAAAATAAATAAAATTATGGAAAAAAAAAAAATTAGTATTATTTATTTCTTAGCAATAGTGATTTTTATGTTGTTACGATGCCACAGGGCCTTTCCCAAAGCAGTTAAACTAGCTGAATAAATGGAAATATATAAAATATTCTTATAGTGGCGTAGAAGAAATATTTCAGAAATTTTGCAAACGCTAAGCGATACAATCCGTAGAATCACTTTACCCATAAACGAATTAGTAAACTAACTACCAAAAAAAAAACTTGTTTTCTTTCGTAGTTGCGCCTTTAACCTAAAAAAGAGAAACAGACTTTAACTGGAAAAATCAATTAACTATTGATAGAGTAATGTTGCCGGAAAAAATAAATTTCAAGACATTATCCAAATCTGTGAAAACGACGATGATGACCTATTTTCCATCTGGTCTGAATTTTCCCACGCGTTGTTAGCAGAACCCTTTTCGGGGCCTCAGTTAAAGAGCCGGAGACACTTCCCCCCCCCCTCCCTAATTCAGATAATTTAAAAGACATTTCGAGCGACGACAACACAAGAAAATTAAATCCAGATTATTTCAAACAAGAAATAAGCACTGAATATTTTTTTAACTTTCTAGAGACGGAGTTCGTTTTTAGAAGCTTTTTATCATAATTCATGGAGGTTGTAATTTTTTTTATCATACTCCCGTATATGACAACAAAAAATTATCAACTGTTGATATGGGGAAATAAAAAGGCTTTTAAAAAATATTTTAAAATAAAAACAATGGAACAAGTAACGTAATGGGTATGGAAGTTAATGTAGGAAACATTAAAAAAAAAAGGGAAATTATTTTTCATGAAAGGAAATATTTTCTGCAATTGCCAAAGTTATATCTCAGCAATTCCAAAGACATTGTTATTTCCCTCTTAATCCGTTTATCTTTCTAATGGTATTGAATTGACAAAAGGAAATTTAATGATTAATAAATAAAGCCAATAGAGATAAAAAAAATGTAATATAAATACCACATTTGTGTATTTATATTACATTTTTTGTGTGTATTGGCTATATTTATTGATCATTATTTTCAATCAGACGTAAATTTTTTCATTTTGAAAGGAAATTTAATTTACAGCATCTCTGACTCTATTTTATCTACATAATTTCTTTGTACCTGGTTTATTATTATACGTTGACGAGTCGATATGTGTCGGTCTTCAGAAATTTTAACACATGTTGAGATTTACTGGGAACATTTAGAAGGAACGTCGTGTTATTTTCGTATTCTCTATAAAATTATTGTCTGTTTTCTGGCTAATTTTTTCAGTATTAGTAAAATGTATTTCGTTCAAGTCGCTGACTGTACCACTCGTTCCGAAGCATTTACGTCGTTATGGATACAGGTTCTTGTTTTTCCGGTGGGAAGCTAAGACTTCCTCGTTGGGGAATTACTGTCGTCATAGCTTCTCCAGGAAACCTTGCCCAGCTCGGGCTCGTGGATTATCAGTCGTCTGCAGAGCGTCTCCAGGTGAGTATCACAGCTCTTGTGCCACTCCTAACATCGATACGTAGCTCGAGTAGACGTAGCCGTTCTTTGTAGATTAATAATAATCATTATCTACACTAACACACTCTAAAAAAAAGTCATTAGCATTTTCAGACAAGAACACAGGTTTTATTTTAAATGCGTCAGTGGTATTTTCAATCGCAGAGGGAAACCTTTATATACAAATAATTGTGTGTGTCGCAGGGGCCATATCGAAGGAATTTACTTTCTATTCTCTTTACTTACACCATTAACTCTCCTTAAATGAATTAGCGTGTAATTTAAGACGGCAGTGCCGATATAAAACGAAACGGAGAACTTTTTTAGGGGGGAACGCATCTTTAAAATGACTAATTAACGTTTGTAATTTTTATTTTCACTCTTCATTATTTTTTTTTGTCGTATGACCTTTTATCTCTTTCCAAACAGGTGTGTAATTTAATTTAGTTCGGATCCGGTTTAAGTTTTTTTTAAAAAAATAAAATCTCAATATACTAAATGATACACTTTACTGAGTCTCCCTACCTATCAGCCTTTTCAATTTTTCAAATACCTTTTAGATTTAATCGACAGTCATAAATATATATATATATATAAAATTTCAGTGCACTAAATTATTTTAACTCCGAGCTTTGGCAACCCGTTGACGACTTTAATTTTATTCTCTTTAAATTCAGTGGTTGATTATTTTTATTTAAGTTTTATATAGCTTACCTTTACAACTTTCCGTGCTTGTCCTCGGTTTACTGTAGTCGTTTAATTCATTTTTTATTTTCGGTGCAATTATTTCGCGCTTCGTGGAGTCGTTCTTCGATGATTCCTTTTCGCTTTTTTTTTCTTCTTCTTATCGGAGACGTATAACAACTACCTCGAGATCCGTTGTTTAGAGTTTTTAGAAAGCGGAAGTTTATAGAGAACGGAAACGCATGTGAGGAGACTGAGATATTGATATGAGAGGACTGAAGCAGAGGTAAAAGAATCTCCATCTTCAGGCTCATGACAAGTGTGAGGCTCAGAAATTATTCCTTTCAGGGACGCAGAAAGACCACTATCTCGGAATTTCCCTACTAACCCCCTACTCTAAGCTATAAATAAAGATTTCCGGTATAAAAATTTTTTCTAACTTTAAAATCTTCCTGTATTTACTTAACTGCAAAATGTCAATGTAAAAGCAGGTCTCACTGTAATTTTATTTTATTTGTCCTTAAAAAAATCATTGGATGCATCAATAAATGAAGACAATTTATATGTGTATGTGTAAAATGTATTACGATTTATGTATCATTTCAAATATATTATTGTTCTTGTCCTGTCTACTGGCGTGTCCTTGGAGTATGTAAATTTTCTTCTCCGGTTTTTCCTATCCTTAACTTCTTCCTTAGTTCTCTCTTCAAAGTCCTCTAGCATCTACATTCTTCTTCTTCTACGATGATGACCTGAAACTCCATCCATGTGTCCCCCCTTCGATGATATGTCGTACAGTAAACAATTTCTCCTTCAGATCCAGTTTTGCCTTTCTATTAAAAATTGTGGTCAAGATGGATCTCTTCTAAGTTAATTAGAACCTCATCATTTTTTTAAATATCTTTTCGCTTTATTTTTTCAATTATTTTTCGACATTACATTTCAAAATTTGCAGGTATTTATTCTACCGCGAATGGGCCATGCGTACAGACAAGCCTAGTTGACCATGGCTTTGGATTTAACTTAATCATTTTACTAAAATTGTATGACTATTTAAACTATTATATGGTATAGTATAGTAATAGTACAGTAAAGGTGGTTCCCCGCTACATTTTTTAGATTGATGGTTTTTTTTATATATTCTATTTCCAATTTTTATCAGTATCCATTTTAACAAGAGAACTAATTATTAATTTTCTAAAAGTTTTAAAATTCTGGAGCAAACAATTTTTTTTATTAAGATTTCAATTCAACAAGAATCTCATTAATTATAAAGATTATTTGACAACATTAATTCTCATAATCAAATCATCAATATTTATCTATATGAAATTCTTGTTGGATTAAAAATGTTTCAAAAAATCACAAATATTTTAGAAAATTTGTTAATTAGTTTTCTTATTAAAATGGCGACTGATAAAAAAACATAGGGTATAGAATACAAAAACATCTATAAAAACAGTCATGATAAATTTAAAATTCTTGAAGAATTTTTTTAATGTTCTCTGTTCAAAAGACCTGAAAGTCCGTAATAGGCTATTTCGGGAAAACAGTTGATTTATTCTTATGAAATCCAGCAATATATTCAGTTGTCCGTTACACTCAACCAATATATGTTGAACACCCAATATATTCTAAGTTGATCTAACTTTTCATTTTTTTCTCTCTTCAACCCCACTATTGAATTAACTATGTTTATTTGGACGGGTAATCCAGAATATTTTATCGTGGACTATTTATGAATTTGTCTTCTCATAGTACGATTAAGTAATTTTCAGATGAGATCATTTTAAAATAATCCGATTTATATCGGAAGAGGCGCTAAGGAATTTTTCAACCCACTTCGGTGATCATTTTTCAGTAGGCCATTTCTTTCCGCTTCTAGATTGCGGTTGGTTCTCCATTCCAACCCCCGCACGACGTTTCTCCTTCTCGACTCCCCGGAGCCGATTAACAATTGTACGCCATTCGTATGAGGAACGAAAATGGTTTCCCTTTTTGGTTCTGTCTATCTCCGTCAGAGTCGCGAGAGATAAAAATTTAGTAACAACCGTCTCGGAAAAGGTTTTACTGATACTTACTCCGCAACATTAAATACCAAGTAGAATTGAAGGATCTCAGCGCGCATATGTGAAATATTGCGGACTCAAATTGTCGTAAATTCTAGGGATAAATTCACGCACAGACTGTATATATGACCTTATACAATATATAATTGTATATATATATATATATATATATATATATATATATATATGTTATCTTCTGATCTTGATGGTAGAGGCTCAATTCATAACTGCTTCAGAATCATTTCCCTTTATTCTTCTTTCCCGTCCATTATAAATGTATTTTTGTCTTGATGGATTTGACAATTTCCGGAAAAAGAAAATAACGAATGATTCTATATTTGGAAGTATAATTTACCTCAAGTGAAATAAAATAAAATCGTCTTTTTCTTCAACTGCGCCCACCCCCGACCCCCTATAAACCTCATTGCAACCTCACTGAAAAGTTACGTACTTTTATTTTTTATCAAAACTGAAACATTTTATAAATAAGCCGGGTTGAGTGAACGTTTATAATTTCTCAATTTCACTGGGAAAAATTTCCAGCCGGAAAAAATTGATCCTGAAGAAGGTACAAAAGAGGCCGGAAACGATGTTGTCAATTTTTTTTAAAAAAAACATGAAATTTATTTTTCTATAAACAGCCCAGTTATTTACCGTCATAAAGTACTATTTTCTTCTATATATATTTTCTTTATTTTAGTTACCAGATTAGTATATTTTTTGTTTAAGGAGAAATTAAATAGTGGACGACTTTGTTAATATCGGGAAGAAAATCGCAAAATTTAAATGTCATTCTTGTTCAACAAATTTTAATATTTTTATAAAATGACCAACAAAATATAGGTATTAAAAATTAGAATTGAATAATAACATATAAAATTTTGTTAAATTTTAAAAAGTAATTCGTTCGCGAATAATAAAATTACCAAAATTAAGTATAAAGATATAAATTGAAACGGACAGGAAATAATTGTTAATGCACGCAATGAATTTTAACGACGACTTTGTTACGTTTTTAAAACTAACCGAAGGTTCATATTTCAGCAAAAACGTATTAAGTTGCGGCGAAGAACCACTTCACTCTGCTTGAGTGTACATAAAATGGAAATAAAGACACTGAAATTTGATATGTATAACGCCATTGTTTCTGGAGATTATTGCATCCTTGGCAAGAGCCTGGAATACTTTTCAACCGTTCCTTAATTTATTGCTCTATTCAGAAATAATTTCTTTTTCTCATTGGTTTCCCCTCTCTCTTCTAACCCCCGTTTTTTTTTGTGGGTTTTGTTCGTTAACAACATTATATTTTTCAACCCCGTGGCTATCAAAAGTTGGTACACAATTGATTGAGATGTTAAATTGTTTTCCTTACATAATTTGACGAAGCTTTAGTAAGTCGTAACTAATGTATATTTTATTTGACGATAATCACCCCTTCTCCCTCCCCTTCTCGTGATGAGAAGGCTCAATGCAGACTAATGCAGTCCTGACGTACCAAAGGTATTGGCTCCATGTGATGTTTGGTTTCGCCGGCTTTTACGTAATATTAGTAAATATTTACTACGTCTTGAAGGACTTCTCCTGCAGTTAACGCCGAAGGTTCTTTGATCTGGAATACGCAGGAGGACGGACACTGGCCGTTGTTAGTATCAATCTTTCTAGTGTATTAATTTTATTTTATACTGCAGAGGAAATTCTAATATTTTAGTGCCCGGTTAATCTACACAATTATTCGTTAGAATTTTTTTTTCTGCTCTACATAATTGAAAATCATTTAGAAAATTCATAGATTCCGACAAGTACTATTTTGGGACGTTTCTGCAATCTGGACATTCGGCCATTGAACGCAATTGCTGCAAAATGTTCATGAAACATTGGTAGAGGTTTCTTGACTTATGCCACATCACATGAAGAATATTTTTTAAAATTATTATTAATAATTCGTATCTAATTCCAATAAGTCTCGAATTTCTACTCTTGACGCCGTGAACTTATTTTTTGATCCCTCCTAATATTCATTTTTTTTTTGTAAAAATAACTTCTTCAGGGTAATTTTGAAATCTGGAGCAATACCTGTCTTTTACTCTAGTTTTATGTCTTTTCATAAAGTAACTTTCAGATAGTTAGAGTTGTTATGTTGTAACCAAAACGAGGAGTTGACGAAAGGAGTCGTCGAACTGTGTAAGAGTAAGTCAGACAAATTGCGGACATTTATTCAAGAGTTTTAAACCTGTTTATCGTATCCGTAAAATGTTTGCGGAAAAAACTGGTGTTGCAACGGAACTACACAAGACTTTCAAGGTATAGATGATAAGTGAGAAAGTTTTATTTAGAACTATGCAAGTTAGATTCTTTTTTAGCTATGAAGTTTTCAATTGGGGAAAAAAAATATAGAGGCTGCTCGCGTTGCTAAATAGCACATTTAGATATGTAATACAATTTTCTCAAAAACAGTTAAAAAATATAGTGTTTTTTTTTTCAAATGGAAGTGAAATTTGATAAATTGTTGGATCTGACAACATCCACATGGCGACGCTGACGCCGGTGGTGCTTCTACTGGTTTTGGTGAGTGGCAGCCACGAGCAGTGTCTGACTCAGGATGACTCAAGATCTGACCGTTGGAAGGAAACAGCCATGGAGAAAATAGCCACTGGTGAAGTGGCCATGAGTATCAACTTGTTCAAGGAAATGGTTGGTTCCGGTGTTCCCGAGAATTTAATTTATTCTCCATATAGTATTCACCAGGCTCTACTCCTGGCGTACTTCGGTTCTGTAGGAACCTCAGAGGCGGCGCTCAGAAAAGTCCTCGGCATTCCCAATGAGCAGGTAAATAAATTTCTTATCTTTTCCTCGCATTAAATATTCCTAATTTGACGTTACTTTAATTAAGTTAGTTGTTGTTACTATGATCTCTTGGTATAATTTTCCATATTTTTAATTCATTGTTTTGCTTGCCATACATTTTTATTTACTACAATATACTAAAATATGTTTATTCATTCATCGATTTATATTTATTTTCAGTACTTTATACTCAAAAATTGGTCTTTGGATGAAATTCCTTTTACAAAACTCTGAATATATATAAAAAAATATTTTAAACAAGAATGATAACTTTTTGGCATATTTATTTTCATGCATTTAGTTCTGAGTTTGCATGGAAATTATTTTGATATGTTACGTGTTTAGCGTTTATGAATTTTTTAGCAAATTTTTCTACAAACAATTAAAATTACTATTAATCCATAACTTTCGATCAATTAAAAGATAAATGCATCGAAGTAAAATGTTTAAGTGGCTCAGAAAATACAATATAACAATTCTCAATTTATTTATTCTGTTATCAGAAACAGAAATCATGAGTTAGATTTCTCAATACTACAATTTATTTATCTTTTTATAAATTCAGACCTGTTACTGGATGTTTCTTTGATATTTATTCAATTTCTAAATATATATATTTCAGGACAAGTTGGATGTTTTTATGGCCTATAGAAAAGAGTTATTGCTTTATAGTAACAAATCATTGGATACATACACAATGAAAAGTTCAAACCGAATATATGTATCAAATACACTGCAATTACGAAAATGCATGACTGAGATATTTCAAAATGAATTGGTCAAGATAGACTATTCAAATCCAGGATTAGCTGAGGACATAATTAACTCATGGGTTGAAGCTAACACAGAAGGTCAAATTAAAAACCTGATTCAAAACCTTTCATATCGTTCTTTGGTAACCCTGGTGAGTAAATCTTCTAATTAAAATTATAAATTAATTACAGGATATTTCATTTAAAAACTGATTATATAAAGCAAGTGAACATAATGTGACATCGTCAATTTAATTTACTCATATGGATATAAAAGAGTGATATAGAGTGACTGACTTGTCTTCTTTAATATACTCTTTTTCAATGTCAGATAATATTATTTATATTTATTTAATACTTGTGATACATTCATAATGAATTGAAAGATTGTGATAATCAGATGTGCAGTTAATATTTAGGAAATGAATAAAATAATATGAAACTGTATTTCTAGGTAAATGCTGCATATTTCAAAGGAAAGTGGTTGGCACAGTTTCCTCCAGAAAATACAAAGAAAGAAGTTTTCCATGTGTCAAGAAATAAAAACATACAAACGGACATGATGAAGCAGAAGGGATGGTTCAATTATAGTATGTGAACATATTTACATCATACATTAGTAAGAAACACATAAGAAGTTTAATAATATAATATTGATACAGAAGTAAATATTTTATTAAATATAATTGGGTGGGCTCATCCACCTATGTCCGCCTGTATGTAACAATTCCAATGTTCCAATACTTATAAATATTAGATATTGTGTGTTAGTGTCAGACCTAAATTGATATTTTCATATTAAAGAATTATTATTTACTTTGTAACTGATGATTTTCATGGCCATTGTAAAATCAAATCTGTACACTGATATTTGGTCTTTTTGGTCACGTTTTATTCCTGCATATTTGCAATCTGAGAGCTTGGCAAATACTTTACATTTATGTAGACACTCCAACTGTGGCCCATTTGGTGTCCAGGTGTTTAGTCTTAGTACACAGTGATTTGAAACCATTCCATAACATCAGAAATGTTGATTTGGAGTATGAAGATATCATGAAGGTTTATTTAAACCAGACAGCACAGACGAGTCAGTGTCATCAATGTAAACCATCTATCATTTGCATGGAATTTTATAAATGCCTTTAGTGAGAAACTCATTTGCCCTTCACCAAGTGGATCTGTTTCCTAATATTTCATGTTGACATAAAATGCTCCCAATACACTCAAATAATATGGAGCATATATTTTTTAGTGGTTTCAGAGGACCTCGCTGCTGAAATTTTGGAAATGGCTTACAAAGGAGAAGATGTGAGCATGTTTATTTTGTTGCCTTCTCAGCTGAACCCTAAAAACACTGTGGATGATGTTATTAGAAGGCTTTCAGTTGAAAATTTTAAGGATTTCATTTCAAGTTTCTCAATGTCAGCAGAAGAAATTAACCTAACAATTCCGAAATTTATAGTTGAGAGCAAGATATTTCTTGATTCTGTAAGTTGTACATAAATAATTTATAACTAAAGGCTTGTAAATATAAAAATGTTTATAACTATTTTTTATATGCATGAAACCAGCTATTTTACATTTAAGAATTTTAAAACGATGCATCTTATTTTTGTAACATTTGAAACAAATTTTAATAATTTTCAATTTTTTTCAAATTTGTGAAGTCAACATTGTTAAATAACATCTCCATCTTTTATGTTCAGTGAATTGAAATTAGTCGACATCTTTACTTAAATCTCCATATAGTAATTTTACAAATAAATAATTTGGATTTTCAATTAAACTTATCAAATGAAAAGCAGGTCTCCTATCTGTATCTTCTCACTGCTTCACATTAAGTAGTGCAGTCATTAAGTAGTTAATAAGAATGTATTTGCACATTGTAATTACTCTTTATCTATCTTCTTACTTTGACATGCTAGTCACAAATATCTCTTCAAATTTGGAATTGTATTAAGTTCTCATCCAACATAAACAGATTATTTTTGTCAACAAATTACCTGCTCGTCGTAGTATATTTTCTGTGGCCTTTCAAAGCAGTGCATATTAGATGGAGTAAACTGAGTATTACTTTAAAATTTATTATGGTTAGTATTAATAACAAACTTTTTTTTCTTTACAGGCTCTTAGAGCTTTAGGGTTAGGTGACAGTTTTTCAAATGCAGGTGACTTTTCTGGATTCACTGGAAGACGTGAAGTATTCTTCAGTGACATCATCCAGAAGGCCAAGGTAGAGGTGAATGAGGAAGGTACCCGGGCCTACGCTGCCACAGGGATTGTGCTGCTGACAGCGGCGATACCAAAGAAAGACCCTATTAATTTCATTTGCAACCGTCCCTTTACTTACATAATATATAACAGGAAAACTCAAAACATATTGTTCATGGGGCTGTATAAGTCACCTAAAAAGCAATAGTAAAGAAACTGTCATTTAATTTTTTTTGTTTATTCTTCTCATTATTTCTGTAAACTGTAAAAAGAAATGTTAATATTGTGACTTTGTGCGAGTAGACTTTGTTTACATTACATAAGTATATATGTTTATGTGAAGATCTTATAACAGTGACACAGCATCACAATAAGGTTAGTGACCTGATGCAGGGCTGTATCGTTGATGCACTGTGACTATTAATCTCAAATAATACTAATTACTTGAGTAAGTACTGCATGTATGATGATTGAAAAATGTGAACATTAATTTTCATTTGTTAGGTTGCTGTACAATTTAAAAATATGAGGCAAAATAACAAAGATAATGGAATTTTGTGGTGTACTATTGAGAAAATGTGAACGAGAAAATAAAATTCATGATGAACGATTTTACGAGTTCCTGATGAGGAATCAATCACATTGTCTTTCTGCCTGATCTGCAAAGAACAAGATAGTTTTTTTTAATTTTATGCTAGCCACTTATTTATTTGATAACAGTAAGGGACTGTATGGTAATAGTTTCCTACTATGGTTCCAACCTTTTCAATTCTATCAAAGTTCTGTATCATGCTACTGACACAAGAAATATATATATTCCTTTGAAGCTGGACTATTTTTTTTATCACTTCAGAGTATTTGCATCTCTGAAGATGAATTGAGAGTTAAGTACTAAAGAGTGAGGAAAGCAGAGAAGAAATAAACACAAATTTGGATGGCTCAATTGTTAGAGCAGCCCTATTCCAATCCGGTGAGCCGACTTTGATAATTTTTCTGGTTTTGGATACACTCCTTTATCTAATTGGTAAACAAATTTACAAATTTATTTAACAATTAGAGATTCTGTAAAAAGGATTATAAATTCTAATTTAAGCACAATTAAGTGTATACAACATGTATGCATCTATGAGGGACCATATAGGCATTTTCAACATTACCAGGATAGAAATAGTTAAGAGTCAGTATATTTTACTTTCTTCATCACTCTCAATTGTGGTCATGTAATTTGTTTATATTGGACTCAATCAATGTACCCATCCTTGCATGCCTCTATTTGTCAATTCTAATCTCAAGATCATCCTCTTCCCACTACGAAGATCAGCGTATTCTGTTTCAGCGATTTGAGGAAAATGATGGTTTGAGTGCCAAGTATACCAGCAGTAAGTAACTCAATAAACGACCTACCCAAAGGTAATCCACATTGCGGCCAGTTCCCTGGTGCCCCTTAACTGTAGTTTAATTATTCTATTCAGCATTCGCCGAAATACAATGCAGGGAAAACTGTAGATACGTGTATAAGGTAAGTCCCTCCGATGTGGGTTCTGTGGTTATGCTGGCGACCCCGAGGCATACATCTCTCAAAATTGACGGTTTAAGTCTTATGTTAATTACTCTGATTATGAACCGGAAAGTTAAAAAAAAAAGAAGAGGGCAAACCAATTTCAGCCTCTGAGGGTAGCAAAACGGAATCAAATTCAACTCTGGGATTTCCTAATGCATTTGCGATAACGCAGTCCGCGTCCGTTAATGGTTCCCATTAGTTGCACTGTTCGATAAAATGATTCTTTGTTTTTAATGGTTATTTTCATTTGTACTTTCAATTGGTTTTATACATTTTAATTCCTTCCGCCAGCAAGTTAAAATACTATTGTAATAATAAATGCAATTTCCACAGAAGAATAGATTTTTCACAAAGTCATTTAGGAGCTAATGGTAGATTCTGATTAGGAACCTGTGCGCGATTAGAGTTGATGGTTCTTCATAAATACACTCACTTCCTTGTCTGGTGATTTCAGTGGTCTTCGATCTATCCAGAAAACTGGTTAGATTTATTTTCTTGTTTGTTACTGTAAGAAGTCGTTTCTTGGTAAGTAAAAAAATAATACATGTTGGAGGTTTAGCTCATTTTTATGTAATTAAATTACAATTCAAGCGATACTAAAAAATTTCAAATTGTCAGGCTATTAATTAAATTAAAAACCATTCAACACCGCGAACCGGATAGACCACAAAGCAAGATTTTTTATAAATTTGTATTTTAACGTTTTTAATCGTAATAAGATATTTAACGAACTTTTTTAAAAATTAAATAGCCATCTTCATGCTGTGGTCCTACTGAAAAGTTTGTCTTGATGTTATAAACGTTTCCTCAGACTGCTTTAAAGATTCAACTTTTTTGAACGATCAAAATGTGTTAATGGGGCGTTAAAAATCAGTAACTATATTCTGAATCTGTTTCCGTTCGTATTAAACTGCAATGTAGCACTTATTTCCAACGCAAATAGTTATTTCTTTTTCCATTGAGATTCTGCCTAATGGCGTCCTCGATGAAAGTAGTGCAATTGTTTTACTGCAGTTGTCACTTATTTGGGAAAAAAATATAATTATTATGTAAGTGTCCGATGGAGAGATTAAAAGTGAAAGGGGGGATAAGTTGGTAGAATAACAAATATAACTAAACTTTTGCGGCGAATAATTTGTGTATTAAGTTAATCATAAAGCAATAAATTGCTCTGTAGACTTGAATAACATGCTTAATAGGAGGCTATATGACTACTAAAAAAACAGTATCATTTGATGGAAATACTTATGAGTTAATCTTTTTCCATTGAGATTCTGCCTAATGGCGTCCTCGATGAAAGTAGTGCAATTGTTTTACTGCAGTTGTCACTTATTTGGAAAAAATATAATTATTATGTAAGTGTCCGATGGAGAGATTAAAAGTGAAAGGGGGGATAAGTTGGTAGAATAACAAATATAACTAAACTTTTGCGGCGAATTGAGAAAACTGGAGGTGAATGAAAGCTAACAAAGGCTTCACAAATGGCTCGCTCGTGAGACGGATCACTGTAGTAAGAAATTTTTCTTGTCCTCGAAGATAAAGATCTGATGATGCAACAAAATAAAAAAAAATGTAGAATTTCAGAAAGAAATTTTAAAAATAAAAAAGTAAAAGACAATTTGAGAAGACAGCTAGATCACAAAAAGAAAAACACCGATAATTGAACGTATTAAATATTGGTTTCGCGAAAAGGGAGTACCAAATGAAGAATATAGAAAAATAGAGATCAATGAAAGAGAAAGTATTTGGTAACCTAAAGATCAGGGAAGTTTTAGTGCTCAGGGTTATTATAGATGGTTACGATGTGGAGTAAATAATATTAAAGAAAAGAAATATATTAATTAACATTAAATTAATATAAACTATCAGTTATCATGGAATTAAACAGGCACTGTGTAGAGGCTGTAAGGAGGTGCACATATTTCTGCATTTACAGGTTCTCACAAAGTTCTGACAATGATGTTGACGACAGTGTTGGTCCTTACTGTTTTGGTAATTGGCACCCACCAACAGTGTCTGACCCAGAATGATGCTCAACATGAACATGGGAAAGAAGAAGCCTTACAGCAACTTGCCAAAGGGGAATTGTCATTGAGCCTTGATTTGCTCAAGCAATTTGCAGTTTTAAATCCTTCCAACAACTTTATCTTTTCACCGTACAGCATCCACCGGGCATTACTTATGGCCTACTTTGGGTCTGTAAGGAGAACTGAGAGAGAGTTCAGGAAAGTCCTTGCAATTCCAAGCGATCAGGTAAAAGTAATTTACCATTCAGGTCAAGTTAAACTCCATATTATAGTGTGCTTTTTAGCCACTTTAAAAAAATGTTTGAAGGCTCTATTATTTATTTTTCTGCTGAATAATATTTTAGAATTCATGATTTTTCAAAAGTATTTATAAATTTTATTTAGCACCATGGCTTCAAGTTATTACTTCAATCAATAGTATAAGCAAATTTAATAAATAAGTAAACTTATGTAGTCCATGGACTTCATACTTTAACAATGTAATTGTGGATAACTTTTAAGAAATAATGGTCAGATTAATTTAATGTTGAATTTTTAAATGGTGAATAATGAAAAATCACTAATTTTATTATTTACCTGTTTGTAAAATACATTCTGCTGGTTTAATACAATTTTTATAAATTATTCCAATTAGGTAATGGTGAATCCTTCCAGTATTTGTGGTGGTTGTACTAATAAATAATATGTTGCATATCTTCCTTGCAGGACAAGATGGACGTATATCAGGCTTACAGGCAAGAATCATTGCTCCTTAGTTCTAATACAACTGATGCATACACACTCAAAAGCTCACACCGTATTTACGTGTCTAACAGACTGCACTTACGCCCATGTATAGCTAAACTATTCAAAAATGAGCTGGTCAGAATAGACTATAGAAAGGAAGATGCAAATCAAGCGATTAATTCTTGGGTTGAACAAAATACAGAAGGACAAATTAGGGATTTGTTTTCTGAACTTACCTCAGCTACTACTTCAACATTAGTGAGTCGAATAAATGAAATGTTACTTTATATTAATATGTAATTCTTATGTCAACTTGTTTTATTTTTATGAACTATTCTTTATATAAGAAAATAACAGTACATGCATTTTACACAGAAAAAAAACAGAGAAATATTTAATTGGTAAATTAAAAGAGACTAATTAATTGGTACTGACTTCTAATAGACTTTTTCAATAATTGTTTTTAAAATGCCAACTATTGGTTTGCTTTATTCTCAAAGACACATTTTATCCCTTGAGAATATTCTGCACAAAACATTTGGCTTTATTCAGATATGGAATAATGTTGATAATATTGCCAAAAAGATAATGTTTCAAGGTTTCAATGTTGTGATGAAATTTTCTTTATCTTACAGGTAAATGCTGCTTATTTTAAAGGGAAATGGCAGATACAATTTCCTACCATACAGACATACAAAGATGTTTTCTATACATCTGCCAATCAGCAGGCTGAAACTGACTTGATGGCTCAACAATATTACTTTAATTATAGTATGTAACCAAGATAATATTTTCATTTTTTATTTCATTCTATTATTAAATACTGCCATTATTTTGTAGTATTTTCACATTTCACATAGGGTAATAGAGTAATCCATTTGAAAAGGTAGCTTTCACAGAATATTGTTTGGTATATTTTAATTAAATAATCGAAGAAACAAAACATGTTCCATAAAACATAAAAATTTACAATTTCAACTTGACTTCAATGTTTTGTTATTATCCAAATACACAATGCACAATGCATTTGATAGTCATATTAAAAACATCTCGCATTTATACTGCAGTTAACTAATTGGTGTTCCAACTCAAAAAAGGACAGAATATTTTTAGACATTCTGAATACAGCAGATAACAATAATTTGATTATATGAATTGATTATTGACTCTCTCAGTAGATTTCAGATGAATGTATAATTATGTGTCAACTGTTATCTTCTATTATTTCCTCTGTTTCAAACAATTCAATAATTTAATAGCTACCCTAATATATACAAATTGCTGCCTTTATTTTTCATTATATCACTGTCACACCTTCTATTATGATGTTTAATTAATCCTAGATGCATCAAAATCTTATCTACTTAATTGCCCCTCATTTAAGCGAAATGTCTGCAAAGACTGTTTCTACAATAAATTCCCAGAGCTTTCATGTGATGAATTCACACATCTGAATTTTTATGATAAAATATTGTTGTTGTGGCCAAATATGATACATAAAAATAGTAACTGATCATGCTGTCATAATTTTACATAACAAAGTTAAACAATATTTCAAAGGATTACCATGCGATGGATATGAAATATGATGAAAATAAATTTATTTTGAAAATTATTTATTTATTTAGCTGCTGGACAGGTGCAGACCATTCTATAAAATATTTAACTGTTTGTGCAGAAAAAATAGAACACTTTTTATGATAGCTTTATACAAAAAGGTATAATGCAAATTATGTAAATTGATTATTAATGGTTGCATTCACCAGCTTGTGGTTTAATGTAATGTGATAATGAAAAGAGACTCTATTAAAATGTATGTCTGTTTGCAGTGTTATCTGAAAAGCTGTCTGCTGAAATTTTGGAAATGCCTTACGAAGGGGATGATATAAGTATGTTTGTTTTCCTACCTTCCAAAGTGAACTCCACTGTGGATGAAGTTATCCAAAAGATTTCAGTTGATAGCTTTAAGGAATTCATTGCTGGGAAAAGTTCTGAAGCTGTCTATGTAGTATTTCCCAAATTCACTGGTGAAACCAAGATTTTGCTTAATGGCGTAAGTTTTTAACAGGATGATTAATTTTTACCAATGTTAAACACTTGCCTTGTGAATGTTAAGTTTTTACAGTTTTTATAAATGTAACTAAAAATAATTTGAAGTATTGATTTTTATTCATCCATATATTCTTGTTACAATTTGTAGGACAGCGCAGTTTTATATATATTTAAAACTAATAGTCTTTTCTATATTTATAATATTCTAATTTTTATATACCACTCCTTTTGTTTGACAGATTCTCACAAATCTTGGGCTAAACAATTCGTTGTCAACTAAAGCAGACTTTTCAGGCTTCACTGGAAGACCTGAATTGTTTGTTGATAGCATTGTCCATCAGTCCAAGGTGGAAGTGAATGAAGAAGGAACCCATGCCTATGCTGCAACAGGATTTGATGTGAAGACTGGATCACCTACAGGAGGAACCCCTAGAGAAGTTTTGGATTTCATCTGTAACCGTCCATTTGTATATGTAATATACAATAAGAAATCTCAGAACATATTATTTATGGGAGTTTACAGACGTCCCTAATTTAACTGCAAGGAGGAGAAAGGAGCAATTAAGATGAACTGATGAGATTAATTTTTGTTAAATTTTATTTTATATTATATCATTGAATGTTTTAATAATTTGCAAATGAATATGTTTGTGATCTTTTTTAATTAATTCACACAATACATGAAAAATAATATAAAGTGTCTACTATATTTTCTGTTCCCTTATGCTGTAAATCGAGATTACTTCAGGCTTGACAAATGACTGAAAAGCGTATGAGCCTGCAAGAGTACTTTGAATTCTGCGCCCACAAAATACTTATATCCTGTAGCTACAAAGGAGGAAAATATAGTTGAATGACACTGAAGTTTCCAAATCAAGCTAGAATTTAACTTTTGCTCTATGTATTTTTTATATGTTTTTTTATCGAGGTATATTCTAATCCACAGTAAAGTTGTTTTTAATTTACCATTTAACTATGTTCCTACAAATACTCAGTTTTGAGCTATTTTATTCCTAGTTTCTGAGTTATGCAGTGATTAACTTGTATTGGGGGTTATCTTGGTAAAGCCTTGAACCTATTCCAAATGATCTCTGTAGTAAATATTCAAATCGTGATACTATTGGACTTCCAGCAGGCAGTTGTAGGACACCAAAACAGTTTTTTAAAAAATCTGACTAATACTGATGCAGTATTCTTGCTACTTAATACATTTCAAACTTCAAAGTCTAATAAAAAAATCCTGAGGCATTATTGAAATGAAATATTTTGTTAATATAAAAGCACAAAAGGGTTCTAACGCAACTAAAACTGACAGAATCATCCTCACGAAAATTAAAATTAAATTATTTTAAACAATAAGTGAAATATAGTCAAACACCGACGATGTACCAATATGTAAACAAAATAAATTACAGTGTTCCGGTAATAAGTGTTTCATTATACATCAGTAGAAACCCTGCATTAATTTTTTGACCAAGGGGAGTTACACGTCTGGCCTAGATTAGACTTTAGTTTGTTTTCCTAGTCACCAAGTGCTCCAGCAGTCTGGAGGCCAACACTAAATTCTCTTTGTTAGTATTATTATTGAATTAAACACAAATGTCATTATAATTAGCCGGAGCAGAGAAACGTAACATTTATTTTCACGCATCTTTAATTGTAGGTAGTTCTAGATAAAATAAAGTCAACTAGCCTGTTAACAATATTATTCTGACAACATGTGGAAGTCTCAGTAGTATTTTTTATTTCTTTTTAAGTTATTTGGAGATTCTGTGAAAGATTAAATTTATATTTATTTAACTGTAGACAATTTTTGGCATGCAAAGGAACCTTTTTAGTCAATTCATTAGGAAGACCCATTTTGTTTGTTACTTTTCTTGGACTTTTTTTTTTAGTGTAACAGGCTACGTGAGGGTAATACACATGGTGACAACTCCCCTCATATAGCATAGGAACGGATTTGAAAGGGGGGGATGCGGAAGGGTGGAGGAAGGTAGCCAAGAGTTAGCTAGGGCCCCCGGGCTATAGTTTAAGAATCCTACCCGGCATTCGCCTAAAAGTAATGCAGAGAAAACCCTAGAAAAACCTGCATCAAGTAGGTCGGGCATTGGGTACTTGTCCCACGCCCTTCCGATAGCGGGAGAGGAGTTTACTGTGGGGACGCAGCATTCCCTTCTCCGTGCCTCGACCAGTTTCGGAGGCAGCTGGCCGACTATTCCAATGAGAATAGCGGACAACTCTTACCGTATGCCCAAGGTCTGTGACCCCGGAACATACACCTCTCAGAACAGGCCGAGGTGCCTCGGCTCGTGGGAACCTTAGTTAAAAAACGGAGAGGAAAAGGCATCCGCAAAGGTAGCCCCTTCGTGTCTCTCCTACAAGGTTCTGCCTGCGAGAGAATAGCTCTCGCAGACACTTTTCTTGGACTTGGATACATAGACTTTAAAGATTCGATTCGCATATTTATCTGATAGCAGACATTCCCGTCCCTCAGTTTCGGATACAGTCCCTGACGTCTTGATGGTGACTAAACTCCAACAATGAAATAATCGTATTGAGAAACTGTACAAAGCATTGTAACGGGAGTCAAGTTTGTGTTGCGTGTTGCATTGAAGACGAGTGAACGCAGTCTCCGTTGCACCACGAAATTTTCCCAACAAACCACGGAAGCCTTTTTCCTCTACTCCTTTGCCAAGCAGCACTGGTAAATGTAAGACGAGTCACAGAATTGATTTAATCTTCTATTCGTTAATCATTAAAAAAAAAAGTCTTGCAATTTTAAATAACAAAATGTTTACGACATTGTTAGCTTCCTCCTGTCAATTTAATTAAAGCGGTTCCTCGTAATTTTAATGTTTTATTTTTATGATAGACATGCGAAGTACTTTGTTTATTTTCTGATAAAAGAATGACTGCAAGTGACAACGAAAGTATAATAAAATATGCAGACATATAATTTGTTTTATAGAGTTTCTCTCTCACAGTATGACAGGAGGGAGCGCAGATTAAAGACGCAAGTACTCACATAGTGTGTTGTAGTTATATTATAACCATCAAAACTAATCCTCTCTTTCCTGCATGCGCATAGAACACACTCTACACCGTAGAACCAGTTCGGTTTCATTAAACAAAGGGGAAAAACAACCCCTGTCGTAATCCACTAGTACTGAATTGAGTACAGGAATGTTTACGCCATTCCGAAGCTGTTAAACTTTCTTCTACCTCCGAAGACAGTTTTCTACAGCTTCGAATTTACTTTTGTCCTCCTCTGATAATTTATTCACTACTTAGCAATTAACACATACTTTTAAAATTTATTTTTAACTGACAGCAAAATTAGAGGAGCCTCTACGGAGGGTTGTTGGTCCATAAGTCTGGTAAATGTTTTATGAAAGAGCGGGAAATTTTTCACTTTTGCGCCAATGTTGGTAAACGTGATTCTTTTCAAAGATATTCCCAAAGACTTCGTCTTGTTCCCGAACTTCGAAAATTTGGCTTGGTGAGGAAGAAATGTTCATCAAATGAAGAAGTGATCGAGGCCATGACGAGGTATTTCCACAGCTTTACAAAACCTATTTTTGTGATCGGTTAAAAAATTTGGAAACTGGAGTAAAGTCAGTTTTCAGAAGAAAAAAAGAATGTTGTTACATTTTTAACAGACTAACAATACATTATATTAACCTTCCTCTGCAGCGAAATGTCTTACAGCGCATTTTCTAATCTTCACTGTCAAACTATACTCTTCCTTATCTTGCCTTTTCAAAATTAATTTCCTACCATAAAACACTTTGTGCAGTAGTTTCACTGAATACTTAACTTTTGATATTCCACATCATTGTTCCTTTTTTTTTTTGAGGTTACCAACCATTATTCCAACTCCAGAATTCTACACTAAAAGAAAACAAAATCTTTTGCTATCCTATTTTCCCTTTTCACTATTCTTTCCACGGAATATAAATCAATTCACATATACATCGGAGAATATATTTTTTTTTCTAAATACCACAGTCATGACTTCAGTTTTCACTCTTATTTATATTTTAAAACGAAATTCATGCTCCTCCAAAAGTCTCCCTAAAACTTCACTACTGGAATAATAGTTACCCTTTGCATCTCCAGCGTTCACAGAGAACAGTTTAGATTCACTGATTCCAGTAGTCTTCCTCTACTGGGAAAAATATAGGACAAGTCAAACCATTTCATACATTGAAATTATTATTATTATTATTTTTAGGGCAACAGGCTACATGAGGGGGATCCACATTGGGCAACTCCCCTTTAATAGCATAGGAAGGGATTTGAAAGGGGGGATGTGGAAGCGTAGAGAAAGATAGCCAAGGGTTACTAGGGCCCCCGGGCTATAGTTTAAGGATCCTACCCGGCATTCGCCTAAAGAAATGCAGGGAAAACCCTACGCAAACCTGCATCGGGTAGGTCGGGCATTGGGTACTTGTCCCACGCCCTTCCGATAGCGGGAGAGGAGTTTGCTGTGGGGACGCAGCATTCCCTTCTCCGTGCCTCGACCAGTTTATGAGCCAGCTGGCCAACTATTCCAATGGGAATAGCGGACAACTCTTACCGTATGCCCAAGGTCTGCGACCCCGGAACATACACCTCTCAGAACAGGCCGAGGTGCCTCGGCTTGTGGGAACCTTAGTTCAAAAATGGAGAGGAAAGGCATCCCCAAAGCTAGCCCCTTCGTATCTCTCCTAAAAGGGTCGACCTGCGAGAGAATAAGCTTCCCAGGTTACCTGCGAGAGAATTCTCCCGCAGATCTGTAATCACATTGAAATTAAAATACAAAAAAAATAAAATACACAACTAGCGACATACGTCACCGGGAGACGGAATAAAACACAAATAAATATATACGAAAATACATAAATAGTAACAGTGTATCAAAGAACCGATTTGTAAATGAGGAAAATCTTAAGTACATAATGGAAAAAATTAAATTCATAAATGAAAACAAATAATTCGTTAAATAAATGAGGAAAACATACGTAAAATACTCACATAGACGAGAAAAATGAATAGAAATCTAATGTGAATTTTTAGTGTATTGAATTAACAAGCGACAGAATTTTGAATAATAAAACAAAACAAAAAAAAACACTACGACGTTTTCTCTCTGCCTATTGGCAGACCTTCTCCAGTAAGACAAACCTTTGAAAATAGTAATTAATTTTCTTAGATTGTGTTACACGAGACAGTCTGAGGAAACGTCGTTTGTTTTATTCAAATTTCTGTCTGTAATTGGCCACTTTCGCTTGTTAATATCGACAGACAGACATTTATAGTGTTTATTGTATTTAATTTAACAAATATTATTATAAACAGAAACACTTGAGACCAACAGAGCAATGCACAATGTAGTGACAGTAAAACACTAACTAACAAGGGGGACAAAAAATTCATGAAATACAAGGCACTAGAAGACTATAAATTAAAAAATATATATTTCTAAAATGTTGTCGAGTTTCAACCAAATTATCTAATGTTTTGAAGCCATTGTAATATGCATCTCTTCCGCATCCCCTATTTCTATCCCTTCCCTTGGTATTAAATGGAAGAAGTCTCAGGTAGAATTTTTTTTGTTTTTTTTAAAAAAAAAACATTCACTTTATGCCAATGGAGTTTATTTGTTAAATTATCTTTTCAGCTTCCTGTGAATTTTCCAATTTGATCTATTTTCCCCGTCGATTCTTTTATATTTGGCTTCATCTGTATCCGGGATTTGGTTTCTGTTCAGAGTAATAGATGGGTAACTATGAATAAATTGTTAACCATCGCCATTCATTCTTTTATCCACTTCCTTATTCCTTCACTTCACCGTGGGCGTTGCAGCTGTCTTCCTGATTCCTGAGTCTCTGGAACTAATGGTTTCCCTTCTTGAATGCCAACGTAAATGCAGTTCCTCGTCGATACTATTTGTATCACGACTACCACTCACTGTGTTCTGATTCTATTACACTCTGTTTCTATGTTTTCTGAGCAATATAATATGTTCTTTTCTCCACTTCCGACTGAGATGACCAGCTTTTTCTGTTGATTTATCCTTGTACGTGGTTCCATTATCTTCCTCGCAAAACCGCCATGTTCATTCTGAATGCTCGTTTTACTCCTCATCTGATCTTCTTGTTATGTACCGTTCATGGAAAGCGCATATAAACTAATTTATTTAAACACAATGTGAACTTTGTTTCCTTTCGCAGACCGTCCTGCCGTCATGCTGAACGTCCTTCTCATTCTCTTCGCCTTCATCTACGCTGACAGTCATCAGCAATGCCTGTCCGGCTACGAAGGTCCAGAAGTGAAGGCGGTGGAAGCTTGGAACCGAGCTCAGGCGACTTTCGCCGTGGACCTCTTAAGAACGACTACCAGCACACTTAAGAAAGACAACGTTGTCTTCTCCCCGTACAGCATTTACCACACTCTGTTACTCGTATACTTTGGAGCCTACCATCATACGGAAGCGGCGTTGAAGAAGACTCTTCGTATTCCCCATCCACAGGTACAGCAACAATGAAACCTACATTGTTGCTGTCTGAGTAAATGTAAACGACTTTAGTTTTGTATTTAACCTGTAAAATAGTGTTTTCCTCTCTATTTTACACAGAAGTTCCTTCCGAAGGAGAGTTGAGGAGGTCACGGGATTGGCAAATTTATTTCTTTTTTCTTCTTTTAAACGCCTTTGAATAATTTTTGAATCACACAAAAGTTAGGGCGTTATGAAAGCCATTTTGTTAGGGTAACAGGCAACATGAGGGTAATCCACATGGTGGCAACTCCCCTTTAATAGCATAGGAAGGGATTCGAAAGAGGGGATGCGGAAGGGTAGAGCAATGTAGCCAAGGGTTAACTAAAGCCCTCAGGGCTATGGTTCAAGGATCCTACCCGGCATTCGTCTAAAAGTGATGCAGGACAACCCCTAGAAAACCTGCATCAGGTAGGTCGGGCACTTGTCCCACGTCCTTCCGATAGCGGGAGAGGAGTTTGCTGTGGGGACGCAGCATTCCCTTCTCCGTACCTCGACCAGTTTAGGAGGCAGCAGGCCGACTGTTCCAATGGGAATAGCGGACAACTCTTACCGTATGCCCAAGGTCTGCGACCCCAGAACATACACCTCTCAGAACAGGCCGAGGTGCCTCGGCTTGTGGGAACCTTAGTTCAAAAACCAGAGAGAGATGTGAACCAGAGAATGCTCTCGCTGGCTTCCTTGTTATGATGCCAATTTTTTTTTGTAGGTGTAGACAGGCTATGTACTGGGTAATCCACGTGGTGGCAACTCCCCTCTTATAGCATAGGAAAAGGAGTGAAAGGGGGGATGCGGAAAGGTAGAGGAAGGTAGCCAAGGGTTAACTAGAATCCCCGGGCTATGGTTTAAGGATCCTACCTGGCAATTCGCCTAAAAATGATGCAAGGAAAATCCTAGAAAAACCTGTTTGTAAATTCTTCAGGTTGTAACTTCACTGAAAAGTTATGTAGTAAAATTGAAAAAACAAGAAATTATAAACTTTCACACATTCTTCTTATGAAGAAAACTTCATTGTTCGCTATTACTATTGGAACAGTCGGCCAGCCGCCTCCTAAATTGGTCGAGGCACGGAGAAGGAAATGCTGCGTCCCCACAGCAAACTCCTCTCCCGCTATCGGAAGGGCGTGGGACAAATACCAAATGGCCGACCTACCTGATGCAGGTTTTTCTATTATTTTCCCTGCATCACATTGAGGCGAATTGCCGGGTAGGATCCTTAAACCATAGCCCTAGCACTCTAGTTAACCCTTGGGTACTTTTCTCTACCTTTCCGCATCCCCCCTTTCACTCCCTTTCCTATGCTATAAAAGGGGAGTTGCCACTATGCGGATTACCGTATATACACCTTCTTCTTCTTCTTCTTCTTTTTCTTCATTAAATTATAAAACCACCACAGACATTTTTAAAGCAATATTTACAATCTTATAATCTAAAATTCGTCTCCCCCTCCGCCCCCAAAAAATCTTCTAGTATTTTTCTTAAAGGTTATTTGGTCACTTAACTAGTTTCAATTTAAGTTGCTGCAATCTACGCTATATGTTACTATCTCTGTATTTTTAAATCTATATATCTGTCGTTATATTCATGATGACGGTTCAAACCAGGAACGAAACGTGTTGCATTTTTAATTAAAAGTTTATTTATTTGTTTTTTCACCAGTATTTTGGGCTGTCCACTTCTTCAATTTAATTACATAAACAAACCATTTTACCAATTACGGCAAACTGTTTACGTGCATTTAAAAAGTAAATTACGTACAGGTTTTATGACGATCCCAGTATTTATGAAACCTCTTTCGTTTTACTCTGCAAAAATCTAAACACGTACGTGGAAATTTATTCAAGGCACCCAAAAATAAAATTAATCCTCACATGAAGAAGACAAAAAAATCATATCAGTTCGATAAATGTTAAGATGAGTCATAAATAGACATTTGTGTGTTCTTCGTCGGTTTTGAAACGTTTCTCTTCTATGAAGAATATTCAGAGTCATGGGTAATTGAAAGTAGCTCACATATTCCTATGAAAATAGGAATTAAATTTCTTATAGATTGTCTTACTTGAGAAATTAGAGAGCGACGGCTTGCCCGGTGAATCTGTTGCAGATATAATTCTCAGGTTTCAACACTTAACCTGATGACGTTGGCGGAGCTTGCCGTCGAAACGTTGTTATTGAACAAACAATTGCCCCAGGTTGAAACCCGAGAATTATATTTACTTGAGACAGTCTGGGGAAAACGGTGGTTTTTTTATACAAATTTTGTGACTGTAATTAGCCATTTAGGCTTGTTAATATCGACAAACATTGTATTCAATTTAACAATTATTAGTATAAACAGAGAAACACTTGAGACGAACTGAATAATGCACAGTGTAGTGATAGTACAAAAAACTAACACAGGACAAAACCTTCATGAAGTACAATAATTTTTTTTAAGGGTAACAGGCTACATGAGGGTAATCCACATGGTGGCAACTCCCCTTTAATACCATAGGAAGTGATTTGAAAGGGGGGATGCGGAAGGGTAGACGAAGATAGCCAAGGGTTAACTAGGGGCCCCCGGGCAATAGTTTAAGGATCCTACCCGGCAATTCGCTTAAAAGTGATGCAGGAAGAACCCTAGAATAACCTGCATCAGGTAGGTCGGGCATTTGGTACTTGTCCGACGCCCATGGCGGGAGAGGAGTTTGCTGTGGGGTCGCAGCATTCCCTTCTCCGTGCTTCGACCAGTTTAGGAAGCAGCTGACCGACTGTTCCAATGGAAACAGAGAACAACTCTTACCGTATGCCCAAGGTCTGTGACCGCTGAACATACACCTGTCAAAACAGGCTGAGGTGCCTCGTCTTGTGGGAACATTAGTTCAAAAAACCAGAGAGAGAAGGAGGCATCCCCAAAGGTAGCCCCTTCCGTCTCTCCTATAAGGTTCTGTCTTTTCGACAATAAATTAAAGATAGAGCAACAGTCAATATTTATTGTTCCCTCTTGAATCACACTGCAGGTATGAATTATTAAATGTAACGCTGATTCTGACCTGGACTGTGTGTCTGTTGTGTCTTAGAAGGTGCAGGGCTATAAACTAATATTTTAATAATAATAATAATAATGAGGTCTTTTTGGTGTCCTGTAAAAATCATTTTCAAACAAGTTACGTATAGAAAAGTAGCCTTCGGGAAGCCATTTTCCAATCACACACACATTCGTGGTTTTGTTTATTTTCTGTATCATGCTCATGTGATTTATGTTACGTTTTCCACCACCAATATTTTTAACATGGTTTTGTTTCTTTTCAGAGGAGGAACAATACCTGGAATTTATACCAATACGATCAACATCTGTTCCAATACGGAAATAAAGGTTACACGATGAACACAGTAGAGAAGCTTTACTTTTCCTTAAAGTTTGATCTGCATTCTTGTGTGGAGGACATGTTTGATACTCAACTGGAGAAAGTGTCCGGTTCTGCCGTGAACATCGTCAACAATTGGGTGAAGAAGATATCGAATGGAGCTATCACGAACCTTCTCGATTCTTTGTCGCCGATGACGCCTGTGAGTACACGAATCCATCATCCAGGAGTAGTCGTAACCAATTATACGTAATCAATCACCTCAATTGTCCATCAAGTATGTGTAAAAAATACCTCCGGATTCAAGGTAAGTGTTTGTTAACGGTGCGTTTACACACGCCCTTCCGATAGCGGGAGAAGAGTTTACTGTGGGGACGCAGCATTCCCTTCTCCGTACCTCGACCAGTTTAGGAGGCAGCAGGCCGACTGTTCCAATGGGAAGAGCCAACCACTCTTACCGTATGCCCAAGGTCTGTGACCCCGGAACATACACCTCTCAGAACAGGCCGAGGTGCCTCGGCTTATGGGAACCTTAGTTCAAAAACGGAGAGCAAAAAGAAAATAAAATAAAATTGGCGAGAATAAAGCAACGAGAGTCGCGAGAACTCTCAGAGGCCTTTACACACCTGCGAGTTTTACTCTCGAGAGGACATCAGCCACTTTCGAGAGTCAGAAAACTTCTCTTCTCCCGCTATCGGAAGGGCGTGGGACAAGTACCCAATGCCCGACCTACCCGATGCAGGTTTTTCTAAGGTTTTCCCTGCATTCCTTTAGGCGAATGCCGGGTAGGATCCTTAAAATATAGCCCGGGGCCCCTAGTTAACCCTTGGCTGCCTTCCTCTACCCTTCCGCATCCCCCCTTTCAAATCCCTTCCTATGCTATTAAAGGGGAGTTGCCCAATGTGGATTACCCTCATGTAGCCTGTTGCCCTAAAAAAAAAATTCTCGCCAGTGTAAAACGTTTTCTCATTGCTCTCGGAGAGTCCTCTCAGGCATTCAAGAAAATTAGAATTATCTGAGAGTAATACGACCAAAAACAATATAAAATGGACCAACGAGGATGATTCCAAGCTTTATTTCACAGACATTTATACTTTTTTCCCTTACAAACATTTACAACATTATCGTGAGCGAGGGAAATTACGATACACATTTTCTTTGAACGATAAAACAAAAATATTCTCAGAACAAAGTAATAAATAATTTTCACATAAAAAGATAATATAGAAATTTATTAAATATCTAATACAGTTTTTTTTACCAATACCAGACAATATACATATTTTTTTACGACAACGTTTCGGTACGTGTTTGTGCCTTCCTCAGGAGAAAATTGTACAAAATACATTTGTATTATCAAAAAGCCAATGAGTTTATAAAAGTAGTTGAGGAAAAAATATTATACTCTTAACACAAAGAAACTCACCTAAATATGCTAAACGTTAAAAACTATTTTCACATCCTAGTGAAGTTTTTCCGAGGCACTGTAGTCTGCTGCGACCGCACTTGTGTGTAGTTTGTGAAAATCAGTGCCTCGGAAAAACTTCACTAGGATGTGAAAATAGTTTTTAACGTTTAGCATATTTAGGTGATTTTCTTTGTGTTAAGAGTATAATATTTTTTCCTCAACTACTTTTATAAACTCATTGGCTTCTTCATAATACAAATTTAATTTCTCCTGAGGAAGGTACAAACACGTAAGCGAAACGTTGTCGTAAATAAATAAATAAAATTTCTGGTATTGGTAAAAAAAACTGCATTATTTATTTCATATAAACAGACGTAAAAATTATTAAATATCGTTCACAGACGACGTTGTATCTGCTGTCCGATGACGTCATCGCAACACTCGCAGAAATACTGGATTTTCGGGTGACCAAGAAAATATTTTTTTCGGTTCAATCAGTTCCTACAGACATTATCAATCCATTATAATTATAATCATGTTTTCATTTTAATTTACAGGGTTCTCAGTAGCTTAAAAAATTAAAATTTGCGAAAGTGGAACTGAAGGTATAAAAAACATACTAAAAATGCTGCTGGTACTTCTCTTTTTCGTGTATTTTTTTTTAGAGTAAAAGGCTACATGACGGTAATCCACATGGTGACAACTCTCCTTTAGGAGCATAGGAAGGGACTTGAAAGGGGGGGGGTCATGCGGAAAGGTAGAGAAAGAATGTAGCCAAGTGCCCCCGGGCTTAAAATCACTCGCAGAACTGCCTGAGCGGACTCTCGAGAGAGAGTTGGTTGGCACCGAGAGTTGCTCTCGGAGAGTGAACTATCCCGTGTAAAGGGCTCTGAGAGTAACTCTCGATAGCTCCGGCTGCGAGTTGCTCTCACGTGTGAACGCACCTTCTCGTCTGTAATTTACTGTCCATCATCCACGGTCTCATGTGTTCTACCACACACCTGTCCTCCTTTTCCTTGACCACTCATCCTGTTCACACGACAACTGCAACAGTATTTTTATTTAAATATAAGTCGGTTTAACCATCTCTAGTTTCGCGTGGAAGAGTGTTCGAATATTTTTTTTTAGCGAAATGAAGCATAATGTGGGCTTATTTATGTAACGTATTCGCCCGTCGATACAGGTTGACGGGGAGTCGTTGCAAGAAATGAAGGGTTCCTTGTCAGCAGATTCACACCTTGAAACCTGGCCTTGGTTCCTTAGAGTTGAAGGCTGACTTGGGACGTAGAAAGGAAAGGAGATCTAGGGACGATCACGAAGGCATAAGTTGAGGAAAGAGGGTAGTGTGGGGGGGAGGGTAGGTTCGCCTGAGGCTTATCAGGGAGGAATCGGAGGTTTGGTCGTTTTACCAGTCAAGACACAGATGTAAAGATTAGCAGTTGTATATACTAGCTGAAAGCGTAGAGGAAATGGAAAAGGAAGACAACTAGGGGAAAAGCCCAGAGGGAGACGCACCCTTCAATCGCGAAGACAGATTCTGGAGCAACTCTTTAAAACTATTATGATTCTAAAAATGTCGAAAAAAAACAACCCCTCCCAGGTCAAAACAGAGTTAACCCTTATAACACTAGGGCAGCTGTAGGCTATTTTAGAATGCGGACTAATACAAAAAAAAAATTATTTTATAATAAACTGCCACTCTACATAAAAGAATTACAAGACAATGACTCTGAAAGAGTATTTAGTAACTAAGGTAATATATAAGACACATGTGTTGTGACAATATGACTGTAAAACTTTATACTGATGATTTAAATGTTTCTTTTGTACTTTTATACGTTTTAACCAAGAAATATATTTTACAAAAAGTATTACATTAATAATAATAATAAATGTAGTCCACTGGTTGGGCTCAATTTTTTTTTTCTGAGAAGGGAAATACAATTATAAATTTAGTCTCGCTATGGGACTCAGGAATAGAGTTATTTTTTACACACAAAAATTTTTTTTCAGTCCATTTGATGGACTGACAAGTCAATAAATACTTCTTGAATCGTTCGTCTCTGGTGCCTCTCCACCTCCAACGTCGCTCCGTCGTCTCGAACTGGTGGCGCCGCAACGCGTTGCCAGACGAAGTTTAAACGTGACGTTTTCCCATATTATATTGTTATATAAATATATATATATATATATATATATATATATATATATATATATATATATCAAATTAACAATATAGTATCGACTCAAGACAATCGATCAGAGACACGTATGTTGTTAAACAGTTGGCTACAGTGTGTTTATGGAACTAGTTGTATTGAAATTTTTATGAAATACAGTGTGTGGTAAGGTCTTTACTGAAACTCCTTGATGAGAATTTTTAATTTATTATTAATTATACATTTATTTATATTTATTACAAATATTACGCCTTTCAGTGATATGCAAAGTGTGCACGTTTATTTTCTCATCTGGGGTGGAATCCGAACTAACTAAAATTTAAATAGCAATTGAAATCTTTTTTAAAAAAAATTGTAAAAGAAGCTAACCGCGGGATTTGCTGACGCACATGTGCGTGCCTCCAGTGAATACCAGGCAGCGTCACTTCTCTTCCTGCAGGTATCCCGGAATCTTCGTCGCCAGCCAGTTGTCGGGTCCCGCTTAGTTGTTCAATCGACGGCTCTCCGTTACTTTGCCAGATACTTCTTCCTCTGTGCCGTTCTCTGCGCGACTCCCTCATCCGACTCACCATCCCTTCCGATTCTCACCGCCGCGTCAAGACCAAAAATAACGGTGCCTTCCGCTACCTGGCGTATAGCATTGTTTACGCGAGCAAATTCTTTTCTGTTGGTGAGCACTTTTTATATGCTGTTGTTAAGCCAAATCATGAAAGAGGGTACGATCACACCACAAGTGAGATTCAATTAATGTATCGGACTCATTTCCAGAAGTGTGAGAAATGTTTGTCCTAATCTAACAAATAATAAGAAAAAAACCATTACAGGTATGTATGCAATTATATTATGGAAATAAAATTTTAATTATTAGTGTAAGTACAATTAATGTGAATGTAAAAAATAGGTGATTTCAACATATTTTATTTTCGCAGGTCACTGCCGTATACTTTAAAGGAAATTGGGGACTTGGATTTAGACCCGATACTGTCAAGAGAGTAGATTTCCAAATAACACACAACAGAAAAGCGAAAACAGAGATGATGTACGATGTTCGTATATATGAAACGGGTATGTATTTTTTCTTTTTCTTTAACAAAAAAATCCACCCTTGTTCTTTTTGTTTCTCTTTCTCTGTTCCTATAACTGGTCACTACTGACTAACAAATTACTGCTTTTTTTTCTTTTTTTCCACAACAGGATTCTGCGAGAAAATTAAAGCTTTTATGATTATTCTACCACATGCAGGACAAGATTCCGGAATGATTATTCTGCTTCCAGAAATACAAAAGGAAAATGACGTAAACGATATGATAAAAAAAATGAACATTCACTCTTTCAACTATGTAACCAATAGGACCAGATACAGAGCCGAAATGGTGTCCATCGTCATACCTAAATTTATAACTACGAGACGCATCGACTTGAAGGAAGTAAGTGCTAATGACCCCCATCACCCTTCCCAGTCCATCCTCATCATCATCAATAGCGCGACAGCCCTTTGAGGGTCTTGGCCTTCTGAACAAGTTTTCGCCATTCCCCTTTATTTAGCGCTGCACTTCTCCAATTCTTGATTCCGATTCTCCTTACATCCTCCCTCACGCCGTCTTCCCATCTCAGTCTTGATCTTCCGGCTTTCCTTATTCCTTCTGGGGATGTCTTCAATATCCTGTCTATCATTTGCCCGTAGCCCGTAGCCTGTAGCCCATTCTAGCCTTCTAATCTTCACGATGTCTGGTTCATTATACAGTTTGTGTAGTTCATTATTATATCTTCTTCTCCTTTCACGTCTACCGGACCAAAAATTTTCTTTCAGATGTATTGAGTTGCCTTTCATCGGATTTAGACAGTGTCCATGTATCAGCACCATATGTCAATACTGGTCCCTTTCCCAGTCCGTCAAGACGTTTAGGTCGCCTCTGTTCTAAACGACGAGATTATTATATAACTAACTACCTCCTTGGTTCGACAGCCCATAAAGGGCCTTGGCCTACCGCTCACTGCGGCCAAGTTGCTAAAACACAAGTTTATATATATATATATAACGTTTATAAATTAATTATTTTACAAATCGTATTGAAGTTACACAGTCTCGAATGTTTTTCTCTCCTCTCTGTTCATTATTGTTAAATTGACTTTTTTACTCAACCCTCAGAAATTAATTTAGATAATTACTCTATTATATAATGGTATGAGGGGTTAATGTAATGGTGTGTATTTTTTTATGAACCTTCTTTTTTAACTTTATTTAGCAGGGTCTGTAAGTAAAATGCAATTCAGTGCTATGGTATAATAATAAATCATATGCCTAAGAGTATTGGGAGAGAGAGAGAGAGAGAGAGGGTTATGTGAATATATTTTCACACCTCTGGCTGATTACATTGGGTTGAGGTATTTTACAGGTTGACAATTATTTGTGTAAGTCTTGTGTATTTGGAGTCTTTTATATGTGTGTTTTTTTTTGTCCTAGATTTAATTTCGTTGCACTTTTACACTTGACTATATTTTTGAAAAAGTTACTGGTTAGTCTGTGGATGTAGTTTGTTGTTAGTGGAAGCTTTAATTCTTGCTGGATTTGACTTGAACCACGGGCTTATGTTTTCTACGCTGTAACTGACAAGTTTTGATATTGAAACCCTTAACAATAATTGAAAGTTACGTCCTACCTGTCTCTTGTCATAGTATAGTAAACAGATAATTAGGGGGGTTGTTAGTAAATAATAATAATGATATGCAGTGGCATATAACAAGTATGTTAAACTAAATTAATGCATTGCCTCAAAAATAGGTGACAGCTTAGGGCTAGAAAGTTCCAAATAAAATCTTTATGAATTTATTTTATTTTGGTATTTAAGATAGAAAAATAATAATTTTGACTTCACTAATAATCTATTTCTTTAATCATAAACTCAAGCCTTTCAAATTTCGTTCCATATATCTCAGTTTTTTAATCCATGCACCATCTTGTTGTTTTTGGGGGAAATAAATCCACTTTATTTATTTATTTGCAATTAAAAAAATAATTTTGATCTTGCAGATTAGATAATTATGCATGCTCAAGCCAGAAAAGGAATTAATTAATTACCTTTGTTTTTTCCGCCAGTCACTGTTAAAAATGGGAGCCATGGACTCTTTCGTTGGCACGGCTGATTACTCGAGATTCACCGGGAAGAGAGAAGTCTTCATGGACAACCTGGTCCACCAATCTGCCATCGAAGTCGTCGCTGAAAGCCAAGAATCTGATATGAACATGATGACCAGAGCCATGCAGCCAACACGGTTCGTCTGTAACCGACCGTTCGCGTACTTGGTCTACGACTTCGCCAAATCCAAAGTGCTTTTAATGGGTATCTACAGAAGGCCGGATAATGTACAAAAACAAAAACATAAACACCGACTGCATTTATACTAATAAAGGCTTCGCTCACTCAACCTCAATGTTACCAGCTTGGCGACAGACAGTGACGGATCGTAAGATGTTGCCACCACAAACTGAGGACAAATTTACTTCGAATAAAGCAATATGGTCCATTTACACTCTTTTCTCTCCTATGGCACTTTGATAAACTTCACATCAGATCCCTTGCCAGTGACATCGACTTCTTCAGATCCCGGTGGAAGCTCTGGACCTGGAATCGGAGCAGCGGACCTGGAATAAGACAAGTGTTGTTTTGAAATCCCCCACCACAAGTCAACATGCAAAATTAAAATATTCTAATGTATGAATTGTGAACGTGTGGTCACACGTACCGTGTCTCACCTTCATCAAGGTTCTGCGGAGAAGTTGTCGACCGTTTAACATCTCTCGAAATTGGTGTTATTAATTTATTATCACGTTATAAAATTTAATTTAATTTTTTGCAGAACGAATCCTCGCCCTCAGATTGAGGACAACTTGTAATTAAAATCCAATTACGATTGACTATGAGAATATAATACGCCAACAACTCATTTCGACTGGCGACATATCAAAACCTAAAAAAAAAAACAGTCGTAAAAACCAAGCTTAATCAAGTGAATCACCTCAATCGGCGTAAAAAGTGCAGTAAACCAAGATAACGAATGTAAAAAGACATTATATTACGCAAAGGTCATAAATAAGCACATGCTGCAGTGTGTGTGCTTTCTGAAAAATGAGTGTCGGTGTGTAAGTAAAGCAATTAGAAATTAAAATGGCGACGAAAATTAGGAATACGATATTTTAAACTCCTGTAATTTGTTACGGTGTAATTACTACGCTGCTTAAAAGGGGGATGATGGGTGTGGAAGGTTCAAAATAATAAAATTCAAAACAAAAAAGGCGAAAAAAAAGAGAGAATGGAATCACAAACTGAGGACAACGAATCTGTAAGAGAAAAATAGGATGCAGTAAAGGTGAATGTTTTTTTTTTAGAAGTAAAGACTGTTTTTTGAGTTCCTTCATAGCGGCACTTTTTCTTGAATTTTTAAAACACATACTTTTCGTATTCTTCCTCTTGTTTAGGCAATTTTTTTATACGTTCCACACGTTTCCAACTTGTAATTAAAATAAAATAACAAGAGTTCTACAGAATCTGGATCTATTTTAATTTATCCCACTTGAGAAGAAAATCTCTAATGATTCTGTACGTTCGTGTAAATTTGTTACTTTTCCCAGCCTGTTTTCTGCGTGTTTTTGTTCTTTGCAAACTTTGTTATTCTTCCAGAATGGAAACAATAGGTTTCCTTATCTCGTCGCGACATAAACTTCAGTGCATCTCAGGGGGTAATTGCAGTGCTAATTTTAAGCTATTCTAAAGCGACACAAATACAATTTTCAATCTCTTTGTCCGTCTTTCTGTTTATAAGTGCATTATTTGACGAGCCCCACTTTTACCATTTATTTGTATTTGAGGATTGCTTCTCCAGAGTGCAGCAATTTCTTAAGATGCGTCTGTTTACTGCCGTAAGACGTTCGCGCGAGTCGTTAACATAAATTTACGGGCTTACTCAATTTTCGATTGAAGGGTTTGTCACCCGTCTGTTTAGCGGATCGCCTGATACAAGGTAGGAGGACTGCAGGGATGTATTCCACCTGGACGCAAGAGGATTCTATGTCAATAAATATTAATCTTGTTCGTTTGCTCTTCAAACCAGCCACTTATTTATGTTAAGGATGTGATGTTTACTCAAGTACGAAAGACAAAAATCCTGGACAAATCCCGAGCGAAAAAAATATTGTACTTATCATAGTGACTTAAACATTTATTCTGATGAATGCCTACGTTGTATGTTCAAGTTCCGAATGCAAGAAAACATAAACTGTGTTGATTTAAGAGAAATAAACATTGCTGGTTTAATATTCCACCAGAGGGGATGTTTTAAAAAAATATTGTAATTATCATAGTGACTACACAACCACTTAAAAAACATTTATTCTGATGTTGAAGTTTTTAGTGCAAAAAAAATCTTGTGTTTTTGAAAACGAGGATGTTTAAGAACAATACATTGCTGGTTTAATATTGCATCATGGGGGATTTTTTTACAAAATATTGTAATTATCATAGTGACCACACAACAACTTTAAACTTTTATTCTGGTGAATGTCTCTGTTGCATGTTCCAGTTCATAATATTAAAAAAAATCTTGTGTTTAAAAAGGGGGTTGTTTTAAGAGCAACAAACATTGCTGGATTAATATTCAATCAGAGAGGATGTTTTAATTATCATAGTGATTACACAACCACTTAAAACATATTTATTCTGATAAATGACTGCGTTGTATGTTCAAGTTATTAATGCAAAAAAAAACTTGTTTTTAAAAACGGGGTTGTTTTAAGAGAATTAAACATTGCTGGTTTAATATTCCATCATGGGGGACTTTTCTAAAAAAATATTGTAATTATCATAGTGACTACACAACCACTTGAATCATTTATTCTGATGAATGTCTGCGTTGCAAGTTCAAGTTCAGAATATAAAAAAATTTCTTGTGTTTAAAAAGGGGGTTGTTTTAAGAGCAAAAGACGTAGCTGGTATAATATTCCATTAGAGGGGATTTTTTTAAAAAAATATTGTACTTATCATCGTGACTACACAACCACTTGAAACATTTATTCTGGTAAATGTCTGCGTTGCAGGCTAAAGTTATTAATGAAAAAAAATCTTGTGTTTAAAATTGGGGTTGGTTTAAGAGCAAGAGACATTGCTGGTCTACTATTCCATCAGAGGGGATTGTTTAATTATCATACTGATTTCACAACCACTTGAAACATTTTTTTCTGATGAATGTCTTCAATTTATGTTGAAGTTCTTAATGCAAAAAAAAAATATTGGATTTAAAATCGGGGCTGTTTTAAGAGCAAGTAACATTGCTGGTTTAATATTTCATCAGAGGAGTATTTTATACTCACTTCTCCCCTATGGGAATACAGGTGCTCGATTGGATCCTTTAATTTTCTAATTGAATTTTTTTGATATTTTTAATAACGGTCAAAATTGGGTCGATTCATTGGTTTCTTTTTCGTCACAGAAGAATCGAAAAAAATACGACGTAAATTATTTGACCGAATAATTTTTTTTTTATCAGTTAACTTTTTGTTAAAGCATCCGGCAAGTGTTTTTGGACTACGCATTTCATCGCCACGGCCCTCCATACTTCCGGCAACAAAACTGTGAACAATGTTTAATTTTGGACTCCACTCGACACCTTCCTAATGAGGTTTTTGTTGCTGTTGCTTTATTTCAGCTGTTACATTGTTGTCTCTCCGTCGTAATTTCCTAAAAGAAAATGACTGGTTGTGGTTGTGAAGGAACTTGCCTGCGACTACGGACATCATCGTCTGAATATGCTGACAGTTCTTCTCACTAATTCTGGAGACTCTACAGACTATTTAATTAACATGTTCTACGGACTAATTTTATAACAATATATAAAAAAAACGTGAGAAAGAATCCATCTAATTTTCCAGCACTTAGACGACGCTAGTAGATTACTTCGTCTTCCATGGTCTTGCATCAGTTTCTCTACCTGTTATTTATCTTCTTCAACGACACTACGCTTAACAATCTTGTCATGTTAATCCTGTTATTCATTTATTTCGTGTTTTGATGACAAAGCCAAAAGCAGACGATTGCCGCTTCTAACTGCGTTGACGTCTTAATTTTTTCGATGCCCTGAAATCAAAGACGACATCCCACCTTACATTATATTAAATACTCTGGCTTTCTCGGTTTACCGGAAATAATAAAACGAATGGTTATTCTTCTGCAATTACGTCCGAATTACTTCATTGTTTATTAATGCAATTTAAAATCATCTAATTCAGTTCTAGCTTTATCAATCTGCTTTTCATTCTTAATATTCTCTATGCTGTTGCCATTGGTACCACCTTCAAGGAGTCTTCGAACAGTTGCCAACCTTCGGTGGTCAATCTGCCTTCAAATCACTCTTCCTGAGTATCGTTTCCTGTCATGTTAATAATTTCAACATGCTTGCTACCTTTTACCCACGTATGGTTTCATTTTTCTTTTCTTTAGAACAGCTTTCTCCATTCTCAATTTCCCTTCAATCAATCTTTCTATGCAGTTTCTGTTTTTTTTTCTATTTTGTCCTAATTTATTTCTTTTAATAATTTTTTTTATATCTTTAGAATACTTTTCTCCATAGTTGATCTAAGTATCACTATTATCACCACTTGGAGCTGTTGTCGATACACATCTTCAGTTCAATTATATGGAATTGGATCCAAAATTATTACATCCAAGGTGACTGATAATCTTTGATCCGTTGACTTCCACATCTATCAATAAAAATGTTATGTTAAATATGTTACGCGTAAAAGAGAGTAATTGAACCCTGGGACGTGAGAAATCATTTCTGGTGATCCTGACGCATGCATAAATATTGTAAAAAAAAAAACCACCCACCTGCGATGAAACCTCATTTGAACGTTTAATTGCAGAGATCTCCTAAATGAAGACATTCGTGGTTGTTCTACTCCTCAGCAGCTTCTTAGTTCCCGGAAGCCACCAGCAATGCATTTCGGCGAACGATTCTTTTCCCGATTTCTCCCTGGGGAAACTGACGGAACTTTCCAAGAATCAGCAAAAATTCAGCATCAAAATGCTCCATTATTTGGCTCTTGCTGAGCCCAAGAGGAACGCCATGGTGTCCACTTACAGCGTTTACCAGGGGCTGTTACTCCTGTACTTCGGAGCTGCGGGACAAACTGAAAAGTCGCTCAGAACAGTCCTCAACATAGCAGACGCACAGGTCTGTAACAGAAAAGAGGGTATTACGTAGATATACATATATATATATATATATATATATATATTTCTTCAATTAAATTTCATCTTCTAGCGAAACAATCGTAGAACCACATCTAAAGTGTTAATGTAAATGTGACAATTACTATTAATATATTACACGTGGTTCGATAAGTATTTACTTCTAAAGCAAGGATAAAATATTAACTCCAACGCAAATTGTAATTCTGTAATTAACATTTTTTGGGGGAAGCTAAGGAAAATTATGTAAATAGGGTTTTGTGGAAATACTAACGAAGTGGCTAGCGTTATAACTGACCAATCAAGCTGTTCATCATCATCAATAGCACGACAGACCTTTGAGGGCCTTGGCCTTCTGAAAAAGTTTTCGCCATTCCTCTTTATTTAGCACTGCACTTCTCCAATTCTTGCTTCCGATTATCCTTACATCCTCCCTCACGCCGTCTTCCCATCTCAGTCTTGGTCTTCCGGCTTTCCTTATTCCTTCAGGAGATGTCTTCAATATTCTGCCTATCATTTGCCCGTAGCACATGTCCTGCCTATTCTAGCCTTCTAATATTGTTAAACTTCACGGTGTCTGGTTCATTATACAGATCGTATAGTTCATTACTATATCTTCGTCTCTATTCACCTTTCACTTCTACCGGGCCAAAAATTTTCCTCACAATCTTTCTGAGTTGCCTCTCATCGGATTTAGAAAGTGTCCATTTACTCAAGCTGTTAACAAATTTAATTAAAAGTACGAGACCTTATCACGATTTTTTTAATGTATTTATTTTTCTTCCTTTCTTTATATAATTGTAGAAATGCCTTAAATTTGTGAACCAAGTTAGAGTCACGAATAAGTTTTTAGACTGATTTGTGTGTTACGTAGATTCGTGTAGCTAAAAGCAAGACCAAGGTTCTACAGGACCGTAGCGTCAAAGCAAATATACTCATAGCAGTTGTCGAGCCGGTTATTGAAGAAGAACGCGTCGGCACCGTATAAGTTATTGTAGACGTTCAGAAACGTCATAGCTTATGTGTGACGTGGCAGATATTTTGTGTTTGAAAACATATTCGTGCCTCTTAAAAGAGTCGACCTACAAATAGATTTAAATGGATCAGTTGAAGTTTGAAATTAACCTTCTGGTCACTATTTCTTCTTCTTCTATGGTTCTATGGGCCTCGGAGCTCCAGTAGTAGCTTCCTCCAAACTTCTCTGTCTAAAGCTATTCTCCTCCAGTTCCTCAAATCCATCATTCTTTTTATGTCCTTCTCTACTTCGTCTGTTCCTTGGTTTTCCTGCCTTTCTTTTACCTCCCATATCATTGTATAATTGCGTCTCCTTTCCCATGCGTTGCACGTGTCCATCATTTTTTTAAGTTTATTTCTGGACCAACCGATTTGGCATATTTCTTTATTTCATTATACGCCTCCTCTGCTGCTTCAGTTGTTCTTGATATTATTACCACCTCATCAGCATATGCCACATTTGTGATGATATAGTTTTGGTTGTATCTATTTTAGTTTGTCTAATGACATATTCTTTCTGGTCACTACACTACACCACGATTCGTAATCCGTTGTTTTGACAAATGGAAAAAAAAGCCTTGCTACTCATATCACTGACTTTTCTTTAATTTCAATGTCGTTCAAGAAGATTTCTTTTAGTTATGAAAAGCCGCAGATATTTTAATCCTGGTAAGGGTTTGTGAACGTTTTAACCTACTAAAATATTACCGAGGGCAGTTGTGTCGCTCTAGGCTCTTCTTCGCACCTGACGAAAGGAACAAGGATGCCAGAAACGTTGTGGTATTTATATTATCACTTTTTTTTGTCTGTATTGGCTATCTTTCTTATTCATTATTTTCTATCAGACGTAAAAAAAACGAATTACTTATTAAACATGAGATGAAAATATTTTTCACCTAGAATTTTCAAAGAAATATTAAGAAAGTAAGTGTGGGGAATTAAATTCATATATTGCTTTCACGGTTCCCTTAAAAGACAATAAAGCTAAACTTCCTTTCCCAGAATATTTCTATTATAGAGAATATTAAATTGGGTTAATCAGTAAGTTCTTAGACTTTCTGGTTTCCGATTTAACCTATCAAATAATATTTTAAAAGTAGCGATCTCATGTAGAAAGATTACAGGTTTAGAGATGGACGCCATATTAAGCCTCTTGAGTATTCGCTTTCCGGACGCCATATTAAGCCTCTGTCGCTGTCCTGTAAAGTGCTCATTCAAAGGATTATTACTTAATAGTGAATTGAATAATTTACGCTGGAAACACAAATTTGTAGGTTATGAGTAGTAAACACACAATATACTTATTTAGATCAATATTCTTCATACATAATTTAAGTAATCTAATTAAAAATAAACCTCATACAACAGCAGTGTTAATAATCAAATCTGTGGATGCTTAAATATTTTTTTAGTTCATTCAGTGAATTATAAACATTTTGAAAATTCTCTTCTGTGACTCACCGACATTTCCCGTTCCTTTTGCAGAGCAAGGCTGACGCGTTTGAACTGTACCGTGAAGAGAAATATCAGTTTAAAAAGAAGCATAATTTGTTTATGAAAAATGCCAACAGGATTTACATTTCGAACAAATTCAAGGTCCGTCGGTGTTTTTTGCAAAAAATACCATCAGACATTAAGTCGATTGATTTCAAGAGTAATGTCCAAAGGAAAAAGAAAATTATCGCCTCTTGGGCGGACAGTGAGACAAGCAGATACATCGTGAGCTCCCTTCCAACTTTGACACCTTCGACTACGATGATTCTTGTAAGTAAATGAAAAAAATTACCCTTAGTACGTTTGCTTGAAAAGTAAATTTAAAGATAACTTTTAAAAGCAAACCACGTGAATGAGGTAAAGGAATAATTTTCTTTTTAGTATTAAGTGATCTATTGGTAGGTCCTTGGAGCAAATATCTTCAGCTGTTACACACTGTTCTTCTAGCCATGTGTCGTGCAGTAAACCACTTCTCCTTAGGATGAGTACGATATAGTTTGTCTTACTTTTAAAAACTTTTGGATCTCTTTTAGTTTACTCTTGGTAGAACTTCTTTATTTTTTCTGTCCACATTACTTTCTCAATTCTTCTCCAACACCACATTTCAAAAGGTTTTCAGGTATTTCTTCTCCACCTTTCCATGTTTCTGAGACATACTTTACCAGGTTATTTTCACCAAACAGACTAGCATTATAATGGACTCCTTTGTGTCTCACAGACAGTTATTATAGTACAAAGACAATTCAAAGAGGGTGGAACTATTTTTAAAAAGTCATTAAATACTTCATAATATATCTGTAGTGTCTTCATATAGAATTAGCATTTTCCAGAATCAAGTGTGATAAAACAGTCCAACGACAATGGTTGTTGATATGACAATGAGCTTCATCACTCATTAACAAATACAAGTAGAGATATTCTGGAAAGAAAAAAAATCCTTCCATGATCAACTGGTCTCAATTTTTGCAATGCGTTAAGAGTGAATATAAACAGTCCAACGACGATGTTGTTGATATGAAAATGAGCTTCATCACTCATTAACAAATACAAGTTGAGATATTCCTGCAAAAAAAAAAAAAAATTCCTTCCATGATCAACTGGTCTCAATTTTTGCAATGCGTTAAGAGTGAATATAAACAGTCCAACGACGATGTTGTTGATATGAAAATGAGCTTCATCACTCATTAACAAATACAAGTTGAGATATTCCTGCAAAAAAAAAAAATTCCTTCCATGATCAACTGGTCTCAATTTTTGCAATGTGTTAAGAGTGAATATAAACAGTCCAACGACGATGTTGTTGATATGACAATGAGCTTAATCACTCATTAACAAACACAAGTTGAGATATTCCTGCAAAAAAACAACAAAATTCCTTCCATGATCAACTGGTCTCAATTTTTGCAGTGTGTTAAGAGTGAATATGCAAAAATGCGCGTTACCGAGCGATTTTCCTACGCCAAGGTCAGAACAGATCGCCTTGGACTCGAGCAGCAAAACTTCTCTGATGCGTTCAACATTTTCTGGAGTACCAACTCTTTCGTGAGAACCCCCTTTCCCTCACTACTAATGTGTCATCAACACGAAGTGCACGAATCTGCCTGATTTTGAAGGATGTAAATAATAGCCGACGAAACTCTCTCAACTGCCGTGTGTCCACTATCTATGATTTCCACTGAAGAAGATAAGATCCAACGATGGAGGATATCTGACACGCCGTCAGGCTAATTACTGACTGCTCTCAAAGCTTTCGTCATCAACAACTTAATCTATTCCAGTGCATTTTTTATAATATTATTTCAACTCATGCATGATTAACGTTTATCTTCCTCATTTTGATCCATTATGTACGCATGTAAGCCTATACAACTCTGCTGCTAAATGGAATAGATCCAGGTGCAAGTATGAGAAACAAATATATAAGCAATTGTGTAACAAAAGAAATAAGACAATTTTTATTTAATAAAAAAAATAATAAGATAGTTGATGCTGTTTCATCAAGTCTGTAATAAATCTATGCAATAATAACCATCCACCTACAAGTTCGCTCAAGAAACTTCAAACCATGCTGAATAAATTGCTACGTATCGGAATTAACAGTCCGTGGTTCATACGAAACAAGTCAATCCACCAAGAAGGTGGATGTAACAAACTACATCCACAGACTTACCGGTAACTATAGTGAAGTGTAAAAGTGCAAATAAATTAAAGCTAGGACCAAAAAAAAAAGCACACCCATAAAAGACTTAAACGAAAACTACCACAAGACTTACACAAATAATTGTCAACCTGTAAAATACCTGAACCTAATGTAATAAGCCAGAGGTGTGAAAATTTTTTTCCACATAACCTTCTCTCTCTCTCTCTTTCCAAATACTCTCAGCCATATGATTTCTTATTATACCATAGCAGTGAATTGCATTTTACTTGCAGACCCTCCTAAATAAAGTTAATATATATATATATATATATATATATATATATATATTAAAGATAGTTTTTCTTATTATTATTCTAAAATAATTTGTAGATCTGTAGCCTATACAATATTAACAAGACCAAGAAGAATGATAAGTAAACTCCTTAGTGATTATTAAATACATTTATATTTATTAATGTTTGTATGTATAGTTTGTAAAGAGTGTTAGTTATATATGGATCCCTCTTGAGTATTTATTTGTGTATCGTTTGTATGTGACCATGGGTCACTGAGAATTACGTTCGCGCTGAGGAAAAGTGTCCACAGTCTGTGTTGAGTGTGTCTTGGCATTTCGCCTTGAGAGGCTGCCATTTCGTCTCGAATAACTTTGTTATTCGTACCTGGCGCTCATACACATTGTAAAAATCTCGAGTGGCGCAGACACCATAATCAAACTGGAGCAACTGCGACATCAAGGAGTAGCCTCGAATGTTAAACGTCTCCGATGTTCTTTTGTCAACACTTCTAAATGGTTCACTAAAAAGAAAAGAAAAACAACACAAAATTGCTCATTTTTAGGGAGGAAAACTTATTCACTTCTCGAATCTTAATTTTAAATGAATATAAATAATGATACCAAAATTAATGTTTGGCCACCATTTACAAATAAATTTATGAAGAAAATTGAAAAAAAAAACCAGCATACATTTTTTCTTTAGGATTCATGTCTTATACAAAGAATTTTGACAATCCCATTTACAAAGCACAATTATAAATATATTGCTACAGGCATTAAAAATATAATCTCTGGAATCTGAACGTTGCTCCAAATAAAATGAATTTTAATAAGGATATTGATTGCGTTAATTGATTGATGAATTGAATTTTAGAGTTCCCCTTCTGGAACCTCCAGATTGGGATGTGTGTTTGTGGTAAAGCATTTTTATACTCAAATTATACTTTAAACGATACCATAATGAGGATGTCAAATTAGGGGACTGATTTAAAATTTTCTGAATTATTGTTGTTTAAAGATAAGATTTGGATTTATAAACTACAATTTTTGATTATATATTGTGAAAGTAATTTTGTTTTAAGATGTGTATAATTTTGTGTAGCTATTTTATTACTGTAAAATGGTACAAGTCCAAAATAAATAATTATTATTAAAGCTGTATAAATATATGAATAAGAAACATAGCCAATACACACAAAAATATAAATACCATACAACATCCTACTGTCACTCGTCCCCAAACACCTCAAGCCAATTTTTTTACTGTAATCCCTTATTACAAATTATAAACATTATAAAATTTGTTAATATGTTTCGATCCTACTATTTGAATTTTTACGATTCCTTTAATCAATATTTGTTTTTATCAATGTTTTGTATCATTTACATATCTACTAAGACCCTTTCATACTTGATTAAAAACCACAAGGACCCACTTGACACCTACAGCAAACATTGTGTTGTTTAACAAAAATCTCTTGGCTCTAGTTGTAATTCCTGCTACATAGGGCGAACTAAACGTCCCCTTAATACACGTATCAAGGAACAAACTTCCCCTTTATAAACAATCTGTAGTCTCCAAACATATAAACAGTTCAAAATGCTAAGATTTTACACATTGACACCAGGTACAATTCCAGAGATTCTTCACATAAAATCCAACATCACAGCTATTAATGTACAGACAGCCACTATTAAACTCAATAATTGCTGTGATCCCTTATTATTACGCTAAACCTTCTGTTTCCCCATTGTCGTTGCTCCCTTATTGTTAGGCCACCCCTTCGGCTCTCCCATTGTCGTTGCGTTTTCGTCGCTTCTGAGTTTTCGTCAACTGATCAGTGCGGTTGTGTTTCTCTAGGCTCTTCTTAGCACCTGACGAAAGGGGACAAGGATCCCAGAAACTTTGTGTGGTATTTATGTTACCCCCCTTTTTTTGTCTGTATTGGCTATATTATTATTCATCTGTATAAATGTATATTATTTATATATATATATATTTATTGACTACATTTAAGAACATGTCTATATTATATTATATATATATTTATGAACGTGTCTATATTATATATATATATATATTTATGAACATGTCTATATTATATATATATTTATTTATTGACTACATTTAAGAACATGTCTATATTATATATATTTATTTATTGACTACATTTAAGAACATGTCTATATTATATATATATATATATATTAATTTATTAATATTTTAATTATTAAAGCTGTATAAATATATGAATAAGAAACATAGCCAATACAGACAAAAATATAAATACCATACAACATGTCTATATTATATATATATATATTAATTTATTAATATTTTAATTATTATTAAAGCTGTATAAATATATGAATAAGAAACATAGCCAATACAGACAAAAATATAAATACCATACAACATATATATATATATATATATATATAATATAGACATTATATATATTATATATAATATAGACATGTTCATAAATATAGTCAAACATATGATTCGCCAACGACGATATTTCTGACATTGAGTGAACACAAATGGTTTGACTTTCGTACGTTGGCATAAACCCAATAAAACATATCCATGCACCGAAACTTCTGGGTACTTTGTTTCTATTTGCAGGTTAACTCTGCGTATTTCAGAGGTCAGTGGGATACGGCATTCAATAGAGGAGAAATGCGAGCAGATTATTTCTACGTCACCCCTTCTCGCCGAGTCCTTACGAACATGCTCGTTCACAAACGGAACGACTCCGTTAAGTTTAGAACTTGTGAGTCGAGTCTTGCTGACGCATTGTGTTAAACATCGTTTCTTATCTCTATTAACATGACACATAAAATATTTCTCTCTCTCTTTTTTTCCCCAGACAAAAACGAACAATTTCGGATTCTGGAATTACCGTTTAAGAAGAGAGACTCCAGTATGATTATACTACTTCCGACTGTTCACAAGTTGGGGGACGTAAATCAGATGATAAAGAGAATAAACAGAAATTTTATAACGGTGATATCCGACCCGAAACAGTTTAGGGAAGAAAGTATAGAAGTGCAAATTCCTAAATTCACAGTACAGAACACAGTAAATTTGAGCGAGGTAAGCGAAGCAAACTACAGATAATGAAGTAGTCAATAAGCAGACAAAATTAAGTGATATTTACCACATATTTGTTTCCTTCGTAAGAACAGCACGAAACACGCGGACTCAAATACGCAGGGATGTTAATAGAGACGCAAAGAAGTTAGTTTAACAATAATGGATCACATCTGTTGTTGAGTTTCAACGCTGCTTGCAGTGATGTTACATGTAATAGAAATCAAAATGCTACGATCTTAGATGTTGCAACCAGATAGGGCCCTACCACTCCAGCATTGTATCAGAAGTGGTTCTATTTATATTACTTCTTTAAATAAACGAAAAGACATCATCATCATCAGAAATTTATTCTGAATAAAAAAACGAAGTAATTTACGTCTGATACAAAAAAAATGAATAAAAAAGATAGCCAATACAGACAAAAAAAAGGTAATATAAATACCACACAACGTTTCTGGGATCCTTGTCCTTTCGTCAGGTGCTAAGAACAGTCTAGTGCAGTTGTGTTTCCCTATGCTCTTCTTAGCACCTGACGAAAGGAACAAGGATTCCAGAAACGTTGCGTGGTATTAATATTACCTTTTTTTTTTGGACTGTATTGGCTATCTTTCTTATTCAAAAATTAAAAACATTATAATAGGGGGGGGGGAAACCGATTAAAACAGATACGAACTCTTCAAAGTGTTGTAGAATTTCATTAAATGCCATTTGCGCGCACACACACACACACACGTTGAAATTGCTTCATTTGAAAAGCCAACATCGCTGGCTTTGACGTACAAAGTGATACTATGAGACTCAAGAATGGACACAGCTCCTTATTGTTTTTCTCTATTGTTGTGTTTATCTTCGATTTAGCTTTGCTTTAGAGTTCGTCACGTGGGTCGTTCACACAGCAGGGTTTTTTTTTAATAACCTGGCGAAAGCAACTTTATGTGGTATTTATTTAGCACTTATTTTGCCGTTTTTTATTTATCTAATTAGTAGAATGACATTAAGTATAAATAATCAGTAAATAAAAGTCAGTACAATTTTGACACGTCGACTTGGCAGGAGGGACAATCCATCATTATAAAATTTGTTAATATGTTTCGAACCTACTATTTGAATTTTTACGATTCCTTTAATCAATATTTGTTTTTATCAAGGTTTTGTATTCCTTGATTTCAATAAGTCGCCTTTTTTTTAGTTTTTTTATTAATATAGTGTCTGACGAGGTCCCAAAATCGTGTCGATACGTTGTATATATATTGAATTTTTATTATATCCTCTAATTTAATTGTAAACAATAAAATTATTCTGACTTTGTATTTGAACCCATTTTGTCGGTTCAAGAGCGATGTACCGCGAATTTAATAAGTTGGACACTAAGTAACATGCAACAAAACATTTTATATTTATTAATCTGTTACGGTTTGTGTGAGAACTGCGAAGAGTGAATAAAGATTGTCGGCGACTGACGTCTATCAAAAAAGGAAGAACCGTACCGTAATGTGTGTGTTTTTTTCTCCATGTTTCTCAGATTCTGCGATTTATGGGTATTGACACTGGTCTGACTCGTAACGCCAGTTACTCACGTTTCACCGGGAAAAGTGAGGTCTTCCTCGACTCCTTTGTACACCAGGCTCTCTTGGAGTTCCAGGTTGGAAGAGCTCCCTCGTTAGGCCATAAAAAGCCTACCAATTTTACATCGCCGAATTCTTTCATCTGCAATCGCCCCTTCGTCTACATCATCTACGATAAAATGGTGAAGAAAGTACTTAACGTTGGTATCTTTAGACTTGCTAGGGCTAACAGAAGACCCTCATTAACGTGAGGAACAGCATATATATATTTTTGAAATTATCAGTTCCGTCGAATGAAGAACAATGAATACAATCTCATACTGCATTTTGAAGTGTGGAACCATAGAAAAGGGTTTTAAAAAATAAAATTTAACATTATTCAAAGTATTATTGTTGGTATCCTGCATCCACGTCCTATTGACTTTGCCACACCTAATCAATATTTCGAGGGATGTTCGAATTTAAAACAATCATTTTCTGACATCTAAACCTTATTTTTCAAAGAAAGGGTCTGATGTGCCACAGAAAGTTGCAAGTTCTTTTGCATAAATGATTTATATATTCCCCTGACAAGTCATACAGGGAACTAATAGAAACTCATTTGTTGATCCAAAACAGAATCCTCTCTGGCATCAACTTGGGTTTTATTGGTTCGTAAAAGATTGAACTTGTTCATTTACAAATTAATGAACACCGAGCTTTATATAATCAAATTTGAACCTCATTCCACGCCATGTATTTCTGTGACAATTTGAGTGTAAAGAAAACCCTCCAATTCAATTTTTATCACTTGAATTTAAATTATCTTGCAGCATGTCCACAATTTTCTTTTCATACATTAATATCAGTATTTTTTTATACATTAAACTTGGTCCTTTCAACTTGAAAATCTCCGTCAAAAAATATTCAACATGTTTTTACATAAATATTTCTTTGATTTTGTTATCCTACATCGTAGGTCCAGTCAATACATGTGAAGTTCCAAGTTATGAAATTTGGCAATCAAGATTGTATTTTTTTTCCCTGATATAAAAATAATGTATTACAAAACTTACTAAATTCAGAAAACATTGCAATATATTCAATTACAACAGGAAATGGAAAGAAATAGGGATAATAAATGTAGATGATAATTTTAATTGATGCTTTATTTAGCTATCAACAATAATTCCCACTAGCCGGATCCTTTCAACTCTGCCCATTTTTTTTCAATCTATTTGATGTTACTGCCACAGTTTCGTTTCACTTCAACACCACAGTATTACGAAAAGTTAGATTAGTAGTCAATTTTTGCAGGTTTATCAGCTTATTTATAATGAGGAAAAAACTGCTCCAAACTACTTTACCTTCACATATTTTAAATAATTATTTATAATGGTGTACATGAAAAATGCCAAACAAAAAAAAAGAGAGGACTGAACCCATGAATTTCCATCACTGTAATACCTAGTGTCAAGTTTTGTTTTCTTCTTAATTAAATAAGACTTGTGACCACAATACATTTATAGACATTAAAAGTTAGGTCATGAAATTTTGCAATGTAAAGTAGAACTAGGAAAGCAAAACAATGAGAATAGTTATTATAAATGCTTTACAAATTTGTCCCAAAATTTAATAACTGTCAATAAAATTTAAGTTCATTACTTCACACAAAAATGACATTCAGAATTTTATGAAAACTATTTAATGTAGCAATACTTAAAATAAAGTCAGTTTGATTTGAAATATAACTGATGGAAATAAAATGGGAACAATTTAACAATCTCTTTATAATTGCAAAATAACTTTATACATTAATTTAACTGGTCAGCACATTTCTGAGAAATATAATAAACCAATTTGATAAAATTAAAATGGGCAAAGTTTGCAGTTCATACACACAAAGAAAAATATTAATCAGGCTCGTCAAGACCCATTTGTTGATTGTATGGTACAAATATCAGACCTTTTTGTTTAGAACCATGACTAAGCAATTCCTTTAATGTACACAACAAAACAATAAGATAGTTACACAATTTTTAACAGAATTTATGACACACCTTTTGCAGACATCACTAAAAGGTGACAAACAAAACCAATCATTTCATAAAGAGTCAAACAGTTCTTGAAAATAGCTATTCATTTAACATTTTGTATTCTTGTATGAACAACTTATCAAGTAACCCGTTTTTCTTCCTATGCCCATACTCTGATACAGAGAATAGTAAAACAAAATTGCACCATGCACACCTCCAACCACACACTTCAAGGTATCAATGTACACAAAAACAATGAGACTGTTTAAAGTTTGCTACCAATCTTTCGTGGTCCATTCACAGCTTGTTTGATTTATATATTTTTGTCAGCATGTAATAAACAATTGTAATGGTTAGCAACTTCAAATCTTTTACTTCTCAATTATAAGAAGTTGAATATAGCCAACACTAATCTATACAACTCTTTCAGTGATATTCTACCATACATTCAATTGAGTGAATAATTAATATTTATAATTTATTGCAGTCTTATATTTTCCAATAGTCCAAAAAAAGTTATAGTACTTTTCACCAAGTTCAGTATATATATATTACTCTTGCCCTTCCCTACAAGGTTTAACAGAAACATATTAAAATTAATAGTTTATTTGACGTTCATTCTGTATCAGGGGAGCAAAACAATTCGAGTAAAAAAGTATATTTTTATATATATTTATAATTAAATCAGAAGATATCACTAAGCACTTGGGTAACAGTTTCTTTACTTAAGTTCATGTTTTACAATTTTTGTACAGTATAAATCCTTTTAGAATTCTAACGGCAGTCAACTGTCAATAAACTGTTTTATAGTTTTACTTTTCAAATTGTTTTTTTTGACTAAAAAAAGATAAAAGGATTAATAGCCTTCCCTTTATTCAGTCAGACTGTCACTTTACCCACTTTCAACACCACGTCTGATGAATTTGGTCAATTTAAAAGTTTAAATTTAATGTAGTGTACTGCTATAGTAAAAACAAAAATATGCACTGTTTTTATTTCATTCTATATTAAATTCATTGCTGTAATCCTTTCACAACACTTGTTTACACTGTTCTTGAATAACTCACTAAAATATTCCATTCATTTCTTCATGACTGTCACTATTCTCAAAAGAAAAGGAATAAAAAAAGGTAAGAAATTGTTTAAATAATCCAGCACACTAAAACCATCACACGCTGTGCAAAAGTTATTTTTTTGTGAAACAATGTGTAACTACGCCTCCAGTTCAACACATGGAAGTTTCACTAATTTGATTAACCCTACCAACCAGCAGTTCAAAAACCCATTTATCTTTTATTTAGTTTATATGATCCAGACAAGTGGGACCAAATCATCTACCTTAATTATCTGCAAGAAAATATACATAACACAAACATAGTTAATTAAACATGGGTGTGAATTAATTCAGTAGATGTTTCACCCTAATGCAGGATTTAAAATTAGCCATTTCCTAATTATGAGTTCATATTTCATTTCTTTATAGACCATAACCATAGGCAAATGTTCTTCCCATAATAAAAAAACAAAAACAAAGAACCCCCAAAATAATTCAACATTACTGCATCATTATATTATTGTTAAAAGTTCCAGTCAACCATGTATACACTTCATTTTAAATATATTATATTCATATATATATATATTATGTTATAGATCACAAATAGACAACATGGTTGTATAAGGAATGGGTAAAAGGATAGAGTGTAGTGGAAAGTGCAGAACTAAAGGTTTTCTAATTACAATGAGACAATTTTGTTATTATGACAGATATTAAAAATATGCATGTGGACAACATTTTGATGCACATTATTAGAAATCACACAGCAAATTAAAATTTATATAATTTTTAAATGTATGCAGAAATTAATATACGAAAGAAAAACAAGATTCCTAATTCAAAGCACACTCCTTTTGCAAAATTGTCTCAAAAAGTAATGTTATGTATGGTTTGCACTTTGTAGTAAATTAATGAAACCCATTATTTATCACCAACTATATGACCTTAAAAGCAATGACACTAGCAATATCCCAAAACTATCAATTTATTATCACATGTATAATAAATTGAAACAATATTCTAAAATTCGTGTGCTTACAGCAGTGCAAACCTACATACTAATTATAAGTATAGCTGTAACTGTATATTCAGAATTTCAGGGACATTTGTACAATTAATTAGTTAAATGCTGTATTTATTCCAACATAGTAATTTCTCAACGTTAATCATCAAATTGTGTGATCACAGCTACTATCAAAATATTTTATTGTAAAGATAATTATACACCTAACTCTCAAATCTCTACAAATGAAGAAGCACAATTACAAATTATTAATCCATTTGTAGCTTATCATGAAACATGTATAACAATTCAAAACTGAACTAAAAGATTGATTGATTAAAAATGTTAATTAGACAAACTAAGAAATGCAAAAAGTAGCTTATCACTTTAGTGTTAAAAAAAATACAGCAATTTAGCCCTCCTTTATTTTCCAACACTGGTAGAAAATCCAATCTTGCCACTTGATAAATGACTACAACTTAATTTTGTATACACCACAAATATAAAAATTACAGAATTTTAATGGTTATATGGGTTCAAATTAATACTACACTCATTAGGCAATGTTAAGGAAAATAATGGAAGGATTGGATTGTACAAAGCATTTATATTAATATTTATTAATGATGGGTCAATAAAGCTTAAATAAAAACAGCATTTTAAATTAAAAAAAGGAAAAAAAACAAACAACAAATATGGTACTAAAAGAATCAAGCAAATTACCAAAACTGAAAACAATGACAACACTACAGGCAAACGTGTTAAGAAACACACACATTTTTTGTAGAAATTTCTTTTGAGGAAAATATAAGAAAAAACTATAACAGCATATAAGCACTAACATTAATGAAATAAGCGTACAAATAACTCATTATTATCCTCCGGCTTGATTCTTTTAGTTCCAACTTCCAGAATAAATTTTGTTAAAAGAAGTCAACAATGCAATAAGTGCCGCATGAATATGCACACACATTAAATACAATTTTTTTAGATTTTAATGCTTGTTTTGTTTCCTACACACAAAGGTCCATACGCAATTCTCATCTATTAAACATAATTGGAGAAAAATTCACCTCTAGCACAGAAGTTTTAAATCAAGATTGTTACATAATATTGTTTAATAGAAGCTAATATGGGTGAACGTTAAGGAGCTTTGTTAATTTCTGCCCCCTCTTCCTCCTCGGCCTCTGCCCCCTCCATCACGATCCTGTGAAAAAGAAGAACATCAGTAGAAAATTAATAAACAATGGCCCACTCAACGCTGGTACTGGACTGGAAGAAAATTATCACCGTAAGTATATGCTCAAGTGTCCATTTATCAAAATTGAAAAACTGTTCTTGTATTGTTTTTACTGCTTTGACGTTGCTCATATTATCTGCATAAGAAAAATAGTGTATTAAAGTGAGAGATGTTAATATACAATGAAGAATATAAATATCCCATAACTTTCTTTAAAGTGTGTCTATATGTGGATAAAATAAAACAAATGCAGACAACCAAATTCTTAAAGTGAGTCAATGAAGTAGCTCAAATATTTTTCACCATACTTAAACAGGTAAAGAAGCAGTTAGAATTGACTCACTATAAATTTGCAGACATTAATGTCATGTTCTGGAAGATGTAGTGTGGTAGCCTGAATATTCCTTACAACTAAAACAATCAAATTTTAAGGAGCATTTAAAAATAAATAAATTATGTTTTTGGCATAATTTTGAGTATTTTAAAAAAAACAGGTTTTGAATTAATTTGATTAATTATGGCTTATTTTTGAGAACTTCCTTCTTTACCTACGTAATTTGTGGATTCATTTCTTTTATGCCTTACATTTAAATTCTGTCCTCAAATACTATTTGTGTTGCAGCTTTTTCACTGATCAGAATCTATTTATGAATATAACTCTATTGTTGAAACACAGAATATAAAAAAACATATATCCCTATTTTGTTACATTGTTATTTTACCAAGTTTTTCCTATTCTGTCTCAAACTACTTATAGATTCCAACCAGTAACAGAGATTATAAAAATTACATATCTTGTTCACTTTACTCAACAGAAATTTTACTGACATTAATAAATGTCAGTAGCATAACAAACAGTTATAAAATGGCAAATTCTGATTAACAAATTATGAATATGTTTTGGTAAGATGGAGTCTAACTAAGCTTATATATGTAGTAATAATACTAACAGTGATAAGAAATGTAGACGAGAGCAATGACAATAATAAGGGTATAAATGGGCATAAATGAATTTTAGATGTAAATTTCACATTTTGGCTGCACAAGTATAAAGATTAAATTTTTTCTTTTACAATCACAAAGTATCATTCTATATACATTTCATGTCTTCTCACTAATATGTATAGTCCACTTTTGAAGTGAACTATGTATATTGTTCAAAACGACTTCAAATACAAACTTTAATGTTAAGATAAAAGGAACAAAAAGAATAACATAAATTAAATATAAAAACATGTGCTTCTATAATTATACATGCTTTTAGGTCCTGTATGTTTTCCCCAATATGTATTCACAAATACTAAGATATGGCAAGACTAATAGTACTTGAATTAGGGGTAAGAAAATTTACCCCGTGTTCCGATGTGAAACTGGCACAGCAAATCAAAAGATTCTCCCCAGAAAATTGGATCTTAACAACAATGCAAAATCTTTCACCTGTCTAATTTCATGGCCACAACATTATTTTTTACAAAACTAATAATGAGCACAATACAAATTTTTCCTGGCCTTTCCATTTTTTATTGGGCTGATGTGGGGTATATATGTTCTGATTCTGTGTGTACATGGGAAATAAATAAATGAATATATAATTGCATTAATGTAAAGAAGTGTTTCATAAACCCAGAAATAATGCACACTGTGGAGTAGATAAATAAGGAAATAAAAAATGTGTACTTAATTGGATAATAAATGAAAAGGGAAGTTCAATTATATATTGTTAAAGAATGACTATTTTGAAAGGGTAAGAGAGAATTATGACCCTTTCTAAGAAATATATCAATATGGTAAACACATACAAAATAAAAGGTAGGTTTAATGGTATATGAAAACAATTAATGAAACACAGAATATTTCTGATCATTTATTACTTTTGTTAAAAACATCTGCAATTAGGAACCCTGCAATAATTGAACAAAATATCCAAGTCTCACTGCTACCCTTGAAATGTTGAGATTATACAAACAAATTTCTAGTAAAATAAGTCAGAAAAGTCGAATAAAGTTAATTTCAATTTTCACGTTTTGGCCACATGTTCTATTGTCTTCTTTTAAGAAAATATAGGAAACAAAGAAAAAGGGGGGAAGGTGAAAGATGGAATCAAAGAAGGAATAGTGAAATAAACAGACATTTTTAACAGTAAAATATGGGAATAAGGAACATCAGTTTGGAGCATGGTCACTTGAGTCCACAACCCCCTAAGAGATAGGCATACTTTTAAAGTTTATCATTAAATATACAACCAAAATTGAAAAAGTGGAATGAGTCTATCAATAAAATGGTTTCAGTGTATACATGTTTTTGTATATACACACATTATTCTGCCAATAATTATAACCATAAAGAAAATTCTGTTATTATTAATATGTATTTTGGTTCATTTGTAATCCATGAGAATAAGACCAGGCTTTAGCAGATTTTTAAAGACTTCTACACGGCAAAGTTATAAGGTGCAGGTAATGAAAATATATGTAAAACAGACTAATTAATACAAGAGAGATGAATTAATAAGAAGGCCATAATATAAGTGAAACTTCCTCTAAAGTTAGAAAATAAATTTATAATATTAATGGTACTAATATCTGAAGCATAACTCAGTAATTCAATTATTTGACCCATTTATTTATAATTTTGGTACAAATTGAAATTAGGAACCCTGCAATAATTGATTTTTAACATTAGTGTTATCTGATAAAACAATTGCTTATTGTTTCATTGTCTTGAATCCATTTCTCCAATTTAACTCTGGTTTTGTATTAACTAAAAGGGTTGAATTAAATTATATAAACACCTTGAAAATTAAATAAAAATTTGACCACTAAAATGTTATGATAAATATATAGAAGGTATATTGCAGTTAAATACTATATAAAATTATTTATATTCCTAATTATTTACAACAAATGGGAAAAATTATTACACAAACAGAAATTGATAAATACCTTTTGTTGCTGGGGCATACCTCCACCACGATCTGGTGGACCACCAGTGGAACCGGATCCTTGTTGCTTTTCACCTCCACCCGATGCTTGTGCTGCAGCTTGCGCAACGACTTTACGGCTGTCTTCCTCCTCCTGACGTTTCTCGTAGTGAACAAAGTCATCAAAAATGGACGTTGTGTGGCGGAAGCTATGTAATATCCGCAAAACATGCCTGCCCTTCTCAAATGGCACTTCTTGTGTGTCACGAGAATTGGTCACAGATTTGTTGTCGTTGTTTTCCAGCCGAATGTGGCGGAGCTGTGCATTTGGAACGTCCTTAACATAAATCCATCGCACGCGGAATTGCCCTTTCCACTTATCCTGAGACCACACAGAGCTTGAAGAATGATAATCCACAGGAGACACCATTTGGGCCATACCACAAAAATGTCCAGAGCCATTAACAGAGAAGAACAAATATACTGGACCACCACCTTTGGTCTCACGTTCCCGGAAAGCTTGGTCCAGACGTTTATTTCCATGCTCAGTTGAGCACCATATCTCATACTTTATTGATCGATGAATATCGTCCTCTGAATATGACTTGATTACAAAGAAACGAGCTCCTTTTGCTGACAGATCAAAATCTGGTGGATTGTAGTTATTCTTAACTCTCAGTTCATCAAGCACTGGATGTGAGGGTAACGGATTTGCAGGCACAAGAACTCCAGGGTGTTGATTTGGTACCTGCTGTTGTTGCTGTTGCAAATGATGAGGTGGGGGTGCAGAGCCACTGTTAGCTTGAGGGTGATGAGGATGATGTGGATGGTGAGGACCTGCAAGTATAGCAACTTGACCTGGGTGATGCCCTGGATGGTGGTGAGGAGGACCCCCAGCAGGTGGATAATTATTTGTTCCACCGCCTGGAGGACCACCTGCACCTCCCCTTGGCCCATTACCTCGCACAGGTCCAGCCCATGCTGAGCGTACAGCAGGTGGAGGACCAACAGGTTGCTTGGGCCCACCTGTGATGGATGCCGCACTTCCTCCATTTTTACCTTCCCAAGTTCCAATGTCCATGTTGTGTTTTCCAGGAACCATTGGAGGCGGAGGCATACCTGGTCCCTTTTTCTTCATTCCACCAGATGGAACTTGAGGTTGAGGTTTAGCTGGCTGACCCGCAATTGACGCCCACGACATCTTCTTTGGGGGAACAGGGGCAGGAGCGACACTCTGCTGCACTGTCACCATCCCTCCCATTCCCATATCAACACCACCGGCACCTTTATCGGATGGACTCTGCTGTTTCAGTTCTTTGCCATCTGAGACTTTTCCATTGCCACCACCAGCATCAGACAGTCCCAATCCTTGCATTCCTTGTTCAACTGTTTTGAGATCAGATCCGCTGACCCCAGGCGTTGTGTACATACCATCACCACGATAATAGTCATCATAATGAGGCTTCCTTGACATAGCAGCTGCAGAATTTCCCCAAGTTGAATAATCACCATTTCCGTGGAAATAATTGAAACCGGCTGCCGCTGCAGCAGCTGCTGCGGCGGGCTGTCCAAATGCAGTGCTGAAGCCACCCCCACCACCCCCAAACATACCATCCATGCTGTATGAATCATGACCCATTTGACCGCCATAACCACCTAGAAATGTCATAGGGTCACCTCCATTTGACCAGGTTCCATCACCAACTCCAAATGCTTGATAGGGAAAAGAAGTTCCATAATAGTTTGACATGTTGTATGGGTCTGATGCAATTGATGTAGAAATTGGGGTATTGTAACCCTGAAAAGAGGAAAATAAAAGCTTAAGTGAGAAATAAAAGGCAAGCAAAGTAAGATTAATATAATTATTAAAAATTACACAGCTACATTAGCCATCTCAGTGCAACCGTTTGGGCCATACAGTCTCAAATATTAATTTTAACTGATTACACTGGTCTGGACAATTATATGTCAGTCAGGTTTTTTATCTTTTATATAAACAAGTATGGCAGGAAGTGAAATATGAAATGGGCAAAGAGAATAAAACCAATATAACTGAGGCAATAGATGCATTAACAATGAAAAAACATAGATCCTTCATTATTTCAATAACTTAATTGATCTATAAATCTAGATGTTCTAGTACTGACTGTTACAAATACAGCTTAAGTTGTACAGTACAAATATTTGGCACAATTACTGTTTATTGCTTGGAAAATATAATCATAAACGAAAATAAAATGTAGCAACGTAGGACTGAAATCGAAATAGTGTGGGAAAAACAAAATTCACATGGCAATTTTTTTATCTTTATTCTTAAATATCCTAGAAATTAAATAGTTAGATTATAAAAAACTGAAATAAACCAGAAATATTGTCAAAGAAGTAACTACTAATAAAATTTAAGCAGAATGATAATGAAAACTTATTTAAAGGCTAAAACAACTAAGAAGTAATTAAATGACAATGTGTTCAATTTGTTACCAAACAATTTTGAAGGAAAATAATTTAGAGCAATACAATCTTATATAAATCATTTTTTGATTAAAAATTGGTATAATCTTTAAGAAAATTGAAGATGAAATTTAGAAATCTTACTACATTTTTAACTGCAGAGATAAAGTAATCTATAGACAAGAACATGCCCTCTGTAATTTTCATTAATCTAATAAAGTAATAAATCAGCCTGACATATGACAAAAACAACAAATTATTTAATTTGGCGATTATAGTATAGAATTAAGCACAAAGAAATGGACATTATTGGGCAACTGCTATAAAGTATATTTCTTAAAATGTCACAATAATACCAACATAATAAATAATGTAAGCCAGTTAAGCCAATACATAATATATGTCTACCTCATTTACAAACTGAAGCACCTTCATAAAAAAAAATATATATTTATAAGTGATTTACAAATTCATAACGAATCAGTTCTTAGAAGGATCAAGCGGAAATTATCACAAATACAAACAGAATAAAAAAGAGCAAAATATAAATAATTTAATTAAAGACTCTTAGAAAAAAAAGTTTTGTCAAATGACATGGAATAAGTGCCAATGGAAGTCATTGTGTTAAAACATACTTTTAACTGTTCCAAAGTCGAAATATTTTTGCTTTTAGTTGCAAGTGTATTAACATTAACCACAAAATATCAGAATTGCAAGATTTAAGCACCGTTAAAATTTGAAGAATCTTAATGTGATCGTCTGATAAATATATGGTCAATTATGGATAAGTAAAAAATATTGAACGTAAAAGTGTAAATATAGCTGCAAATTCAATTACATCTGCAGAAGTGCATCTCTAATCAATGATCCAATTAGATTAATTAGTGAACAAATTGTTTTTCATAAAATGGTAATAGCAATATTGATGTTTACCAATTTTCTCTATAACTTTACAAAATATAATGACAACATGATTTGTTTTTTACAAAATTCCTGTAATCAAGATTGATCTCGTACACTAACAGATAAAAATGACAAAACACTTGAAACAACAACTATATCAGTTTAAGAACAATAAAATCTGTTTCTACAATTTCAGGATGATTTCTTCCAATTGTATGTAAAATACAGTAATAGTATTAGAATATAAAATATTTTAGATGAAACAGCATAGTATTGGGGGCATTTTGATTAATTACTTACATGCCAAATAACATAATTTTTGTAATAAATACCTGATGGTGTTGAGTTCTCCATGAATCAAAGTCTTCATGTTCGTTCACGTGGTCCTTTGGGCCATTTGACACTAAAATCAAAATTTAATAGTGTGTATTTTGAATTTAAATAAAAAAAATCTACAGTTACAAGAAGTAAAATGTAAAATTGTGTCAAAATAGTAACAAGAGGATAATGCAAGCCAGATAAGTCAATATATGAAATTAAACCTGACTAATTTGGCAACTTCAGAATGATAAAAAATAGAAAATAATATATTAGTTAGGAAAAGGAAGTTTAAAACTGGAATAAACAATCGACACAAATACTGTCTAAAACTTAAACTGACAGTGAATAACTAAATGAAAAATTACCTTGATTCCCTTGTCCTTTCATCCGCTACGGTGTCACAACCCAGATCCAATGCAAAAGAAAGTACAATCATTAATTAAACATGTTAGCGCGTAATATGAGCTTTAACAATATTACAACGCAATATTAAAACTACGCCCTAAAGAGGCAAATTCTTTCTTTACCTGATCTGACACGCCTGCTGACATCACCTAATTCCTGCACACTGTTCTTTCTTTGGTGCAAAGTCTTAAAAACACAAACTGTCAATAAATAATACGCAATTCCTTGATAAGTCTTTTCAGCACGATATTTACAAACAACTCGCTAAAATAATACAAAACTTTCAAGCACAACTCACTTCATTAAGAAACAATGGCGGCTGAACTTAACTCCGAAAAAGTTTGGCAAACGCGCATGCGCAAATAGATTTGGGGACGTCATATGTTCGAGATTTGTCATCCATTTCTATAACTTTTGGTTCAGGTGCTCTCGATTTCATTGTATAGTAGATATATATTATACTAACCTGCAGTATTACAATTTTCTCTTTAACATAAACATAGTGGTCCTGCCAGAATAACTATTTAATTATTATATATATTAATGACATAATCAACCACTGGTCCATTCGAGATTTTCCAGTCCTAATACGTTGTTAATACAGTTTCATGACAATATTACTAGATTAATGGATTTTTATTAATGTTGTTTCATATTAGGATTTAAATATTAATGCAGGAATTACATTTGCAGGAAAAATATGGAAATAAATTATTAATTACCAAAGCTTTCGGTTGCATTGGGTCCTTTAATTATATCCATAAGAAAGCTACTATTCAACTAAGAAAATTCCAAAGCTTGTCATATCATAAAGGTCTACGAATTTACAAGCTAATTAATATATAATGTTAAACAAATATTTTTGAATCATTCATAGCATCTACGACGAAATTTGAACAATTTATTTCAAATGTTAAATTTACTCTTCAGAAATAAAGTTCGTCTAATTCGCCATTTAAAAACATAAACCATTATTATTATTTCGTCTCTGAAATAAACATAAATCTAGACTAAAAATTCGATGAACATGTAAAATTAGTGGAATACGTGACTGTATATATTTAAATTCTATATATGTATTCTTCTTTCTTTAATATCCATCGGGGTCTATTCATGAATAATTATTCTATAAATATTTTAATTGTCTGTTAAGAGAAACATACAAAATATTGCTTTTCAATTAATAAAAAGAATAAAATCAGAATCCCGAAAATTATTTCCAATTTGTGACCAATACATTATTTGAAGTCACAAGTGTAAAAAAAAATTATTGAGATTATTTACTCTTTCAGGCTTCATATATCCATACAACTTAACTTGCTATACGTAGTGTAATGTGTGAGAAAATATTAACTTATTGTAATACTGTAAAACTGTAACCACTGTCGGTATATACAATATCTACGATGTAAAACTCGGATTGAAATTGTTGGTTGAATATTTACTGCACACAATCTTTTTTTTCCTTTCTAAAAAAGTTATTTTCTGTACTAATAATACTAAATACACCCTTCATAAAACTTGAAATAAACAAACATTAAGTAAGGAAATTAAATTTTAAAGTTGACGGACATTTTGACGTGGATTTGTGTCTTTTTCTAATGACGAAAAACTCTTTCGTAACAGACGTTAATTTCTATGTTACATTTTCTGTACTATTTTCAAAGTGCTTTCAGGGACTCTTTTTACAGTAATGTGGACTTTTGTATCTCTCTGCTAATGTCTTTGAGTATGTTTAGCTGCAACGTAGTTATTGGTCTTCTTTGACTCAGTCATTCCGTCGGAAGCAGTTTGTAGTGTTGGTTGCTCGCTGTGATCAGGAAATTTGTAAGTATTACTAGCTTTAAACTGTAGTCATCTTTGTTAATTCGATTTCACAGCGTTAATAACTCTATATTTCATATTTTTGTAGATAATATTAACCATGGTGGCCCAGAAGAAGCAGGTAAGTTTACCACGTGTTGCATATTGTGAATTATTTTGGTTAAATGCTTCATACTTATTTAATTTTCTCTTTTATTAGAAAAAGGCGATGGAGAGCATCAACTCTCGACTTGCCCTCGTCATGAAGTCTGGGAAATATGTACTGGGATTAAAACAGACATTGAAGTCTTTGCGACAAGGGAAAGCAAAACTTGTTATAATTGCAAATAACACTCCTCCATTAAGGTGAGACTGAGAAGTAGGTTTCCCTATATAATTATCTTGTTTATTTATCAAAAGGGAACCTATGGAGAAGTCTCCGATGTATTTTTATTGGAGTTTTTTTCTAACTTGCTCAACATGAAGTTGGCAGACGGAGCCTCTCGTTTGTTCCCAAGATTGAAATGAACAACATTTCTAGTAGTGTTTAAATTTATGTTGTGATTTTCAAATATGTGAAGTATGGATTCACTTAATGCAGTTTTCTTACGGATCATCAGTGTTGAACAGGTATACCTCTTTAGTGTCTTCCTTGGTTTATTTTGTGGTAAAATTTTAACTCTGAAAGATGTTTATAAATTTAGTGTAATTAAATTTGTTGAGATAAACTGCACAAACTTTCTTTTAGACTTTTGAATGTAATAGAAGTTCTGTAACATTCATTTTGAGTTTGGTTGTTATATCTTAATTGATGAAACACCGTAGATTAAATTTGAGGAGACACTAGTCATCAATGTGACGGAATTTCTAACTTATTAGACCATCACAGGTCATTTCGGCAGTAATGAGTACAATGTCTGAAATTTTACTATAATGTAAATTAATGTTTTGTATTGGGTTTTCTGTATTTGGAAATGAAGAGGAATTTTATGTAGTTACGTTTGTTTCCTAGTTTTTAAAATTCTAAACTTTTCTCTGTATTTGATGTACATAATGTGGAGATTTAAATGTAAAATTTGTGGATGGATAGTGAACAATTCTCTTAAGAAACCTCTTTATTGAATAAATCTTTTGGAGTGAGATCGGATTGTTCCTGAATGTCTAAATCTGTTGCAGGAAGTCTGAAATAGAATACTATGCAATGTTGGCGAAGACTGGTGTACACCATTACTCGGGGAACAACATTGAGCTTGGCACTGCATGTGGAAAGTACTTCAGGGTCTGCACTCTGTCAATCACAGATCCAGGAGATTCAGATATTATTAGAACGACACCTACTAATGATGCGCAGTAAATTTTGTAATTACAAATAAATATATGAAAATGTACAACTTGTTTTACTTCATTATAATAAATTGTGTTCAACACATTTAATAGACCTCAGACTGATTTATTCCAATGCACTGTGATGCTTCATATATTTGTGATTTAGTAGATGAAAGGTTTGTGAGGTGAGGGGTAACTTTGTTCATTGATATCTATAAAAATGAAAGACTTTATTGTTGGACATTGAAGAGCTAATAAATAAAATTATATAATCCAAACAATTATAAATGCCATATACAAAATTGTCAAAATATATATATCTTTGTACTTGAACAAAATAAACTTTTATAAAATTAACAATACAATAAAATTTGAACACAAATTGGTGGATGCAGTCTGCATTTATGTTTGGCACTGATCTGCATGCCAATTTGTATGGTTTTGCACTAGTCAAATAGAACCATATTTAATAATCTTATATTAACACTTAGCATGTCCAATTAATAGTTCCTCTAGAGGAAATTATACATGCAATTGGCACATTTTGCAGTAAAAACTGCTTTGATATAAAGTTATAGTCCTTTGGGTAATCTAAATGAAAATGAGATTAAATGTAGCACAGATCATTAAAAAATGTAACTTCCTTCCCCAGATAACACCTAAACCCAAGTGAATTTATTTTGAACCTATACCAATAAAATACCTCCCGATTCTGAGAAATACTCAATAAATCATAGTAATGTTAAATAAATCATTTGGTCTTTTTTCCTGAAGAGGTGTTGCATCCAATAATTTTCCTTCTTTGTGAAAGCATATGGAGATACATCTGTGGGAAAACTGGAACAAAAACATAAACCTTAGTTGTTATTTCCTGCAAATGTAGACAGATTAATTACCAAAGTACTTACGTGGAATGTATAAGAACATAACAAAAAGTAAGAAGTAATTGTAGCTGAATGTTGCATTCAAAAAATTTGGCATTGAAACACTCCACATATTGTTATTAGCAACATAATTTTGAGCAGCATATAAGCACAGTAGTTCTCCAGTCACACCTAGTGGATATAAAATAATGAAAAATGTGTATCTGAAAAATAAAAATTTTATTTTAATCACACAATTCTATAAAGATTTTTTGATTTAATAAAGGAGAGAAAAATACATAAAAGTATATAGAATAATTTTATTTTGCACAAAAGCTCTTGCTTTAATTACACATTTCTAGAAGTTATATTGCATTGTATGTTAGTATCTCCCTGAAATGTAGATCCAACTAAAATGTCTACAATACTGTACTCCATGACTGGAATGAAAAGTTTTTTCTCTAGAATAAAACAAGATTGAAATATGCTCTCATAGTTTTTGGCCCATAAATATATTCTGCCAATTACAAATGTACACTAAAATAATAATAGTTCAAGGGTACAAGATACACAGAAAAGTTGAACACTTACCGGCACCAGACAAGAAAGTGTGGTACAGCGCCAACCAAATTAAGTGTATAATACAAGTAACGTATTATTTCTGTCACTGACCAAGCAACAAGGGCAAGGGGTAGCCCTGGACTTTGAGGGCCAGTAGGTGTTGCAAGAAGAACTCCACACACAAGAAACACTCGTGAAAACACTTGAAATGTGGTTATTGCAACATTTGAAGGAACTAACCTAAATGCAGCATGTAGAATCTAAAAGACAAATTTATGAAAAAATTAGAAGAAATGAAAGTGTACAACTAGTTGGTGACTTACTAACACAATAACTTTTATGAAGCTTTCTTTTAAGTATCACCTAAATTATGCAGATAAATATGGCAATAAATGAATTTCATGAATTTAGTAACAGAAGAGATAATTAACTGATATGCACAATTTAATTAAGTATTTCCACAGAAAAGGAATTGAACATACCTCTAATACAGCAGCATTCTGAAAAATATTCGTCATCAACTTGACCGTGTTCCATAAACTTTCCTTACTTTTAAGACTGTAAAATTTGATTATTAGAAACAGTAAATACGACCATCTGAAAGGAAAAATAATTTTTGAAAATTTTTAACATTGAATACAAAAATATGAATTTCAGTATGAAGCCAAAAGAAATTACCCCAAAAACTGAGCAAAATTGTATAAAAACAAGTATGCTCTAGTTATAAAGCTTGGTTCTTTATTGGATTTACTCGGAGCCATGATCCCGCAAGCGTAGAAAACAGAACAATTTATTCCAGCTGCCAGAAAGATCAATTCGAGGATTCGTAGATTGAACTGTCGTATCTGTTACTAGAAATATACACCTTCGTCTTCACTAAATTGCTGATTGCTCATGACTGGCACAAATACAAACAGAAGGCGCTATCAGAGATAATCTTCACCTGCTAATTTCAGCAGGTAAATATTCAATTAACGATGCACGTTTCAGTGCATGAATTGGACTTAAGACTGTTTGGCTCTCATATGAAAATTTACTAAAAAAAAATTATGCCCATAAAACGAACTTATAATCCTATAACCTAAAAAGTTACGATGGATCATTGTAAGCGATAAGACTGACGCACCGACTCTCAAGGCGCCGCTTTTCAAATTATACCTGACACCTGTAACCTTCAAAAAGTTTGTTTTTGATGGTTTGTGACTAGGATGCTGCATGAGAAAGTCAGAAATATTTAGTGTAATCATTGACATAAGTCAGATACTAATATTTTATAGGAAAAAACCCCAACATCCAATTATAACTGACAAAGTTAACTACTGAAATAAATAGACACTAGAAGTATAATTTTAAGTAGTGACAAATAAATATTAACTGTTCATTACATAATGTGTACTGTTCTAAGAAAAATTTTTTTCAAGTGTATATCTCTTTTTTTTTCAGGCTTGAATGAAAAAATGGATAATAGTGGTAAGAGATAGTCTTAATACTTTTGTAAATGTTTTATTTGAAATAAACACATTGCAAGCAACTACTCTGTCAGCTGAATTTGCAAAACATAATTGAGTTTTAGCCTATACTATTGTCCACAACATTAAAAATGAAAATAAAAAAGGGTATAAGAAACATTCATTTTGCTTTTTCTTTTTACGCAGAGAGAAAATAATTCCTCCTATAAAGGCACAAATTTGCAAAATGTTTACATTCAACATTATCCAAATAAATTTAATCTTGAACTGAACACATCAAGTAAAATTATTATTTGAAGATTTGTCAAACTATAATAGAATACTCGGCTTGTTTTATTTTCCAGTTTTATTAACTATAAAATTCACATTGAAGGAGTAGGTTTTAATTTGAAATATCTGTCTAATTAATTATGCTGTATGACATATGTAATTGTGATTTATATAAGTGTCAATAACTAATTTTATTTTAAAGTATTGTTGGTTCACTTTCAGAAAGTGAAGAAAAAAGGAAAGCATTGGAACATTTTAATGAATTAATTGGTAAGCATATAGTGATTTTAAAAAATTATAAATTAATGTGTAGACTAATTTTCTTGTTATGATCTGTGTAGCCTCATTTGAAATTGAATTGGACTATGATAAAACAGAAATTGAACATCAACAGATACTTACCTTAATACAAAACTTGAAGGAAACTGCTGACACTACACAGGTATCCTGGTTTATTCTTCTCTATCATATTTTTCATAACTTATATATTTTATACATTTAATTTCATAATATGTTTTCAGATTTACATGTTTGATAGTACTTTAAAAAACCAAGAAGAGTCCTGTACACAGGTATATTGAATGATATTTTATTTTTATTTTTAAGAGATCAAATTTTGGGTTTTATGTTATTAATAAATACATTATTAGAAATAAACATGTTTTTATATATGAAAGAAAAATTAATGTAATTTAGAATATTTTAACTGGAGCATGGAGTGAGCACTCAGTGGAGCTGGAGCAAATACTTTTATGTATATGCAACTCAACAACTGGCCATTTCAAAGCCCTTGTTAAGAGATAGAGAGAGTAGAATGGCTTGACATTCTTAGAATGAAGATCATTCTGTGTTCCAGAGAAAATAAATGGTTTAAATTTACAAAAATATTTGTATTTACTATTTAATTAATATGTCAACATTTTTTTAAGGTTGTAAATACTAATAAATATTCTTTTGTTGGTAATGAGCAGTTATTTTTCAGATATTGTTTCAAACTATCTACTTAATTTTTTATTGACCTGTTACAGATAGTTAAAGCTTTAGAGAAACTTATTGAAGCTCCTCCAGACATTGACAAGCCTGATATTTCTAATATGGTTTCTCAGTTGAGTGCAAGAGCTTTGAAGTCAATTTTGTGTCCACCTGATTTGGACACTGAAGAAACAGAGGTATTGACATACATTTTGCTATGCATTTCAATGAAATTGTAGTGAGTTTATTCTGAACAGTATATGTAGGTAACACAAATATGGATAAAGTGTTTATCTCAACAATTATGGTATTTCACTGGCCCTCTAGTGGTTGTCCTTTAAAACTATTTTAAATATGGTCTATATTTGACATTCATTGAGTTTTTATGTGAAATATGTAATTTATATGTATAAAAAAAAGGAGGAAGACCTCCTTTGTTATAATAATCCTAAAAAATCAATGCAATTCTTTACAGCATACTTAATACACTCTGTAAATTCTAGAATATTTCTAGTAAGAGCTAGTAATTACAATATTGATTTTTTCACAAAAGTAAGGTAATAAATAAATATTAAAATTCAAAACAGAATATTAAACTGATAAAATTTAATATGTAACTTGAAAAGTAGCACCCAACAGTATGCACTGATTCATTTGCAGTGCTAATTTTGATATTTGTATTCACATTTTGTAGGAAGCAATACTACTGTGTACTGAGAAGCGAATGCAAATGGAAATACTTGTCAAGACCATGCAGAAACTAATTGAACTTGAGAAATTGAATCTCAAGACTTTTGCAGCCCTCTTCACAGAAATAGTAAAAATTAAGATGTTTTCAAATTTTCTACTTTGTTGCAGTTGTTCTACAATATCATTTTATGTTATATTTACAAAATAATTCACACTAAAGCATGTGGATAGGAAAATTGTGCCTGACTGCCACACAGTTCAGACCTACTATCCTGATTAAGGGGCCTTAGGCCTTTGAAAATTTGGTTTTTTATTTCTGAACAGCTACACTAGACCAACTGTTGATTTAAGATTAGTCAAATTAAATAACACATTTGGATAGGAAAGAGAGACATCATAGCTGACTTACCAGAAATCAACAGTTGGTCCAGTCAGGCTGAGCAGAAATTAAAATTTCAAATTTTCGAGGACCTGTGCCTCCTCTGTCAAGAAAGAAGGTCTGAACTGCATGCTGGCTGGGTACAAATATATATAAGAATTTATCATTTTAGTTTTCCATATACACAAGTTTACAGTTAACTTTTATAGTTTTATTTCTTAAAATATTATTTTCTTCATACTTTGAGTGAATTTTTTTCTAGACTTATGTACCCTTGGAAGTAGTATGGTATTTCTATGTGTCAAAGATTGTGCCGATATCTGTATATTTGTATAGGTGAGGAATGTTAAAGTTATTGTTCAATATTATTCTACTTTAATATATTATTACTTCAATATTTATTTTTATATCAAACTGCATAAGATTTATTCTATGGTGCTTCTTAAAGCCATTGAAACTGTATTTATTCTCAATTCTCTTATGTGGAACTTATTGTTTAAAAATTCTTGGTTGAGCAGTTACATGCTTGTCATAAAGTTTCAGAACATTTCAGTATCTTCAGTATCATCAATAGTTGTAGCCTTGAAAATACTGAACAGTTTAATTGTATTACAATTATATACTCTCCAATGTTTTAGATAAAGTTTAAATTTGTAATTAAATGTAAAACTTTTCTGAAAAAATATTAATAATTTGTTTGAAGATATATTTATAATGACATAGTATTTATTTTAATAGCTTTGGTGACAGATTCTCTGCTATACAAGCCTTTCCAAATTGTTCTCCAATCCTTGAAAATTCTTGCATGTTACTTCCCTGCAGAGCACCGCTTAATTGTGGGTATCATTCATGTAAATTAGCATTTTTGAGATTTTTTTACCTAAATTGCAAATGACAAATATCAAATCTGTTGTATATTAAATGATTTCTTTTAGAATGTTTGCATTGTAGTGTCTTGATTAAAATTTGTCAAATAAAACAGAAGTTTTAAATGTAGTTTTTAATATTTCATTAAAACTTGCAGTAAAAGGAAGCAACTAAGCATAATCGAGAAGTTTGTATCAAGTTTTTTATCATTAACAAGTGTTCCTGAAAAATTGACAATGGAAGGTAAACAGAGAAAATTAAGTGATCAAGAAATATCTCAAAGTATGTATCTTGATGATCTAGTAACCATTTTCCAATTATTAAGTTAAGGACATACATAATTTATATAATTTGGGCTCAATATTCTCAGTTTTTCTAGCACAGAATATTTTACGTGATATTCTGGCAGTGCTCTTATGTATTTGTAGTTCTGATGACACTGAACAGGGAAACACATTAGCGGATCAGGATTGCAGGAGTATTGCCACTATAATTTTAGATACTATTGTAAAAAGGGTGAGTGCTTAAAGATTCATTATCTAGTATCTTATTATTAGTTTGAATGTTTTATATGTTATGTCTTAACTTTCACTATTCACATTTTATAAAGTTATTATTACAATGCCAATTAACTTAACTGCATTTGTAAGAGAATTGCCCAATAATCATAATCTTCTTCTAGAATAATTAAATATGTTATTATTTTTATATTCTTGAATTATATTTTTATTTCTCTTGTTTGCTGCATTAATAATATGTTTAGTTAATGTCTGTGACTTCTTTATGTCAGTATATTATATTGCTAAATCTGTATTATCTTTATTTAATATATTTTTAAATATATTTATTAATATTCTCACAAGTTTTGGAAGTTACTGTTTTAGCAGGTTATGTTCAGTTAACAAAAGTTGCAATTTTTGTGTTATATTTTTTTACCTGTATTTAAAAACAATGTTATGGCATATCTTAAATTGTGTGTGGACTCGGGAAATTACTAGTGAATTTTATAGTAAATATTTGCTATCAGAAAATTTTGAACTGCCTCGCTTTTCACAAAATTTCCAACAATACAGTGTTAAAAATATTTGGTCTTCATTTGTTTGTATTATACTTTGATTTAAATTCTAGACTACTTCAAGGTTGGTGAAAGCATGCACTTTCTCATCATCAAACTCACCTGGTGGGATACACTTTTTTTATTGTAAAGATTCAGTTGGCCCACTTATTATTCCATTGAAAGCACTAAATTGCTATGCTCAAAAACAGTTAGAGCATATTGTCACATATCGGCCAGATACAAAACTTGAGTCTGCTATTAAATATCAGGTGCAGTGGATGGCAGAATCAAGTTTCTACCCACTTACTTTATTTCTTACTAATGTGAGTTTAAAATGGAATATTGATTGTTGTATACATTATTTCTCTAGTAATATGTGGAAGATACAAAACTGTAGAAAAATTTTTCTTCCCATCATTTGTTAAGATTTATTTCAAGATATATTATAAAAATTATTTCCAATTTAGTTGATATTGTATGTAAATGGGAAGTGATAATTAACTTGATTAATATTCTAGTTTTGACAGCTGTTAATAAGGGTATGCAAAAAGTATTTTTTTGGTGGTGGTGGAGGGTTTTGACAGACAGAGTTAAACTCATGATTGAATAGCATAATATGTTTGTGTGCTATATATTACATTAAAACTGTTCCATTTTTGTAAAATATTAATGAGTTCTTGTTTGAACTGCATGTGCTTCTATTCACGTTCAGCAATCTAGTTTAAAATGTGTTGACACATTTTAATATTATATTGTCTGAGTGAATAGGAAAAAAATACTGGAAAATTGAGGAATGTTGAAGGAAATATGTTGATTCACTACAGAGAAAAAAATCAACAAGAAAAATGAGAAATCATTCATTTTAGCTATTTTTCTAGGGCTAAGCTGGATATAGTAAGCCTGCGTCTTTACAATTGTTTAGACTCTTGTACTGTGGTTCTGAATGTTATTCTTTCCCTGATGATGGGCATAGTTTTTTTTCCTGTTTGAAACATTGGACTTATCTATATTTATGTTTTGATCCACATATTCTTCTGAATAATTTATTACTTGATCATTATCTATGTTCACTCAATAAACTTGTCTCTCTGCTTATCTGTCTTGTTCCTTGGACCTCTCTAGATTTTTAGTTTTCCCTTTTCTTGTTGATTTTATCAGTTGTGTGTCTACTTTTTTTCATCATCATTTCTTCACATCATCATGCTTCTCTTTTCTTGTATTTTCTTCCTATTTACTCAGACAATGGAAATACCAAAAAATACTTAATAACAATCTTCAGAAAAGCTTGTATAGGAATAATTTACTTAATTAACTTAATTTACCTGTTTGCATGTGTAGAAATACTTCTGTAAATCGGAAAGACATGTAGGTGAAAATGCATATGCTATAATTTTCTAGTTCTACTGTGAAGAAGAAAACAGGATTTAGTTGGTGGATAATTTTATTACTATCATTAAGTTGCTTTGAAGGTACATTGTCACAAATATGTGCAACTGAAAGTGAATATTATATTGCGAGCTTATGTTTGAATTACTGAGTAACTTTTTTCATTGCAGCTGTTTACAGTTATGGATACAGAACAAACTGTTAATACATTCAAAGAGGTACTTTTGAATGGTGAAGTTAATTGGAAGTTATTACTTATTTCTGTATCTACATTTGTTAAAAATATGAAAGAATCTGCCAGCTTAATGCAAGGCAAGTAATTTACTTTTTTTTGTATTTGTTGAGTTATGTGTCATAAATAAGTTAATATTGAATGTTAAGTGGTTTAAAACATCCTGCAAAGTATATATGTGAGTATGAAACATATATAGTATAAGCTTACACAATTGAACTCTAATACAGAATTTAAATGCCAAATAGTCAAAGAGAATATTAATTTTTAATGGTTCTGCAAATGTTTTTATATATCTGTAATTTTTAAGGATGCCATTTTATATATTTTTATGTTGTGATTATAAAAAGTCAAATGATGTCATATGTTAATAATTTCTGATGATATAAATATTTAAAAATAATATGAGTACCTGTGCTTGCCACATAAACAAACTTGTGTAAGTACTCAATCAAGCACATTATGTGCACCAAGTGAACCACCATCTTTCATAGTAACACTTTTCATACATTTTTCCTTAAAAAATTATTCAGCAGACATTAATTTGTTTATTTGGTAGTGGAAATGCCCCTTGAAATGTTCGTTTAACAACAAAAGAACTTACCTTATGGCCAAATAGACTTATTTAACAATTACTTATGTGAAGATAACACTCATTCAAATTCAATTATACCAGCTATTAAGCATTTAAATTTTAAAACAACCCAACACTTTTAAGTGATTTGCAATTGTTTTAGATTTGGTTAGATGGTTCCTGCAGAAATCATTTGTTACCTCTAGTCAAGAATTTTTGGTGGGTGCTTTATTGGTGGCACGGCAATGTTGTGCCACAAAGTGCCGTTTCTTTACTTCATATGCTGATTGGTTTGGACAGACATTTGGTTCTGATTCTGGCAATCTAATGCCTTCTGCTTCGTCCCCTACTGCATTTGAATTTTTGATTTCATTTTTCACGGAAATAATTCCCCATGAGCCTGGATATTGCTTGAGAGTACATATCAATAAGGTAAGTTGTGGTTATTAGAGTTATTTAATGTTAACTTCATGAAGCTAATTTTTATAATACTGTTGATACATAATGTGGCAAAATATTGGATCAAACTCCATATATATTTTTCATTTATATAACAGCTGAACCCCCTTTCAGTTCTAAATTACATTACAATTAAAAATCTTAATAATTTTAATTCACTTCCAAGTGGGCTGGTCTGCTGTTGTGTAGTGGCCAGTGTCATTACCTCACATCTCAGAGGTCCTGGGTTTGATTGTTTCTGTGTTTAAATCATCATCAATAGACAGAGAGCCTCTTCTTGGAGAAATTCCTGCCAATGCCAATAAAGAGCACCACTGCTCTTAAGTCAGCACATTGACCCATAGAAAACTATATTCTGATTTTCAATTAATTATAATTAAATGAACAAAACTTCCAAGTGAATGATATGTGTGATCTATTTTGAGTCATGTTGATTTGTTATTATAGAAACAATTATTGGGCTTTTAAATAAGTGGGATATACTTTATATTGCAATGTTTCGATGACTTGCTCTGTTATCATTTTCTGGCAAAGAATTTGATGAAATTGATTGCAACCTGAGATTGGTTTCTATGTCTGTAACTGCGAAAGTCTACATTCTTTACAGATAAATATAAAGTATAACACAATGAAGATTACATTCACATTTAGAAATATGACTATCCTAATTAGTTTTCAGAGCTCAGATATTATTGCTCAGGATTTGTGACTATTCAAAAACACTATTTTATATTTAAGTACTCTCTTGCATGAAAACATGTTTAAATTTCATTGACTGTCTTACTTCATTGTTTTGTCATTTAATGGAAGATTTTGCTTCTGTGGGGTGTTGTCATATTATTTTTGGGTAATCAAGTTGCTCTATAATTGTAGCTGTACCTACAGAAGTATATTTTGTATCTTACTGTTAATATGAAATTTTTCAGCAGTTGGAAGAATTGCAAATTTGATCATGAATGTGAATCTTTCTTGTTTTACACAAATAATCATTTTAAACAAGAATTTTTTTGGTTCATTAAAGTTATGCAATAAATTCTATTTTTCACAAGTTTGGGAGCTATTACAATATTTGTCTCCAGATTGTTTCAATATTTTAATTCACTTCCAAGTGTGTAGTGGCCAGTGTCATTGCCTCACATCTCAGTGGTTCAGGGTTTGATTCCTGGCGAGGGCATAGTTGTTTCTGTGTTCAATCACTAAATAAAACATTACAATTTCTTAGTGTTTGCAAGACTCTGAGACAATTATGAGATGAAAAAATCATGTAAAGATATATTGTCTTCATGGATGAATAAGTCAAGTTTCCAAATTCTGAACAAAATGTTTTGGTTAAGTTCTTTGCTACATTATTATTCCTCTCTCTATAAGATTTGCAAGGTTACTTGGAGAAATGTTCTTTAGCTGTTTCAATCTGTGCAACTTTTTTCTATAACTGGTTGCACAAGGACATTATAATGTACATTATTCAATTGTAGGATGAAATTAAATTAGTAATTTCGTGTTTAAGATTCCTGTTGCCCCACCAAATTGCAAGGTATTGCTCACTGAATATATTGAACTTGCCAAGACAAGATTGTGTGACCTTGGTGAAGCACCAGTGATGGGACTGTTTGATTTTGAAACGGTAAAATTAATTTATGCTTTTATTTCTAAATTTTATTTATTTGTAATGGCTATCTATATATTTGTACTCTATCCATTCCTCCACTAAAAACTATTAATTGTCCACAATAAGACTGTCTATATTTGCCTGGTCAGGAACTTGACCCGGTGGCCGAGATGGTTAAGGCGTCTGTGTACTAAGCAGAATACGTGGGTTCAAGTCCCGCCTGGGTCAAATATTTTCAGTCTTTCCTTCTTCTTCCATCCTTCTCCCTGCTTTGAACATATGCTTTTCTATGTGCGTAATTCTTCGCCCGAGCATATGAATTCACATAAAGCGCAATCCTCCTATTTCTCCTATTTATTTCTATCCTTCCTCACTATCCAAGTTTGAATGTATATATATATATATATATATATATATAATCAGAATTTAGATATCTGTTGAAATAAACCACTTAAATAAATTTAATCAATATTTAATTCAGAATGTTACAATGCCACTTTTTAGCAGCCTTTGGTTAACTTTACTGTTGCTATTTTGTTTAACAGACAGTGGAACAAGACATATTGAAGGTAATTTCTCATTTCGAAGAAACTGGTGAAGTTTTGCGAGTTTTGCTTGATGCATCTTTATTCCGTACATCCTACTTCACTGGAGTATTTTTACCAAGTCTCTTGACACCCTGTAAACCACCAAGTGCTCCAAATGCTAGACATCCATTCATCTCAAAACTTCACAGTGCAGGAAAACTTCCTACAGCTATGTTTAGAAAGTATTTAAAAGATTGTGAAGAGTACAGAGGTAATATATGTATAACTTAATATAATCTGTGAAGTATGTAATTTATACAAATATCGTCATCTTTTGCATATTATTATTTTAAACAAATTTTGGTGTTCCTTGACTTCCTATTCAATTGAAACACTTTCAAGTACTTGTAACAGTCAATTATTTTCTCAACAGTAGTGTATAATTCTTATATTTTAGGTCATTGAAACTTAACTGTTTATATTATATTTTTGTTTTTAATATATAGACATTGTGTGAGAAACAGTGTAGCTTGTCTTTAATGTTATTGTAAAGAAACAAATTATGAATCTATTACTTTATTTCTGTGTATAAATTCTTTATATAAAAGTATACTACCTATATATTACATAATTTCTCTGTTTACAAAAACCATCAGTTCTTAATTGTCATCAGTTTTAATACCAGGTTTGTTATAATTTTTTCCTTTATGTCTTATAATGATTTAATAATAAAATCCAATTTTTGAACATAATAATTTCTTCATTTCATAAATCAATATGTACAGAATCCCATTTAAAAAAATAAGGGAGGGGTTACAATAATATATACAAAAATATTTTGAGAACATTATTTGTATGTTTAAATATAAAATATATTAAATTTCATATAAAATTTTTAATATCACTTTTTCAGAAAATGTGAAAATTGATAAAATTGAAAATCCGCTGAGAACATATGAAGATTCACTTAAGTTTCTTGCAGAAACTATTGTAACTCAACCAGAATCTAAAACTTTGGTGAACTTTGAAGATGCATTCTCAAAAGTTTCATCTTCCCTAGAACATTTAGCATCATCTGGACTTTTAAAAAAATCAGATCACTGTGCCATGGTATGATATGATAATTTATTTTAAAATTCAGTAAACCATTGAGTTATAGGTAAAATTAACAATTTTTCATCTTATTAAAATAAATGTCATATATGATTTTTGCAGACAGTTAACATGGTCTTTAAAACCCATCCTGAATGCAGAGTTTAATCACTGGGACAAACTTGTGCTTCACTGATAAATTATATACACATTTTGTGGTTAATTATATTGTATCTTTAAGCATGCCTATCTAGGTTATCTGTTATATCAAATGTTATCTAATGCAGACAGGATTTGTTAACATTATATAATATATCAAAAATCATATCAATGTTCAAAGAATTAAACACTTTATGTTCTTATTAAATCAAATTAAATAAAATAAAATGAAAAAATGATAATTTTTCATAAATTAGAAATTTAATTTCGGTTAAAGTCTACCAAGCTGTTGAAGCATTAAAAAATATATAATTTTTATATAACTATTATGAATTATAAGTGCTTCTAGAATAACTGATGTATAATTTATATATATATATATATATATATATATATATATATATATTGGTATGGAAAGGATAGAGAGATAGGTTGTGGCTTACCTGAAAGTGAAGTACGGTGTCGCCATGAGGAACTGAAGGTTGTTCTTCAAATTTTCGGAGGCTCTCAGCCTCCTTCTTCAGGAAGGAGTGTTACACCATTCCGTGCACCGGCCGGCTGCGGACTGTCCGCAGCCGGCCGGTGCACGGAATGGTGTAACACTCCTTCCTGAAGAAGGAGGCTGAGAGCCTCCGAAAATTTGAAGAACAACCTTCAGTTCCTCATGGCGACACCGTACTTCACTTTCAGGTAAGCCACAACCTATCTCTCTATCCTTTCCATACCAATATTTTTGACAATGTCACATTCTCACTATTACAATATATATATATATATATATATATATATATATATATATATATATATATATATAAACATTTTATATAATTTATTTTTTCACTATATTACATATAATTTTTTTTCCACTTAGGTTGTGAACCTGTACTTGGATACATTCTATAATTGTATAAGAACATGCTCCGAAGCTCTTGTTTTAAAATGGTCCAAGTCTTATGTAATGCTGATTCAATCTTTTCCTCAATTATGGGATTTTATGCGGACTATTCTTTTTAAATCATTCAATTGTCAAGAGAATATTCCTGATTACAAGGTAAAGAATGCCATATTACATACTGAACCTTATAATGTATTCAACTATATTTTAGTCTTATACAAAACTATTATTAAATGAAGTTAAATTAGATTCATACTTCAGTAATAAATTTCTCTTTTATAGATGAAATCTTTGGCAATATTGACGTTCATTGTTGAATCCTTAGGACCAAGCTTTTCTCAAATGAAAACAGAAGAAAATAGTCTGATGAATACTTTAGCTAGGCATGTTTCTGAAGTTTTGAGGATAACTACTAAAGCTGAAATGCTTCAATGCTATAAGTATGTTTAGTGTTCCATTTATTTATGTATGGGGTACTAATTATTCAGTGTTATTTTAGAGTAATAAACTTACTCAGCTGTATTAATGTCGCATTTATAAATTACAGGTTTGGTTCAAATTACATTAAATATGGAGAATCTACTTTTTCAAATCAAAATGATGATGAAGTTCTAAACTCAGCAATGCTTCTGTATATAATTCCTGCTTTGCTCATAAAAAAATTTATGTTTGTTCATTTAAGACTGCAAAGTAGCCCAATTCAGATAGCTGAATCTGTGTTCCATCCCTCAGAACAATGGAGTGACTTTCTACACACAAACCAGGTTTTTATGAATACAAAAATGGGTCATATCAATAGTTTTTGACTGTTGGTAAAGAACATGACTGTTCTCTGAGACACTACAATATTCAAATTTTCATAATATTTACTTCTCTTTAAGTTATATAGATATATTCTCCATAATAACAAAAACATTGTTATGTCAATTTAAAAAAAACTAATGTAATAGTTATATTCATAATTGAATTTGATCTCAATTTCCTTTCATTAGTTTATTTTATAGTTACCCAAACTTTAACTAAAATCATAATTATCAGAAAAAGAGACAGCTATGAAAATTGAATGAGGGGATTCTGTAAACAAAATATTGCCTTAACATTTACTCAGAACATAATGCATATATAAGAAATAAGCTGCAATAGTATTTTTCAGTTTTGCATGTGACGTTATATTTAAATTATGTCTATATATTGTGAAAGAAAACTACAACCATCGTGTATGATTCAGATGAACGCTAAAGAGTGGATTGATGCAGAAATCAATGTGACAGAAGATATTCTGGAGGAAGGATGTCGTCAAATGCATTTAGTTTCAATTGCAACTACGCAATATCTTACAGTTTCTGGCAATTTGATTTCACATCTTCTTGATGCCATATTGACTTCCAAGTTGAACAGTTTGGAAAATAACTTACTAATGCTACTTACAAGTTTGTTAGTGTCAGCACCACCTGCTGGTAATACCACATGGCTATTACAGAAGTGGCAGTCTTCCAAGAAGACCAGTGACAATAAGTTTAATAGGTACATAATATTTTTTTTATATTTAGTGATGTAGGAAGAAGCCCAGAACAGGGTAAGGTAGAGAAACAGATTTGCAGACTATGTCAAATATCATGCCAGTAGGCTGAACAACAATAATAACCTACAGATTTCTTAAACAATTTAACTGAATTGAATAGTTTTAAATTATTTTATTTGCTGTATAAATTGAGTTTGATTGTAATAATTGTGTTACTTTTATCTGTTATATGAAGTATAATTAATGCTATATTACATTAAAGGTGATGCCTATTGGTAGATATCTATACAGTTTAAATCTTGTGTCAATAATTATTTTAGAAGACGCATTGGAGTCAGTTATAGTTTTAATAGTTTTATATTACTAATTTACTTTTCCTACATAACTAAAAATATAATACAATATTTAAATTTACTTAATCTCATTAAAAACTGTAAACAAATGTGTGTAGTTTTGTGTAAGTATTTATCACAATAATGTTTTCAAATTTGATAATTCCAAATTTTCTCTCACATTTTTTGTATGGTGTCAATGACAGAATTCTCATATTGTTTTCTCATCTATAAATAAATATTTGTTTGGATCTCTTATAACACACTAACATACTAACAAAATTCAATGATATTTCTACACTCTGAATGAATAAAAATCATGGTTTTATTGTGTTCTTGATCACCTTGCAGTTATTTTGACATGATAAATAACCCATTTAAAGGTCTCTAAAAATATCGAAATAATTATAATATTGATCCATATGCATTTTATAATAAATTGAAAACAGTGGGCATAATTTCCTTAGCAATTGTTTCCCCTCATTAATTTAAAAAGTTTCTCAAAAGAGAACCATTTAATTGACAGAAGGAAACACCATAATTAAAGTAACTTGTAAATGATATTTTGACAATAGTTCAAGTATTTGTAATGATTTATTCATTGAAATAATTATCTTCTTACAATTTCAATATTTTATTTCTTGCTAATTTGATGAGAATTTTTTTAAGGTTGTGTACTTCATTTCAAGGTTTGTTTCAGGTTGTTTAACTGTCTTCCTTCATGGCTACTATTTGTCAACAAATGTGGAGACATTCCAAAGGATTCTGTAGTGTCAGAACTTTCAACATTCATCACATCTAGACTTGTGTGTATTCAAATTTATGTTCTATTTTAATTAATATGTTAGTGAATAGATTGCTATTTTTTCTTGAAAATTAAATGTTTACTAAACAAATTGTGTCACAAGGTGGTGGTTTTCTGTTTGAAACTTAACTACAAGTGAACAAATTTCTTATAGAAAACAGCTTTTACAGTGTTAATCTGTAAGCTTTTTGAATTGGAATAAATAATTATTATTTGTTTTCACAGAATGTGTGTGTCATTGTATTTCTTTGATTAAGGTTTCGATGCTGCACATTTTTTTTACCATTAATTGTATTGCTATGTGGTTATCTGATTTATTTAGAAGAATATAGGTATTAATAATAAGAAAGATAGCCAAATACAGACAAAATAAGTGATAAAATAAATACCACACAACGTTTCTGCGATCCTTGTCCCTTTTTTCAGGTGCGAAGAAGAGCCTAGAGTGACACAATTGTATAAGAAGATGAATAGGAAACTAATAATTAGTGTGTATATTATCAAGCTCTGATAGAAAATAATTTTTTATTTTTTTTCTAGCGAAACAGCCTTAGTGAGAGAGGTTTCTTATGTTGTTCATTTGTGCTGCGTATTCTGGTTAGCTTAACTGAAGCTTTTTCAGTAAAACCACATTTAGCAGTGGACGCGTTGTCTGAACTTATAAGTTCTTGTCCAGCTTTTCACATGGGTTTATTAGTAAGTACTTGTATTTCATTTTAGTGTCATTATGTTTCTTTGGATTTTTGTTTTAAAATATTGGGTTTATTTTTTCAGGTTCATGCAAGATATGTTTATGTAATGCTCAAATCCATTATTTCCAAATCTGTAAAGGAAAAAACCAACATAGTTATGAAACTTAAACAACTGATTTCGTTGACATTTGATAGAATTAATAAAAATGTTTTTACTTTAGATACTGTGGCAGTGCATTTACAGCGAAAAGAGTGGGAACTTGGTCTCTTGTTATGGTATGGTGGTGATATCTTGAATCCAAAATTATGCCGCATTGAATCTTGTGATGCAAATTCAAATGAAGTTTATAAATGGGTAGTATTTTTTGCAATTGTAGAAATTGTGAGTGCTATTCAAGGAGGACAGATTTATTTGAAATTTGATGGAGAAATTATTGGCCTGGGGTTAGGAGAAAGATATAATGATATTCTCACTTTGTTAAAGAAGGGATGTTCTGTTTTTCAAGTTTTTGATTTTATAACTCCATCAGAACCAATTACATCTTTACCAGTGTGTTTCCAAATTTTAATATCTCTAGCATATATCATACTGATGACACAGTTAGATTTAAGTATTTTTGTAAATTCTTCTGCAGAAGCTCTCATATTGTGCCAGTCTATGCTCTCTTCACATTCACGCTGGTTTGCTATTATGTCCAATCCAGAAGCTACAGATGTCCTTGTACGCAATTTATCAATTGATGTGCATCACTGTTTATTCAAGTTTATGGAAATTGATTTCACCAAGAAGTTATCAAAGAAAGTGTCAGATTTCATAAAGCAAGTTAAATCTAAGTACAATATAAAATTGACTGCTGAATATGTTGATATTTTCAATAAAATAGTATGAGAAGTTGCTTTTGGTGTTTAACTGATACTATAAACCTTTCCTTAAAATATGTATAAGGTTATTTGATTGAAGTTCAAATATGGTATCATCCAAGAGTTGGCTATTTCCAGTAATAGGATATATTTAATAGACTAGTAATTACATATCAGTTTGAAGTGTTTTTATTGGCTACTTAAAATACACTATAGTCAGAGTCATGAATATGTAATATCAAGGTCAAGTAGCTAACCACACCGCTCCTCATCCCTCATACAGTGGTGTTGCCAGATTGTGCATCCTCCCTCCCTACTCGTTAACCCATAGTCACTGTGCGTGCCTCTTATTAGACATAATGTTTGGCGATGTACCTGGAAATCCCCTTGACCACGGAGTTACATTTTCGTGGCACGGAGTATACATGTATTCTATTGGTAATATGTAAACTAGCAAAACAATTCTTCACTTCAATTCTTATTCATCTAAATATTTCTAAAATTGATCTAAACTATGATTTACACTAGTCGTCTTCATGTGCCTCATGGTTCTGTTTAGAAAATGATATCTGTTAATGCTGTACTTTTATTTCAAAACGGCTTTTGATACTGATGTCATGGTAGCTCAATTGTTTTGAAAGGTATTAAAGAGCAAAGGTTAAAACAGTGTATTTGCTGCTTGAGTGATTCCGGGGCGCACAACTGGTTGTGAATAGGTTTAGACCTCAACGTTCCGATGATGGTCACTGCCGTCGTTATCAAGTGATGATAAAGTGACCGCCATCCAATCATCGTGGCTTAAGCCTATCCTCACCATTGGAAGCCCAATAATCACTAAAGCAGTTTTGAAAGATGTCAGAGATTTGAAGTTTTGAGTCCTGCTACACAAACAAGTAATAGAAATTTGTTAATAATATATATATATATATTTTAAAATTATAAGTAATGCACAAAATCCAAAATGGTGGCAGACACAATAGATGCTTGGTGTTGCTGCTTAAGCCTAGTTGAGGACTGATACTTAATACCAATATTAAAAGTTAATGGATCATCCCAAAATGATTATATACCATAGAAGACATAAACAATAACATGCATTTTTAAATGAGAATAAATATATTAGAAATAATGAAAAATAAAGAATGGCAATAAAGTTATTAACTGGGCTTTATTTATATAATTTTTTTTTCAACCAGACACTCAAGTGTGGACTATGTTGAAAATTAAATGGTTAGAAACCAAGGAAATGCAACTGCAATTCATGGTTTACTTTAAGATACTACAGACTGATTTTAAAGACTTTTGAACAGCAACTGTTGAAAATATTTCTCACTAAAGTACTGAAAGTGGCCAAGGAACTTTGAACTTCTGCCATCTTAATCACTCTTTATTCTTTAGGATACTCAAAATATCTGTGACCCTTGACGCTCGTCGGCGAGTTTCGTCTGAGTGTTCCGTTGGCGAGGAACCGTGTAATTGTATAACACGGGTGATATGAAAGGTGCGCACATAAACATGGGTTGTGTGGGGTCATCGACAGAGACGTTGGCCTACTAAAGGCGAGCGTACGGTGACTGTCGGCCTTGCGTCAGCCACACACACACAAAAAACAAGACTTGCAGACTTGTGACTGTCGAGAAAGGATTTCATCAGCCATATGACTGACTGTCTTCGGAATGTAACAACTGTAATAAGCACGGTCGACCTTGTCTTCTTGCCGATTTCGCGAAGAGTTCCTTGTCCTATTCTTGTAAATCTGGGCTAAATAAATACAATACAACAAGAAGTGATTATGTGAAATTCATTTATAAAGTATGAATGTATTTGGGAATTGAAAGTCTCTAATCTTTCATAATTTTAAAAAAAATTGACTGACAATTGCTATCTTTTTTATTTCAGTACTAACCCTAATATTTTCAATCAATCATCAAATTGAAATGAAAAACTAATTTATCTTTTTCGACTATTTGCCATATTTATCTGTACAAAGAAAAATAATTTTATAGAACCATTTACAATTGAACGTTTATAATTTATTTTTTTATTTATTTAAATTTAATATTTTTCCAAAAAATCCATTAATTTTCAATTTATTGTAAAAATTTAAAATTAATGGTTTGTTTAAAACTATTAAGTTTATATAAAAAATATTTATGGGATACTTGTTAAAAAGTCAAGACAAGAATTTTATTTAAAAGCCAGAAAAGATCTCTCAAATGATATGCATACACAAAATTTGAAAACAGAAAAAAAACATAGTATTTTTCAATAACTTATAGTCCAAACTAATTTGGATAATAAATGTGAACCAGCCTATTAGTCATGAAAATAATTATAAATTTAAAACATAATTATTTAACAAACGCAACGTTTCATCCCTCATTGGGACCGCTTTCGGTCGCAACGTGAGAATAAACCGCTCTTTAGAAATTTATGTCGATCTAGATTTTCACTTAATATTTTATAACGAATTTAATTGAAATGTGCACCTTAAGAGGCCTCAATCATGGATGGAACGTTGTTAAATTTTAATTTTTAAAATAAATTTTCTGATTAATAAGTTTTTTTTTTCACATTTATTTAAAAAGAAGCCACATTAATATAATTGTAAATTGAATAATATTTCGTGAAGAAATCATTCATTTGCTTTATCCTCTCTTTCGCCGAACTCGAGTCCAGTTATAAATTTCAGGGAACATAAATGTCTTTATGCAGCTGGAAATCTAAGAAACTGTCTTCCTATTAATCATTAAAAATATATATCTGACTTTTATTGTAATAATATAAATAAATAAATCGCCTTGAGTCATAAAAGTAATTACAGGCCAAAATGTTAATTGCAAAAAAAATAATTATTAAATTTAGAACGACGTTTCGTCCTCCTCCGGGACCTCATCAAGTATTACAATTTTTAATCTACAATTTAGAAACTAATAACATATGTGTTTATAAATTTAACGTATTGATGTTATAAGATAATTATATTTGTCACAGGTAATTACAAGTTCAGTGTAATGAAAAAATTATTATGTTTTGTAAATTGGTATTTTGTGTATATATTGTAATGATTAGCCTTTTATTACATAATTTTAAAAAATAAACTTTATTACAAGAAAATACAAAAATACATTAAAAAGATATTGTTGGGCGCCAGCAGATATACATTGGTCTGCAAAAAAATTTTAACATTAGCTCCGGCTTGGTTATAAAGTCCTCCTTCTCAACAGGGTAATTTGGGCGGTTCGGTAGCTATTCAACAACAGAGTCTATTTCCGCACCATATAAAAAATTCTACTTTTGAAGGCACTTTACAAAAATTGTGATGCTTACTTTACTTGTGGCGTCAGCCGACTTGCAGTGGGTCACTGATCTCGTCGTAAGCAGCACCTCTTCTTCGGCCTCCCCTCTCTCCAAAACCTTTGTTGCTTCCCGCTCGCCTTAATTTTCCACCCTCTCGACTCTGTCGGTCTGCCTGCGTCTGTCTATTTCACCCGGGTTCGGAGTATTTATAAGTACTCCGCCCCCCCCCCCAAACGATGCAAAAAAAAGGGACGCGTACCGCGATTTCTTTTGGCCTCAAGGGCAAAAACACGTGCGCGTTTAATGTATTCCTCCTCAGGCCCGCGGACACAAGGGCGGCCACTTAAGGTTGTTATTCACTACAATATATATATTCTTGTTTTCCAATACAAATGATTATGGCCTAGTGCCGAAAGCACCTGATCTAATTTAATTGTGCAATAAAATATTTGAAGACTGTATTGGTTTTATTAAATTTAACTTTAAATTTTGATGAAACGGGACAAGGATCCCAGAAACGTTGTGTGGTATTTATATTATCACTCTTTTTTTGTTGTCTGAATTGACCATTCTTTCTTATTAAATTTAACTTTATTGACTAACCTCAACAGTTGTTAATTATACATGAGAAAATTATTTTTTGTCAATAAACATTATTATAATTACTTTTCTGACTTAAAAGTCACTCACTTACGTATCGGAAAATGTATTTTTTTGTACATTTATATTTGTCCAAAAATTGTATCACTCTTGGATTTGTGTTTCTATTGGTATTGACGAGGCACTTGTGTTGCGAATCACGTCCGTGTAGCTCGGGGCGTCTAGACGAAGTTTCTGATGAAATCCTCCGACAGGTTTGCTGTGCGCCTTCCATGGTCACGATCAGACAATTACCCGCCGTTACACTGCCACCTGAAAAAGATTTCCCTTCAATGAGATTACGTAAGGCGTGGCTAAAAGAAAAGAAAACGTTTCATTTCGAGCAAAACAAAAAAAAAAAATTGTCGATGGTTGAGTCGCGTATGTAACATTACAAATAATATTTACAGGATATATACGACAACGAAGAAAATATTACCGCCAATGATACTTACTGATAATGTAATCACTTTCTCTTCGACACGTGATATAAATCCTGAAGTCTTTTCACGTACGGTCGTTTTTTGTCATTTCGAAAGTACATTTGTTTTATTTCAGAACGGTTTATTTGATACGTGGATTAAGCCCATTGCGTCATATCGGGTTTATCAATATTTGGACATGTTTTGTTGGTCGTCCATTCGACGAGTCGTTGACCGAAATTCCAACTTTACCACGAAACCGCAGAGTTAGAATTTCTTCCGTTGAAAGCGCATGCGTACGTAGTGAGAAATATTTCTTCTCTCAACATGTATCGTAGTTATACTTTTCTGATTTTTCCATCTTCTTTTTTAATAAATAAAACAGACTGTTTGTGTGTATGTTCCGCAAACAAATTTACAAGTTTGGACCAAATTTGACCAATTTTTGTACACTTCTTCCTCTAGAACCGGAAACAAATACTTTAATAAGATGATGATAATAATAATAATAATAATATATCGACTTCAATGGCTACATTGACACTGACATCAATAAAAATAGAAAAACACACTGCGTTTCGCCCCTAATTTGGGACATTATCAGGTGAACACAATCATAGCTGTAAAAGATAAGACATTGAATAAGTCTTCTCGAGCTTCCAACCAGGGTAAACAATTGTATTCGCGACGTTTCGATGACGTTCACTGCCATCGTCTACTAGCAAAGTGTTATTAATGAGACCGTACTAATTAATTTTTATGATAAACAATTTCTTCGGTGATTTTGAATATTTGTATTTTATTGTGCAAAGCGCCACGTACGTTTCAAAAAATATTTAATGTGATAGAAAAGAATTTTGTATAAAATTTTAAAAGCATGATCCGGCTTCCATGACAGTTATCTAAGTGGATATTTGGTCTTAAACTTGTTCTGACTTATTATATTTATTTATAATGTAATTACCATATAACTGTAATATATAGTAATTACAGAATATCCTTAATATTAAAGTATTAATGAGGCCAAAAAAGAGAGAATTAAGTTTTTTATTAATTTAATTTAACAGCATATTAAAGTCTTAATGTGGACCCACATCATATTTTATGATACAGATATTAAATTGTAAGTATAATTGTTCAAAGATAATAAACATGTTGGAAGATTATATATCACGGATTAAAATATTTTAAATATATTAAAATTAATTACCTTGTTAATCGATTAATACCTGCTTTTCGAAGGTTTTTTTCCCCCGCTTTATAGAATTTAATGTGATCCAGGTTGATCCAGGAGGCTGCTAAAAATTAACTTCGAGCATCCCGTAATACTTGAAATATAGGCAAAGTTAAAAAAATACCCAATTGCCGTTTCAAATTTTGTCTGCAATAAGATGAATGCTGTCAAAAGTAAAATATTTGCTTTTTTATTACCTCAATAAACCGAATTACATTATAGAATTTAGTAGCAAAACATTGTTTTTTGTCGGAGTGAAACTGGTCCGCTTAACTTTTTGATATTTATCTGAATACTGAAGCTCAGATGAATCTGGATTTTGATAAATAGATATTAAATTGTTCATAATTATTATGCAAAGAGGAACCGGACATCAAAGAAATTACAGAAACTATTTTTATTATTATTAAATATGCCCCGCGTTCATAGGCAACCCCTGTGACGCATCAACGATGCTGGTTGCCCGCTTCGTGTTATCATTTAATTGTACACAACCCAAGAAGAATAAAGACTATTTTTTAACTCATATCCACTTCTTGGAGAATTATGTGAAGTGCAACTGACAACATTATCAAAGACTGGAAAAATATGACGAAGAACAGAGAAAATAAATCCTTGGAGAAAAAGAACTCAACAAAATCACAGAACCACCAATTCACCAAACGAACATAATAAAATTAGTTAAATGAATTATTACATGGAAAAATTAATAATAAAATGTAAATAGCCTACAAATTTATATAATTTTAAAAGTATTTAATTCGAATCTAATGAAACCCAAAATGAGACACAAAATGAAACAATTTAAATAAGTATTTAATACCAAATATGATCAAAATACCAGGTGAAAAAACTCCGAGTAATTTGTTTGAAATTTAATACGGATTGTGTTTGCTTGTTAATAAAATTAATAATATCTCATTACTAATAAATTGTAAACAAACATCCACTATGTTTAAATTATGATGATTTAAATTGATTGAAGGTGTTTTTGGGCTAATTAAATTTTTGGAAAGCAGAGAGAATTTTTTTTTGTTACCTCATTCTCTATTTTCAGTATTACTTTTCTTTTACAGAGTTTCAAACATTGTTATCTATAAATTTATATATGTTCTGTAGAAAAATTGACACTAAATATATATAAAAACACAAATTGTATAATTAAAAATCTTACAACTGTGAAATATACAATATAATCAAATATATTATTTAAAAAAAATTTCAAATCAAATGGAAAATAAGGAATATTATTTCTATATTTTAATGCAATTATGTGCGTAAGTCGTTAGACACACAAATAACTGACGTTGAAAGTTAAATTAAATTCTTTTCAAAGTTAATCTGCCAAGGACATTTAATTGAAAATTTAACCATAAGAAATTATTTCAACTTATTTTGTGACCAATTATTTTAATCTCACATTTTTCTTTTACGTCTGAAATAAATACTTAATCTGGTATTGATGTACTGTAGAGTGGGAGCCACTAATAAGAATTTGATTAGCAAAGAAAGCTGATTTTTATATTTTAGGGAGCGCCTTTCGAATGTGAAGCAAAGGTAATACAAGTTGAAATCGCAAGGAGTTCGTTTCGTCTGTCACAGGCAGCCGCTACCTTCAATAACTCAGGCGCCACGTGGGACTCAAGCGTCTAAATCAAACGGCTTACAAAGAAGGTTCTGTAATTGGAATGATCAGAAAAAAATGGTCTTACATTAAACAACAGATAATATATGTCGGAATAAATCAAACCTTAGTTCTATAAACATTACTCAATTCAATTATTGGCTTTACAACCCTGGATGTTATTCCATTCTCCCTTATCATACGCCAGTCGTCTCCATCGTCGTCCTCCCATCGTCCTCATATCCTCCTCAACTCCGCCTATCCACCGTAACCGTCTTCGTCCCTCCGGTTTCCACAACATAATTTTCTTAGGTGTTCATAAACATTACCATTCTAATAAAAATATTCATCTTCGTAATGAATATCATTCGGTGAATATTTTGCAATATTTGTTCATCAGTAATATTAAAATAAACATATATGGAGTTCGAATAATCTGATGATATCATGTAGTGTACATAAACAAAATTAAGTATTAAGGAGTAAAATTGAACGTGGAAATTATTAATATTTATATGTGTTTGTTTTTATAAAAATATTTTTATTATTTTTAGCTTGTCTTTGGTGGTAATTATTATGAGAATTAAGATGAATGTTGGTAAAAATGTAACTTTTCGACGTTTATAAATCGTTTAAGTAAACTTTGTAAGTTTTTGAATCATCCTTTCTTTGTTGATTTATATTAAAAATAAATATATTGGATATAATAAGACTTAAATAATAATAAATTATAAATTGAACCACCAAGAAAACATTGCTACATTAGAGAAATAGTATAGCGAATAGAGAAAGTCATTAATATATGTTGTCGGGTTTAGCCAAACAATAGTCCAAATACACCACCTCATTTTGATGACCCGTGTCCTTTCACCCCCGGCGTTTCCGGGAACAGACTCAAATCCCTCGACCCCCTCCCGGCTGTCTCGTACCATATAAAACCGAGCGTAAAATTTTCACCTGCAGAAAGCCGGGGTCTGGGCTGATCCAAGATGGTCCAAAATCCACGAGAGTGTACGGACTCTCATTCATATGCAGTGAATATCGTTCTTCCCTGTAGGAGTTTTATTACTGTTCGGAAAAGTGAGTTGTCTTAATTTTTCTTTACATTTTCTATTTCTCTTGTTTCGCAACTCTTCGTCTTTAGTCTGCCACTTTCATCTCACCTGTTCCTCTATTCTCAGCTTTTTTCCTTCGCAAAAATACCATGGAAGTCCCGAAAAATCTAATAATAGCCATAATTAGTCAGTAATATACAGGATTTTAAAATTAATTAAAATGAAAATTATAGGACATATTAAGACACCTTTCTTACAGTTTATTACAGACGTAAACAATATCCTTGTCCTGGAAGACTACATTTATAATCAATTCTCATAGAATTAACTGTGACACAACATTTTTATTTTGTCAACAATTGTATAGCAAAAAACACATTTTATTAAGTTGTCAAGTTTTTTTTTATTAAAACCAAAACAGGAGCTTTCGACTATATAGTGATATTCATCTGAAAAAAAAACGATTAGGTTGTTACATCAAGAAAACAAACATTAATCTGCAACCAATCTTTTTTTTTTAGGGCAACAGGCTACATGAGGGTAATCCACGTTGGTCAACTCCCCTTTAATAGCATAGGAAGGGATTTGAAAGGGGGGATGCGGAAGGGTAGAGGAAGGTAGCCAAGGGTTAACTAGGGCCCCCGAGCTATATTTTAAGGATCCTACCCGGCATTAGCCTAAAAATAATGCAAGGAAAACCCTAGAAAAACCTGCATCAGGTAGGTCGGACATTGGGTACTTGTCCCACGCCCTTCCAATAGAGGGAGAGGAGTTTGCTGTGGGGACGCAGCATTCCCTTCTCCGTGCCTCGACCAGTTTAGGAGGCTTGCTATTAATATGAAACAAGATCCTTAATTACCTGCTAATCTTAGCTTCTCCTATACAATTGTTGATTTATGCAATACTTGATTCACATATTTAGGCTTTACCACTAATAGTCACATGCGAATTTATGTCGAAGATTTTCTCCAACCCGATATATTCTCCAACGAGATGAGGAGCAGGAGGAGGACCGAAGCCTCGCGTGGGCGTTGAAAGACTCGCCGCGTCGTCTCAATCGACCGTTTCCGTTTTATTTTTCAGCTCTCTGATGGACTGTTGAGGTTGGCGTGGTGTAAAACGTGCTGATGTTTTTATTTGCGACGAGGATCGCGTGGTCAAGGCTGGGAGAGCTTGTAAATACCGTTTATCTAACCTTGCCTCCTGGGAACCTCAAGATATACAGGACCGGAAGTTCCCTCAGACGGACGCACAACTCTGTGGAAACAAACTCTTAAGGGCCGCAAAGAAAAAAAAGAAGAAGAAGAATCGAAGACAACAGTCGCTGTGGAAGTCAGAGAGGAATCCAGTGTCGATTACATTTCAATGTAAGCAGGGAAAAAGAATAAAAATAAACGCGGAATGAAGTGATGTGAGAACATGCAACGCTGTAGGAAATCAACAATTAACGAATTGTTATGAAAGAGATGAGTTCTTCTATTTTGAGAATACTGATGTAGAAATAAGCATAGCACATAAAAAAAGTGTTTGTTGTGAAGTATGTAAGAAAATTCCTTGAACATTTACCAGTCCGCCTGAAGTGTTTCTATTTACACTAATAATACTCACCATGTTCTTTTCTTTCATCTATGTGAATGTTTAAAAAGCTTATCTCATGTATAAAAACAATTTCTTTTTCTTTTGGTTAGAAAAATTAAGCTAAATATGAAGTTTCTCTGGTGAGGTGAAGGTGAAGTGATGCTGCTTCGAAAATTCAATAAAATTCACAATCTAAAAGAGTAAAAATAGAGTGAAGTGTTAATCTCTATTTTTAGTTTCTAATTTCACTGTTTTCTTTTTCAGTCCAGAAAAATATTATTCTTATATTTATATATATATATATATATATATATATATATATATATATATTGTAATAATTAAATATCATAATATGGCTGAATTTAAATGAAAGAACTTAAGTGAAAACTATTAAACAAGATTTATTAACAATTTTAAAACAAGTATAAAATACACAAAATATTTGGGATCTCAGGGTCTTGAACTGGGTTTAATAAATGGCAGAATTTATATAATCAAAATTACATTTACTTTTTATGGAAATCAATGCGTCTGATATAGACGAAATTTGTTGTGGAAGAAATAATACTAAAGATTGAATTAAAACAATTTAAATTTTATCAAGAATTAAGGATCTCATTTTATCGATAATTAAATAATTAAAGAACGATCTGACTTTTATCTTTTAAACACGGTTTACAAATTATTTTAAAGTTTCTCTACTTACGGCCGCCCAGGTCTCATTTTAGCTTTTCGTGCACAATTTTGGGGACATCACTGATTCTAAGTTCTCACAGACTCTAAATGTTCACAGGCTCTAATTGGCGTTGTTTGTTAGTTGGTTTAACACAAATTGGTTGGTTCTCGATGCTTTACTGCAACCTGGATTTGTAGATCTCGTGACTTTAGTTGACAATGGACTTCATTGGTTAGTCTGAATATTGCTTTACTTTTTAATAATTGAAAGCATGTTTGTGACTGGACCACATTCTTACGTTCTGACTGCCGTCTGTAAAACTTTTCGTCTGGTCTATTCGCTGTGTGCTGCCCAACTGTACTGTTCAAATTTTCATGACTTGGAATTTTAGTTTTTTCTCCTCGCTGCCTACGGCCCGAATGATATCTTCGTCTCGTTGATTTTGAGCGCGTAAACTCTCTCAACTGATCAACAATGTTTTCTTTGCCTCGTCGGATTGTTGCGGCGTCCGCTCTATATCCACTAATAATGAGTCCTCTACAATCCAACTTTCCAATTAGAACAATGTCTTAATTACCAATTACTACAATATATTGTCATTTCCAAAGAGTTCAGCGATTAATAATATTCTTTATATATATGTATAGAAATACAATCCTCACGTCAAGTTTATTTATTAATTTTATTTATTTATTTATTGTTTTTAACACCGGACAAACTTTTCACTCGTGAAATTTCCTATTTTCATTTCCTTGTCATTTAAATATTATATATATATATATATATATTTAATTTTTTTAATTACTTATTTTTATATTTTCATGTATATACATATATTTAAATATTTCATATTTTCCCGTTGTTTCTCTTTGACGCATTTTATTTGTCGTGTTCATTTCATCGTTGTATTTGATGATTTAAGTATCAATAGAGGACAAAAACGGATTCAATAAATCTAAATCTAAAATCTTAGGTTGTCAGAAATACCCGCAAAATAAATATAACCCCCCCCCCCCAAATAATTGAGTTTTCAAGGCAGAAAAGACTATTGTAAAATTGGTGAATACTAGTAATGTTGTCTAAAATTACCGAGGTGGACAATTTAGAATTGTGGAAGTAGTAGGATGAGAGATTATAAAGAGGAAAATTATTTTTTGGAGAGAGGTGGAATGAAAACTCATATGTAATTATGGTCTAGGAGAGAAAAGCGATCAAGATGGATCATCTGAAATCGACAAGAAAATGTCTGCGAGAAGAGGCTAAAACCTCAGCGAGTCTCCGATGTACAGAAGGGCATATCAGGTTTCAACAAATTTTAAGAAGATTAAACCTTCTGAACGAGCTACGTAATTCTATTCACTTGAAACATAACCTAAAATTGTCAGCCTGAATCCGTGTAAAATAAGCGAAAACGGCCAGAATGAGACCGTCTGTAAGAAATACTGTCTTCAGAAGAAATGAGAAAAGGAAGAAAAGGAACGATTAGTAGATAGAAAGCAGTAAATATAATCGTGAGCTAATGCCGAAATAATAAAACTTGTAGATTAAAGAATTCGGAGGATGACGAAAAAAAAGAGAAGATATTTGGGTCGGATTTTAGCGACATCAGACAAGACTTCAGTGCATATATATATATATATATATATATATATATATATATATCTATATTCCTAATTACCCATCTGATTTAATTTTATTTCTGGACCCCCAAGGTGGCAACGAAATGCCTTAAGAGAAACGTTACCGTAATCACGTAGCGAACTACACCTCCATAGTCACCAGACGACGTTTATCATCCGGCTGTCAACGTATGCTCGATGAGATAAGTTGATAAGGCCGATTGTGAGTTCACAAATCGTTAAATATTCATGCTGATGAAAGACAGTTCCAGGTAAGATTCTGGGGGTTTTGATTTTACTTGCACATCTACTACAATTATCCCCTTAAAAATATTCACGATACAAGAGTAATAATTCTTTTTCTCCTTCTGATTGGTTGTTTAATACAAGTTTCCACACTTTCAGTCGAATAACAATTTTACTAAAAATAACTGGTTAAACAATTTAAGCAAGAATCGTGAAGTATCTGCGAGGGATGTTCTCTCGCAGGCAGAACCTTGTAGGAGAGACAGGAAGGGGCTACCTTTGGGGATGCCTTTTCCTCTCCGTTTTTGAACTAAGGTTCCCACAAGCCGAGGCACCTCGGCCAGTTTTGAGAGGTGTATGTTCCGGGGTCACAGACCTTGGGCATACGGTAAGAGTTGTTCGCTGTTCCCATTGGAATAGTCGGCCAGCAGCCTCCTATACTGGTCGAGGTACGGAGAAGGGAATGCTGCGTCCCCACAGCAAACTCCTCTCCCGCTATCGGAAGGGCGTGGGACAAGTACCCAATGCCCGACCTACCTGATGCAAGTTTTTCTAGGGTTTTCCCTGCATTACTTTTAGGCGAATGCCGGGTAGGATCCTTAAACCATAGCCCGGGGGCCCTAGTTAACCCTTGGCTACCTTCCTCTACCCTTCCGCATCCCCCCTTTCAAATCCCTTCCTATCCTAAAAAGGGGAGTTGCCACCATGTGGATTACCGTCATGTAGCATGTTACCTAAAAAAAAGAAGCAAGAATCGTATTTCTAATGAAATCTCTGGAAAATAAATTTTATTAACCTTCTACAAATTCCAATAAAAATATAATAATCTTTATTTTTTTTTTTAAAAAACTCCAACCTTAAATTATTTTAAACATCAGATGAATATAAAATAGGAACCGAAATATCACAAATTTTTCATGAAAATATCATAAGTAATAAATCTTTGCACAATAAAGGTTATACAATAATCTCGTACTCACAGTGATGTTTATCAAAAATAATCCGGACATATATTTCACTAAATCAGACAAGGTAGCAATGACTGTGGCTAGTACCTGATGAAGTCCCAAAATTGCGGACGAAACGTTGTAATAATTTTTTTCTGACAATTTGGCCGTTTTCTGTTTATTTATTAAATTATAATTGTCACATAAATATAGCTATTAAATTTCCCGAGAAATATTTACGTCTTACAGATATCACTAATATTATTTGAGACTATTTTGATCCAGTTTCGCTTAGTTATTGTATTTCTGGCAAAAATATGTAATTATTGAATTTCGTTAAATATAAATATGGTTATATGGCACATCAATCTATCTATCTCGTGGCTAAATTTTGCTTATAAATGATTTAAAAACCTGTTTGTAAGTAGAATTTCCTATGAACTGCAGAAAATGGTAACTTAATACCAAATCACTTAAATAACGTCAATCTTGATTCTCTTAAGACCAATAGAAATATAATTTCTTTAGAGGAAAAGTTTTAAATTGTCTAATTGAAGACTTACGTGTATATATTAAGTTTGTCATAAATAACTTAAACAGTCTTGAGAAACAAATGATTAAAATTTACTCCGGATCATATATTTTTACACTGTTCTTGAACGAACGACTGAGTAGCAATATTAAATTAGTACAATGGCGCTTGTAATTATGAAAAATTTTATAGGCAAAGCCGACCTTTCCAAAGGGTGTCAATCGTAGTGCTTTTCTCTTACTAATTCATCTCAGTTAATCGCTGTTCTATATTTATGTAAAGGGAGAAACGAATTGAGAGTTGGGTAAATTTAAATAAGACTGATAATTCAACTAAATCAGAATAAAACATTTAGAGACATGTAACCTACTTCTTTCTTACTTCATATAAAACGGATCTGACTTCCAGTGCGTTGTGGAGAGGTTTTTTAGCCATTGCCCAAGAGATTTTAATTTATTTTATGGGAAATATATTCAGAAATATTAATTTTAAATTACATTATTATCAATAATTGAGGATAAAGTGCGTGTTAAATATTTTCTGTCTAAAGTCTATTTTAAATCATAGAGCTCTCTGTTTGTCAAGTAACGTGTGACGTGGGAGTAAAGATCTTGAAGCCATTTCACCGTTTGGTTCTCATTGCGAGAACTCTTCTATGTAATTGTTGTATAATAATTGTGTGTGATTTTGAGCAATTTTATATTTCCATGTCCTTGATTGTTTGTCCTTTTCCTTCAATCATCTCCCCTCTTTTCCCTTTTTTAATATCTTTCTCTGTCCTTGACCGTATGAAGGAGTTCAGCCCAATAACGCCCAAGCAATGTGACATCCTCAAGGACAACAATGCCCGAGTGATACTGAACTATCTCTGTGGTTTCTGAGAACATCCTCTTAAGTTAGAATGATCTATTAGCCTGACCAATATTTCTGAAGTGTGACCTGTCGAATTTAATCGGAAGACTTCGGACTCTCCAACAAAACAACAAAAGCTAATTAGTAAACGCTGCGCATTGTTTGGCAGTGGCTTATTTTTTCTTCTTCTGCTGTTTGGGATAGCTGTCAGCTCTGGCCTTCGTCCTGAACTAAGCAGAGAGCTGCCTTATGCAACCTACACGAGTCTGCTGGACTTTGAACGGCTACTTTTAGTTTCCTTCTCGTGGTCCGTGCTGCCAGATAAGGTTTCATCAGAAGACGTACCATAAAATCCAAGAAACATGTCGTAATGTTTACTCGATCCGAAGACTGATTTTGAGACCGAGTAGTTGACAACTCGCCAGAGTTTGTGTTTATTTTCAATTAATGAATGTCCACGAGTTGCAATAGTCGAAGGTCAAGAGGAAGAATCTGATGCTATGATCAGTGAAAGCAATAAAAACAAAGAAAAATCAATCTCTAGATAGGATTCAGCTTATAACACATTCAGATATGTATTAAATTATTAATGATGTGTACTCAAGAGGAACAATCATATAACAGATTCGATTCAACTCTCTTGACCTTGCAGTTATCAAAGAAACCTGACAGAACTGGCAATAAAATGATCTTTCTCCTGAGAGAAATCTATAATGCTTCTATAAACTGATCAGAAAATTGTATGCTGGTGAAGAAATGAACAGCTGGAGAAAACAAATAAAAAATTAGTGTAATGAAATGTAAAATAATGGGGATATATTGAATTTAGATTTTAATAATTTACACTAACTAGGGCTTTAATGATTTAACCTAAAACAACACTAAACAATTAATACAAATATATTGATGTAATAAAATAAGGAATTGTTATACAATTAATTTAGAAAAAAAATAATAATGCTTAAACTATTCAAAAATTATTTAAAGTATCTCAATTATAATAATCTGACTTATTTTTAAATAAATGTGAAAAACAACACCTTATTAGTTAGAAAAATTATATTATCAAATTTAAAACATTATACACTTTTTGAACCATTTATTATAAAATTATTAATTGCATGGAAGTGTGGAAATTTTTTTCTAAATAACCAATCAAATTAAAAAATATTTTATTTTATTTTATTGTGATGAAGTAAACTTAATCTTATGTATTATTTCTTTTTAAAAAAAGTCTTTGTATGTATGATCTGAAGTTAAATTAATAATATATTCATCGAGATTGATTAAGTTATTTTTAATGTATAAATGTAAATCTTTAATTTTACAATTGTTTTTTTTTTGGTAAAATATAATGTTTTAAATTTTATAATAGTTTTTTTTTCTGACTAATAGACTAGTGTTTTACACATTTAAAATATCTCAGCTTAGCTGTTAACATTTTTTTCACATTGGGCCTCAAGTTATACAGATTTAAAATTGAAACAGTGTCTGACATGTATTAAATTTAAATGATTAGAAAATGGTCACCATAGTCAGAATTTTACAATTGTTTTTTTTTTGTAAAATATAATGTTTTAAATTTTATAATAGTTTTTTTCTGACTAATAGGCTAATGTTTTACACATTTAAAATATCTCAACTTAGCTCTTAACATTTTTTCATATTGGGACTTAAGTTAAACACATTTAAAATTGAAACAGTGTCTGACATGTATTAAATTTAAATGATTAGAAAATGGACACCACAGTCAGAATATTTACTTAGGAATTTAAAATTCCTTTGTTTCGGGACGTTGTTCTTATTAAAGAAATGTATGTTCTAAATGTTTGAATAAACAATTTAAGTGAAAAAATTTAGAGTTAATCTATTAGGCCATGGAAGGTGATATTTTTTTTTCATATTATTTATTAGTTGAAAACTAAGAAGCTATGGACTGCTGGGCCTCCATATATTTTTTAATGAACAGACAGATGTGAATTGTTGTCACAGACTAACCTAACCTACATATCAACCATCAAGTGTCTGTGGGATGGTCTGCGACCACGGAAATTCATGTGAGTGTACTATCTTGAGGCATCGTGGGTCAGGATTTGTACGAATGTGATAATATGCATTTTGAAAGATATTAACAACTTTGAGGATGTAGCAGCAGTCTGAAGACGCGGTACCTCCCATGGGTCTTTCTGATTTCCCTCAGTATCCGTTTTAGTTGACTTCCTGTAATTATTGCGAGCTAATGTCGGCGTCTTGTGTGCATTTATTGTATGGAGTGTGAGCGGTGAGCGGCACTTGCAAAAGGGGGGCAGCACGCGCGCGGAGCGTGTTAGGGAGGAGGTGGAGAGGGAGAGATAGGGAGGCAGAGAGGAGCTCGGAGGGGAAGCGCAGCTGGCAGCCGGCAGTGGCAGTGGGAACGCGAGCGCAGTCAGAACGCAGCCACGAGACGGACATGTCGTTCCTCAAGGCGATCTGGAGGGGCAGCTCCAAGCACAAAAGTGAGTCTCCACACAACCTCGTGCTAGTAACAGCCCGACTGACACTAGTCTACTCTTTATTACGAGAACGGTGTTAATCTCCCCCAGTGCTTTAAAAACAGGCGAAGGTAGTTTGGCAGCAAACATGACAGTTTAAAGTGAATATAACTCGAATTATGGAGGCATATAGGGGCATTCTGGGTGTGTATTTAGGAAAATACAGCCTATTTTTCACACGCTGGAGGCCAATAATAATGAAAGAAATAGAGAAGGGCAACTCAGCAAAGACTAATAAACCGAGGCAGCTGGGGCTATAAGACTCCTGAATTGAAGGAGTATTACATTTGACACGATTCTTATCTGTAATAGTTGTCTGGTTTTTCCATTTCATTCTAATAAACTCTGATAAATCTGTTGTGGGAAGCTTGCCAAGAAAGCATTAAAGTTGATGTTCTTGTAGAAAAACTGTGAAATTTGGTTTGTGTTGATTTGTTGTTTCCGTTAGTCCTATATAGGATCGTCATATACGTTATTTATATTCATAAATAAATTTTATATATCCATAGTTTTACCCCACCCGAGGAAACGTTGTGTGTTATATTTTTTTTAATCCATTAATTTAACTTTTATCTGTATGTAGTCAATAATTGAACTCAATCTCGTAACAGACGGATTAAATCCTATCCATGTATACATCAGTTAAATAAATAACTAAATAGTATACACAAAGAGCTGAGAAATTAAATTATATAAAACATGTATAAAAATAAAATCAATTAAATACATATATAAACCAGTGAAATTAACTTATAAACTATGCAGAAAAATAAAATTAAGAATACATCAATTGAAACACATAACTAAATTACAAGTGTACAACTCAGACAAAACTGTAAAATCACAAATATGAAACATTTTCTGTTTAACTGCACAAATATAATATACATAAATGATGAAAAATAAGTATAAGTCTTAAAAAAATTTAGAAATAAATTCTGAATTGCAAAATACCTTAATCAGAAAATAGATTTCACTGAAATGAATAGGTGAGGTACAAAGGGAAAAAAATTTACATTAGTGAAAGAGGCGATAAAAATATATAGAATTAAATACATAAATAATATACATATATAAACCATTGTGTGAAATTCTTTATATTAATAATAATAATATATAAACCGAATAAATTAACTTATAAACTACATTGAAAAATAAAATTATGAATACATCAATTAAGTACATAACTAAATAATGTGTACAACTCAGACAAAACTGCAATTATGTACTGTAAAATCACAAATATGAAACTGTTTAACTGCACAAATATATTATACATGATTGTGGAAAAATGTGTATAATTGATAAAAAATATATATAAGTTAAGAAATAAATTCTGAATTACAAAATACCTTAATCAGAAAATAGGTTTCAGAGAAAGGAATAGTGGAGGTACAATGGGAAAAATAATTACATCCATCAAAGAGGCAATAAAGTATATATATATAAGTTTTTGTACTAGTCAATATTAACGTTATGTCTGCAGTCATGTACTATATATATATATATATACCTTTAGATTTTTACCTTCCTCTACCCTTCCACATCCCCCCTTTCAAATCCCTTCCTATGCTATTAAAGGGGAGTTGCCACCATGTGGATTATCCTCATGTAGCCTGTTTCCGTAAAAAAAAATTAAAACAAAGTTGAGAAAAGGGAGAAGAAATCCAATCAGCACAATAGAAATTTGGATCTCTCATTCTTATCGTTTATGGCGATTATCAGAGTCTTAAAAGCCTAAGAGAAGAAATATTTTCTTCTGTTACTTCTTTTACATAATTCTCAGACATTTTCTAGACGTTCCCTCGCTCCTTACTTACATCACATGGTCCTTTGATTTTTTTTTAAAAAAAATAAACTATTATCCATGATCATATAACTCCCGTCCGTTTATTTCCAAAATTATTTTCCAAAAACTATATACCTTGAGCCATTGTGACGTTCTTTCTTTGTTCGAAAAAAAAAAGTTGTTGACAGGAACTTAGAAAAAGGAAATCTGCCTCAGTCCTTGTAATCGGTCCGGATGAAAGGTCAGGGCTGGTCTGTAGTGTCTGGTATGGATCATATCTAACTACTTTCTTCCTGACTCATTCACCTTGACGATTGGTTTCTCAGAGATTTGGTGGTGCATCAACTCTAGGAGAATGTCGGGCAAATTCTATTTACAGACCATGACCGGTTGATTGTCCTTCAACTCCCTTACCTTTCTTACCTTCTACCGGGTGAGGCCGCACAAGAGTTATTCTCAAGGGGACAACTCCAGATTTTAAATATAATGAAACAGAGTCTCAGCATCTACCGTGATAAGTTTCAGTTGAAGATTTATCCAATAGCAACTTTTCAATTCGTAACATCTCTTTCATTTTCCAAGTCGTATCCTTCACCAACAGATACAGCGCAGATAAGAACTTTTTTCTTTTTTTTTGAAACCACTTGAGTGAGAAACCAGGGAACGGAGTCCGATAACAGATAAATTTTGTTTGTATAACGTTATCTTTCTCGGTAGTGCCTACTGCTCTTTGACTGGAGTTCATTTGAATCCCACGGCAACGAAACGTTCCAGGAAATTATAAATTATACTGCTAAAGATGTTTACTTTCTTATAATTTCATTAAAATGTGTTTCTTCCACATCTATTCAGATTCAAGGACTGACTTATATTATTTGTCAGAGATGCTATGCTTACGACGGCCTCTACTGTTTCTTCCCCCTGTTGTAGCGTCTACGGTTTCTAAAGTCACAGAAAATAAATTTGAGTAGATTTATTTTCTCTTTGACATATTCGTAGAATATTAACGACGTAACATTCGAGGAAGTGCGTCAGTGTCTTCTTCTTGTTGCAGTGATATGTATTCAGCTGACCTTCGTGTTCAAAGGGCAATGCATTCAATATGGTTGTCTTTCCTCCTTTCCTGAGAATTACTGAAGATATTCATATTTGTTGCCTATGGCAGGGACTTTTAATAATATTTTTATTATATTCGAAATCGCATGACCCTAAATTTACATCTATTTTCTATTTATTGTCGGAAGAACTTTACTTAATTTTTCTCCTACTTTAATCACTTCTTTAAACATTAAACAATTCCCGCTTTATCACGTTTAATACTTTCTCATATGACTGTTTCAAAGAAATTATCATCCATTCACTCATAAAGAATTTACATTTTAAATTATTTGAATTATTTAAATCGTACATCTCTGACAATCAACCGGTTCTTTTTATCATTTTATTATAAGGTCTGCCAAGAATATATCAATAATTTAGAAAAACGTAATGCAACCTGCAAAATTTCCTCTAAATACGGCAACGTTTGTTACATAGGACCAGCTAAGAGGACATTAAAAAGTCGTCTTAAAGAACATATTTCTAATTTAAAAACAAACTTGTGACAAAACATTCGGTTCTCAGGAAACTATGAAAACTCAAATAATAACAATTTTTATTCGAATAATGTAACAAACAGTATTAGATTTTGAAATCAAATTTTATGCGAGATTAATGTCTGATATTTTAGACATTAATTTTATTGATGTTAAAACCGATACAAATAATCACGGAAACCTTTCTGACTGTATATAAAATAACCTCTTTGGTTTTTTATATATATATATATCGTTGTTTCTCACACCTGATGAGGTCCACGTAATTGTGGAAGAAACGTAGTGTGTTTTGAACTTTTTTTTGCTAAATTATATTAGCAAGTAATTTTTGTTTATAATCAGTTCTTTACTGACTTCTTGGAAATGTCAGTTACAACAGAGTAAATTACTTGCACATAACCTCAACTTCGTTTGGAATCGACCTCTATGATCATACTTCTGCGGAATAATCGTCTATTTATTTCTCTACGAGTGTATTTTTTTTGTGTGTGTTTAATTAAAAATAAAGGAAAAATTCATTTCGTGATATTCCTGATTCAAAAACTAGGAGGTGAAATGAAAGAGTCCGGTTATCTGAAACATGTTCGTGGTTCAGTGAAGATGATTTCAGTCGTGGTGACGAGTTTTGGTGTTGGTGTTCTCCAGTTCGGCAGTTTGAAAGGTGACGTGTCGCTGCTGGACGGGGGTTGGTTGGCAGGTGTGCAGACTGAATCCCTACGACTCCTCCTCTTCCCATTCACCGTCTGCGTCCACGGCGGGATTGCCAAACTAGATCTGTTCTGCTGGGGCGAGAGACAAGGCAGCAGCAGCAGCTGACGCAACCGGCCCTGTGGCTATCAGATTTCCTGCGGAGAAAGCAAAAGCTGATCCAGTAACCTCGCCAGAAGAAGCGGGTTATCAGCCGGCGGACCTCCGGAGGGCAAAGTCCGCCCCAGAGTTTCATTGAGGAAATGCGTCGCAACGGACCTCGTAGTGACCGTGACGCCGCTTATCAACGAAAACAAATCCTCCGCGGTTTTCTCGGCGGCTGACGTCGGTAGCAAAACCCCCGCGACGGTATTACGACGAGTCTTCAGTCCTATCCCACGGTGACCTCGAGTAAATCCTCATGCTCCTGACAGGTGATCATGCTAGATTTATTAAGTAACTAGCTCCGCGTACTCGTCCTTGACATCAACACCATTGATATTCGTAGTTATTCCTCTTCACGCTGCCTGAAATCCATTAAGGATTATTAACCACCATGACACATCCTGGATATGAATCGGGCAAGTGGTCTGTGAACCGATTCTCCGCAGTATTGATCATCGAGGCCATTATAAAGACATTGCAAATAATACTTTCATCTACATTGATTTTAAATTCCAAGTATTACCTTGAGAAATCAGAACTACAAATATAAATAATTCATTTCGAGCTTATCCCGTTCAAACGGACCGACAAACTCGTTAGAAATTTATTTTAAGACAGACTCATGGTTCCGTGTACAGTTATTTCAAATCCATCGTGATCGATTTATGAGGGTTATCCTTTGTGATCTACATACTTAAAGAATCGTCGTATGAACGTCGTTTGGATGTCCCGGGCATTGAATAGAGACTTCCAAGTGTCTGAGAGGTAAACGAGATTATCTACGAAAATAAGAAAGTTCCATTTCGACAGGTAAATGAATCAAATCTATACGTCGTCTCTGTGTCGCGACATGAAGAGGCCTACTCAGGAGAGTATTGGTTTCTTTAACAGCCAGAAATAAGATCTTCATGGACAACAGCCAAGGTTTTGATCTGTGCTTTTACACTTATTCTTTTTTGATTGTTTGTTAATTCGCTCACGAACTAACTTCTGAGCATTCCTCTGGACTAATTCATCAGCTTCAACCAAGTTCCATGATGTTTGAATGCCATTGTCTTCTCTGATTTCAGTCATGGAGGTAGTCCAATTGTTTTTTTTCTGTTAAATTGTTTATTTAAATTCATATCACATTTAAATTATTTAATTACGTAGGCCTAAGTAACCACGATATACTATTTTTTTAAATTATTTTGGGATTAAACCTATTATTTTCTTTTTTTGGACTTGATTATAAATTTTAATATCAATAAACTCGGAGTTTTACCCATTTTAAAACTAATTATATTTATGGATAAAGTTTTCTCTGGATTCCAACCGGGTAGCGGAGGTAGGTGAAAGGAGTTTGATTGCTGCTGTTTCTACAGCTTTCAGTCCCGTCGTCCATTGTGTTTATTCCGTCCACAGCCTAATCTCCAACTAGACTCTGATGCTTTCTAACTAATTGAAATGAAAAAAAAAAAATTCGCCTGATTGAAAATCTATATAATAAAAAAGGATGTATATTTGTATGTATGTATGTATTTACGTTGTTCTTTATACAAATTTTATCGCGTGGACAGAATGCAACAAAAATTGGTACACAAATTCTTCAAAACACGAGAAACGGTACTGTGAGGGTGAGAAACGCCTAGCATACATGTGGAAAGAATTATAATTAAAAACCGTGATCATTAAATATTAAATTACTGCGCGCCAAGAGACAATGACGTCACGCGAGAGAAAGACGTTTCTATGCAACGAACAAAGGAAATATCTCCTTTATTAGGAATGAACTAAAGCAGAAACATTTTATTTAAATAAAAAGTATAATTTTATACAGCAATATTCCATCGAATGATAATAAAGAAGAATACGAATTACTTTACCATCCTTGGGGAAAATGTAAGTTAATTTTCGCGCTGTATTAGTTGTGAGTCTAGCTAACAATTTCATCAATGTAATATTTCGTAATGTATGAAGACTGAGTGACAATTGACAATTATATCCTGAAATACTCTAGGAATATATTTAAGTATTCAATTAAATACTTTTTCGAGTTTATATAAATAAGTACACGAGCAACGCCGGGCACCTAGCTAGTAATGAATAAGAAAGATAGCCAATACAGAAAAAAAAGGGTAATATAAATACCACACAACGTTTCTGGGATCTTTGTTCCTTTCGTCAGGTGCTTAAGAAGAGCCTAGCGAAACACAACTACACACTGGTCAGTTGACAACACTCGACAGCGACTAAAAACGTAATGAGATTGGGAGAGTCGAAGAGGTTGTATAACAATAAGGGAGCAACGACATTGGGAAAACAGAAGGTTTAGCGTAATAATAAGGGATCGTAGCATTTATTAATAATATATATTACCCTTTTTAGCCTGTATTGGCTATCTTTCTTATTCACTATCTAATTGCGTGTATTTATAATAGTGCCATTTGGAGTTAGAAGATATTTACGTTGAAGCGATGACGTATTATTCCTCTACGCTAGCGAACTGATTAAAATAAATAAACTTATTTTATCGCACGGGCTTCTCTTACATTCGCGAGGCACAATAATAATTTTATTTTCACCCCGGTTACTGAAAACCGACCTTATTATCCATAACTGCAATCATTATTGTGGGCTTGCACCTCAATCCCCGTCACTGCCTGGAGAAATTTTTGATGGAGCCGAAGTCGAGCGTCGACACATCCGAAAAATCACGTGTCTCTCTTTAAGCTAAAACGATTTGTTTCGTCAACAAAGAGGTGATATTTCGAACAGATGGCGGCATTGCGAAGAAAGGAAATTCCGCACCGACCATTGGTATTCCTGACTCGGCGATGCGTCTTCGACCTTGCCAGTCAATCGTGCGTGGCACCACGCATTCCTCACCCTCGCTTCGTAACTCGTAAACAACAGAGACATTTAAAGTTTAACGCTATAAATACGGTAATGTGGTATTTATCCTCTGTATCTCAGGGTGTAATTCCCCATTTAGTGATCGGTTTTTTGTTTGCCTTTCGTTACTCGTTGCAGGTGCCTGAACTTCATGGCCGCACCACTGACACCATGAGGATGGTTTGCAAATTACTAATAGTTATGTTGGCTTAACTTATTTTTTATAGTCGCGTCAACATAAAAGTCATTGGCGACTTTCTACACCTACTACATTAAATTATTTCAATCAGTTGATATCAACTTTACATTTTTCATTGTCTATTTAGAGTATATCTTGACCGCCGGTTTCCTTGATGAAGGTTACTTATTGCCGCTGATGAGGTACACATCTCCCTTCTCGCGTATTTCTGAAGTGTGGCTCTTTTAGTCCTGTCGTGCTTTGGGCAGTCGTAGAGGACATGCTGGATCGTCAGACCAGCCTTGCATACGTCACATGTAGGTTGCGGTGATTTTTTTTCTTTTGGTATGAAAACTTCATTTCTGATTATGCTTCTATACAGACACGAGCATCTGGTGATTTTACACAAAATATTCTTATTCCATGTTTGGTCCTCTCTTTGGAAAACAAAAAATTCACTTACAAGCGATACTGTTCACGCGTGAATACATTTCCTTCACAATCTCATTCCAGCGTCAAAACTCTTGATCTCTTCTGTAGCCGATATCTTCTTCTCGGTCTTCATATTACCCAGAGATTTATGTTCCGGGGTCACAGTACGGTAAAAGTTGCCCGTTATTCCCATTGGAATAGTCGGCCAGCTGCCTCCTAAACTGGTCGTGGCACGGAGAAGGGAAAACTGCAACCGTACAGCAAACCCTTCTCCCGACATCGGAAGGGCGTGGGTCAAGTACCCCAATGCCCGCCCTACCTGATGCAGGTTTTTCTATGGTTTGTCCTGCATCACTTTTAGGCGAATTGCCGGGTAGAATCCTTAAACTATAACACGGGGGTTAACCATTGGCTATCTTCCTCTACCCTTCCGCGTCCCCCCTCCTTTCAAATCCCTTCCTACGCTATTAAAGGGGAGTTGCCACCATGTGGATTACCCTCATGTAGCCTGTTACCCTAAAATAAAATTTATTACAATTATTTTTTTCAATATAGAGAAATGTTTTTAATGACGCTTTGCCAAACGAGTCAATTGGATTTTTTTTGTCAAAACACGACCTTACCGCGATTATCACCACCGCCGTCATCAGGTATACCACAAGACATTTCCGCTCTTTTTTTTCTGGCAGCTGTCGGTCTACCTGATGACAGAGATGATGATGATAATAGTGAAACGTTTTTTTTAACAAAACTTGTAGCAGATTGACATTTAACAACCAACGTTAATTAGAAATGTCATTTTATACAATTTACAAGAATTTGTATAAGACGTTATCACGAAAGCTCCTCGTATTAGTCCTGTTGTAATAAATTTATTACATTCAAATTGTTATAAAGAGTTCTCGGGTTTCCGATCGGGTAACGTTACCCTTTTTTATACAGAATATACGTCGGGAAAACTTACGCTCTTTATTATACATTCAAATTGATAATAATAATAATAATAAGGGAGATTTATATCTCTGGATTGGTTTTATCTTTGTTATTTTTTATTGTAAAAATTGTACCAGATTGACATTCATTAACAACCTACGTTAACTATAAATTTCATTTTATACAATTTACAAGAATTTTTATAAGACGTTATCACTAAAAAAACGAGAAATTCCTTGTATTACTCCTGTTGTGATAAATTTATTACATTCAAGTTGATAATAATAATAAGAAGAAGAAGAAGAAGAAGAAGGGGACATATCTTTGGGTTGGTTTTATCTTTGGTATCTTTTGGTTCGCTTTGTTAATGGCGAGATTGGTTTTACAATCAATTGATTTTATTAAAGGAAACTAAAATAATTTATTTAATATACGTAGTCGCATTCAAAGGAATTGAACGTGATATATGAAGTTGAACGATAATTTAAAAGTGATTATTACAGTGTATAATATCCGTAAGTGCATTAAAATACTCTTAATAATTTTTTTTTGGTGCTGTAGAATTTAAACGTAAAGAAATAAGAATCCATCGGGTACTTCATGTAGGTTATCCTGTGGTTCCTCTTAAGAGAGAGATAGAGATTGTAGCACGTTAATGAGAGAGTCCGCGTGATCACCCACGCATCGAAGGAAAGCAAGCCTCATTCAGACCTTATCTGTGTCATTCTTCGCTTCTCCATTAAGTCTATTCTGGCAGCTAATGGAACTGTCAGCTGCACAAACACGACGCAACACAATTCTTACTGTGGGAAAGGGACGCAGCCTGCTGTCGATTTCAGGCCATTGGCGATATCAAAATATCAAGAAAGGCGACACCCACGCGAAAAACTTCAGACTGTTTCTTCTTCAACTATTCATGAACAAAAATGGGCGTATTTATTCATATAATAACAAAATTATTTAAAAATGAAACTCCTTTAATATTTTGATGAAATGAAATTCGACGTTTTCTTTCTTAACCTCTTTATAAATTAATACTTACGTCAACCAGAATCCCCCGGACACTATATTTACCTCCCATCCTTTTAATTCACCTTGTTTATTAATTGTGGAGTCATAAAAATATTAACTACACTAAATTTATTATTATATTTTAACTAGTTTTCCTCAGAAAAAATATCCTTCGTCAATTTTTTTCCTACAAAATTTTCTTCTGACAATTATTCGTTTCCTACTTGTATTTTAATTAATGTGCTAATTTCTTTTGTATTTTAAACATTTTTTTTCTTGTTTTCTATCTCGTGCAGATCAATTTCTTTGGCTATTACGTTTCTGTGCGGATTTTTTAAAATATTTGTTTATTAATTTTTCAGGTTTCCTCAGACAAAAATCTCTAGTCAATTTTTGTCCTAAATTTTTTCTTCTGACAATTATTCGTTTCCTACTCATATTTTAATTAATTTGCTATTTCCTTTTGTATTTTAAACTTTTTTTTCTTGTTTTCTATCTCGTGCAGATCAATTTCTTTAGCTATTACGTTTTTGTGCAGCTTTTTTAAAAAGTATTTGTTTATTAATTTTTTCTCAGATAAAAATCTGTCGTCAATTTATGCCCTAAAATTTCCTTCTGACAATTTTTCGTTTCCTACTCATATTTTAATTAATATGCTATTTTCTTTTGTATTTTAAACATTTTTTTCTTGTTTTCTATCTCGTGCAGATCAATTTCTTTGGCTATTACGTTTTTGTGTAGCTTTTTAAAAATCTTTGTTTATTAATTTTTCAGGTTTCCTCAGAAAAAAATCTCTCGTCAATTTTTGTCCTAGAATTTTTTCTTCTGACAATTCTTCGTTCTCTACTTCTATTTTAATCAGTGTGCTATTTTCTTTTGTATTTTAAATTTTTTTTTCTTGTTTTCTCTATCGTGGATATGAATTTATTTGGTTATTACGTTTTTATTTATTAATTTTTCAACTTCATTATTTATCTGTCTGTTTTAATTTTTTTGCCTTTCTTCGTATCTTTACCACCTATACTTTTCCTTTCAGCTTCATATAAACAAATTTTTTCCTTTGTTTTTCGTGGACCTTCCAAATTTATATCTTTTCATTTCGGTAACATTGGGATTGCTTCTGTAAATTCCGGAAAAGGGCTGAGATTTGACCGCGACAAACTCTTCAGAAGCTTTGTCAGTTATTAACTTCTTTATTCTCAGTCAGAGACACGTATCAGGAGGTTTCTACCCAATTAGTCATCCTCATATGCTTCATTCACACACATATTTTCCTTCAATTAGAGCTCGTCCTAAATTTTAACAAAACATCTTCCTCTATCCCGTATTCGTGTTAGAATTGTTTATTTGATTGAGAATAAAGAAGTATAGGAGACTGAAGTGGCTTTGTTAATAAGCGACAATAGTAGAACCTTAAATTTGTTTATTTTAAATTTAATACAATTTGACACGGAGGACATTTAAGACTCATAAAAACCCACAAAGGGAGAAGAAGATTACAGTGTCAACAGTTCTAGTATTTATGATAATTAATTTACCAGATTCTACCAGCGATGGAAGTTTTGGCACCTGAACATAATGGACCTGTTTGTCACAGCCGCCTCATCAGTTCCTGGGACCGGGATGTGGACGATATCCTAATGTCTCTTCCTTTATCTCTCGTCCTACTTATTCAGATTTTTCCTGCATCATTTCCGGGTTATCTCATTCGGTTCACCTTGAACGTCTTGCCGTTATTGATAGCCGGATGTAGTTTGTATTCTAGTGACCACTCGGGAATTTTTTTTTCTGAACGTAGTGTTGAATAGAATCGGACCAATGCAAGCTTCACAGGAAGAAACGCTGGTCGGTGGCGTATTTTGAGCGGCCGTGCCCTGAGCGTCCCTTCCTCACCGCTTCCTGACCGCTGAGAGAGCAGGTATAAAGTTTTCCCGAAGAGCAACTTTATCAGTCTTGGTTTTAACAGTAAGTGAATGTGATACAAGTTTAATGTATAACGTTTCTGAAGCTTATCTGGATTTCTACCTCTTTCTATAATATGGAAACTGTTCCAATTCGTTTAATAAATATGCTTCGAAATGATCAATTAAGATACAAGTCTTTGAACAGTTATATTTATCTGACGTAATTTAATAAATGAAAACATCAAACTGTTTAGTTATAAATTTATTATTAATTTAAATTTTTAAACATTATAATAGAAAAAAAACATTTTTAAAGTTTCATCCCTAATTTATTAGGACCTCTCCAGGTGTTGTAGAGTCTAATTTAAAAATCCGTGTAACTAAAAATTCCAACAAACATGATAATTTATCATAATTATTAAAGACTGATAAAGTTGATCTTCGGAAAACTTTGCACCTACTCGCACAGCTGTCAGGAGTGAGGAAGGGACGCTCAGGGCACGGCCGCTCAAAACACGGCTTCCGCTGGTCGACTATCTTTCTGGCGGAAAGTATTTCTCACTAAAACCTCGGATTTTATAGCATCGAAGAGCAGTTAGAAGAAACAATTTTCGCATGATCTCGCGGGAAAGAGTTCAGAAAGCGAGAGGAAGAACGCGCGTCACTACAATGATGGACGATCCGTTCCATGTTCTCGGAACGTGAAGGTCTTGGATATATGTGATCATCCTCGAGAAATAGTTTGCTTGCATTTGTGCTCAGATGCTGTTCTTTTTTTTTTTACATAACCGGCAAGTGGAACAAAGAGGTGAATCAGACGCGGAAACGTGGGGGGGTCAGACGTCGGTCCAACTTGGCTGTCGTTCAAGGCAAAATATCACCTTCAAAACACACACACACACACACAAACAGCTGACGGAGAGATGAAGGTCGGGCGAATTCCTGACTAAATCTCAGAGACATTTATTCACGGCGGAGCGTGATCCTGGTGAGGAATGAGTGAGACCGATTCTTTGTTCGGTCTCCGAACTACCGTGTTCATGGAATTGTGTCCAGAATAAATCTGTGTACCTGATGGGGAGAGGTTTAGTATCGAACGAAAGCTAGAAGGACATCGATTCTCAGCTACTCTAAATTCAGTTTCAGTCCCCGTTGAATGTTGATGACCCGTCTTCCATGCGCCATGCACTGTTAAACCGTGACACCAAGAGTCGCGGAAGCAGTTTTGGGAGCCACAGATTCCTCTTCCTGGTATCTTACACTCAAATCTTAAAAAGAAAAACGTTTGTGAGTTTGTTGAACAACTTGTCACAGTGAAGATTACAACACACTTAGCGGTCACGGTTTTCTGCTTGTGGTGAAGAATGCGAGACCGATTTCTTTGTGCTGCAACCGTACTTCCGTTTCTACTCCATGTCGTTCAGACGAGTGTAAATTTGCTTTATTCTCGATACGGTTATACCTACAAGTGATTTCACTACAGCATCATAGCCCGACGAAAGAAAAATCTGGTCTTCTTCAACTTCAATATTCTTATGGTATTTTTCTAACGCCATGTTTTTCCCACTCGTATCACACACACACACACACACTCTTTTCCATCAACGATTCATAAAATTTTCATTTTTTTTACTGACGCTGTACCACAGCCACCATTACAACAGTATCCCCCTCCTCCTCCTCCCTCGGAAACACGTTTATTTTATTGCTGGTGTTATGAACGTGAAGAACCCCACAAGTGTTCTTTGTTCTCCTGCAGCCGCGCACTTCCGTGTTTCGTGATGCAGATGCGGGAATAATTTTTTGCTCACTTTCATGTCTGAAAGGGTAAATACTTTCCTCCTACATCAAAGTTAATGCCCATGATGTTCTTGGGGGGAAGGGGGGAAATTATTTAATCCATTTTTTTGAAAGGACGTCTACATTTTGTTTGCACCATTGAGTTACAGGACAATTTAATGTTATTCTTAAAAAGAAAATCGTTTCATGTTTTCTGTCTCTTTGTCTCTATAAAAGTTAAATTTACTTCCGCGTATTTAATCCGTGTGATCAGTCAGTCGTATTAAACCAGGCCTTTTCCATCTCGTCGCAATTGAAATTTCTCATTGACTCAACAGCTTCGAAAAGCCAAAATGGTTGTCGTGATCTACGTATAGTTACTATAATTAATAAATGATTTCACTTTTCCTCAGTACAGAATAAAAAAAATTATTATCCAATAAAACGGTGCAACACTTCACTGGACGACTGTATTATTAATTCCTCAATATAATAAAACTGTATGTTAATATTTTTTGATCTATGGACATTAACTTCTCTGGAAGATAACTTGAAACTAGATGGAAGACATTTTGAGTCTAAATAAATTAATACATACATTTTCTACTTCGTAGATTCCTTCCATCCAAGGGTTCTATTTCAGTCGATCCTCATTTGGATTTTTTTTGGTTACATTTAATCTTAAACGTTTCTCTCTTCAACAGTATCACAGCATTTCAAACGATCCCTCTCGGCATTCTGTCTCTTTTTATTTTTAGTCTCCGAATATCAACTAAAGGCATTTGGAACCTGTTTGTTAAATTACCAGCACATTTTAATGTGTTTTAAGTGCAAAAAAATTTTTTTTTGTCTTGAAAATTTTTCTGCTTAAAGCCTTTCTGCAAGTTAAGCAATTTTTCCTTCTATTTAGTAGAAAAAAACTTGTCATTAATTTTAGTTCACATAAATATTTTTGTTAATAAATTAATCCATACATTTTCTACTTCGTAGATTCCTTCCATCCAAGGGTTCTATTTCAGTCCATCCTCCTTTAGAAATTTTTTTTGGTTACATTTAATCATAAACGTTTTTCTCGTCAACAGTATCACAGCATTTCAAACGATCCCTCTCGGAATTCTGTCTCTTTTAGTTTTTAGTATCCGAATGACAACAAAAGGCTTTGAAACCAATTTGTTTTAACTCTCAAAAAAATTTTTTTTTTCTTTTCCTTGAAAATTTATCTGCTTGAAGTCTTTCTGCAAGTTAACCAATTTTTCCTTCTATATATAAAACATGCCATTAATTTGAGTTGATGCGTCATAGGAACCACCTCAACGAGAGTTGATATTTTTTTGCCACGTACACAACAAATTATAAAAGTAATCATGTGAATTGCGGAATAAAATTTTCCAAGGATCTGTGTTTCCGATGAAACTATAAACTGTTTGAAGTGATCGAGACTTTACCCTTCCTGTTTTCCTCATTTCCTCTGGTTTTTTTCCCCCTTCAGTCTTTATTGCTCAGTCTCACACCAACACACATTTCCTTTTTTTGTTTTGTTTATGTGATATTTAACCAAGCAAAAGAACGGAAACGACGTGAATCATCGCTTGGAGATTACAGCACCGCGACGTCGTTATTCCGATGAATTGGTATTGCTCAGTTCTAGGGGAACCTGAAAAAGCGCCTCTATATTGTAATAATTTAAAATGACTAATAATGGCTGTGGCTAATTAAAAGAATATTTATTTGATTTGAACAATTAAACAAATTTTATTAACAAATAAAATACAATATAAAATTTGATATCTCAGGGTCTTTACTGGGTTTGATAAATGGGTGAATTGATTTTACGATAATTTATAATTACATTTAGCCTTTATTGAATTTAATTCGTCTATACCTCGACGAATTTTGTTGGTGATGACAATAAGATTACAGATTGAATTTTAAATTAACTAAACAAATAATTAAAGAAAAGAAAATAATTGAAGAACGATCTGACGTATCTTAAAGAAATGGTTTACAAATAAATTTTAGAGTTTTTTTACTTACGGCCGACCAGGTCTCAATTTTGCGGTTTTCTGTGCACACGTTTTTGGGGATATCACTGAATTTAAATTGGTTACAAAACACTGTCGAAACCTTAGGTTCTCGCAGCTGGAAACGGCTACTCCTTCCGAATTAATGGTCAGTCAGATTATTACCAACTTCCTCTCGATGACATTGGTGACGGTCTCTTTACTTATTGAGTTTTTTTTACTGCGGCATGACTTATTAAGTTACTATTTGTGGCTTTACTTATTGAGAGACTTTCCTGCGACCTTTACTTGATCGAATTATATGTCCAAACTTTACTCGATGAAATTCTGTGTGCCACACCACTCTTAATAAGGTTTTGGCTGCCACTCTTTACTCGATGAACATCTGCCCGCGTCTGACTTCCAACTCCCTTCGTCTCTCCTCGTTGACTCTACCGATTCGCTTCTCGCCGTTGACTGTGTCTGTTCGTCTCGTAGAATTTGTACTGCGTACGTCTTAACAATGGTTCTTTTGTCTCGCCGCCCTGTGTCGCGGTGCACGGTTTATATACTCTAATAATGAGTCCTTTACTTTGCAATTATAACAATGGATTAATTACTAATTACTGCAATATATATTGAAACAGTATTGGTCCCCAAATACTCGAGGGAAAATTGACAATAAAAAGAAAATGAGTCATCGAGCAACTTGAAAGAAACCTGTTGAAATGTTTGAAGTTGGAGAGGAAGGGTTTTAGTTGGGATGACAGCAGTAAACTTCTTATTGCCAGAAAAAAAAAATTATAAAGTCTTTATTTTTCATTAAAACTTGAGCCTGCAAATGACGTTATATTTTCCAAGTCATTAGAAAAATCGGAGCGTCGTTACTCTATATTTTTGGACGAGGACAAAAGTCGACTGACCTTACGAGAATCGAACTCCGAGACCTTGAATTTGAGACTCTTGTATGCGGGGAATGTTGCGTTTTATGAGAAATTGCCTGCCTCATTTATAATTTTCTGGTCATCGAATTTACATTCTGCCATTGTTCCCGGTCGTTTCGTACGCAAATGTATTCTTTGTGAATAATAACTGGCGCAAAAATTACGACCTCGCGGAAAACGCGGAAGAGGAATATTATTATATTATTTTGCGTCATCACGTACGAATATTCAATTAATAACGAAAATGTATAATACAGAAGTTTCGTACTGTAGTTAAATGGACCGGATTTCAGTGAATTACGAGTCCAGAACTGTCCTCCTCTGAGGATTTTAAATTCATTGAACTTTCCATAATGTGACATAACATAACCGTCATGGTTACTTACTTATGTTAATAGACTGAGAGGAAATCTTCTGGCATCGTAGTTCCAAAAAAAAGAAAGTGTGTGGAACAAAATATCACGATTAATTTATTTGTCTCTAATTGCATAATACATACTTCAACACTTTTCACGCATAGAATCTTTGCCCTGACGTTTCAATGACGTTAAACAGTTTCAGCGGGAGTTTTGTAAAATTTTTGACCTTATAAATTCTCGGATGGTTTTCTTCTTCTTCTTCGGCTTTCCCGCCCCCTTTTTTATAGGTTTGCCGTCTTCAATTTCCATTTCTAGTCTGTCGTTCCAATCTCCCTCTTCCATATTCCTATCCTCCATTATGGTTTTCCCACTTTAATCTGTGGGTCTGCCCCGTTTCTTTTTCCAGGAGGTGACCATTGGTATATTTCTTTTGGCCATTTTTCCATTCTTTGTACGTGGCCATACCATTTAAGGGGTTTGATTTTCAATCCTTTTTAACGACAGACGTGGTTACGTTCATTTCTTTCCAAAGGAGCTCATTTCCAATTTTATCCTGTCTTGTTTTTTTTTTGAAGACTTCTCCTCAGATAATCGAATTCTACTGTTCTAATTTTGTAATTCATAACATAGAATATTCTGTATTTATGATCTTATACATTTTGATTTTTGTTTTCCTTTGTTAAATTTTTATTCCAAATTATTCCGTGTAAAATCTTGGTATCATTATTTGACATTGCAATTTTAGTTTGTATTTCTCTTTCACATGTTTCTACATTTGTAATTATTGCCACCCCCCCCCCCCCCGCCCAAGTATTTAAAAATTCACATTTTTTAATTTTTTTTTCCTGTTTCTCGAGTGTTGTGTCTTCTACATCTTTTCCTAAACACATGTATTCTGTCTTCTGTAAATTTATGTTCATCAGTCCCCATTTTCTATATTCTTCCATAAGCTTATTTATCATGTATGTCGTGTCCCCCACATTTTTTTATTTTTTTCCTGTTTCTCGAGTGTTGTGTCTTCTACATCTTTTCCTAAACACATGTATTCTGTCTTCTGTAAATTTATGTTCATCAGTCCCCATGTTCTATATTATTCCATAAGCTTATTTATCATGTATGTCGTGTCCTCTTCGTCTCTTGCAAATATTACCTGATCCTCTTTTTATTTTTGCCTTAAACAATCACCAAATACTCTGGAGTAAAAATATTTCCAATATTATAACCATCCACTCGAAACGGATGGTTTTAATATTGGAAATATTTTTACTCCAGAGTATTTGGTGATTGTTTCAGGCAAAAATAACGTTTCCGAATAACCTAAGGTTTAATAATACATAAATTGCAGAAATTAACTCGCATTTCTTTATCAGTCTGAGCTGCATAAATATAGTTTTACGAAAAAACAGGTTTAAGTTGAAGAGAGAGACACACACACACACACACACACAGAGAGAGAGAGAGAGAGAGAGAGAGACAGAGAGAGTCAGAGAGACAGACAGAGAGAGAGAGAGAGAGAGAGAGAGAGAGAGACAGAGAGAGAGAGAGAAAGCATTTGTTTGCTTTTTATTCACGTACGTAACAAATAAATTAGTAGCTGATTACGTCAGTGTCAGAAAAAAATTTTGTTTACAGTTAGTAAATGAAAATAATATCGACCTCGATTTTTACCCGGGCCAGTAAATGTCGACAGCTAAATCTGGGTATTTAGGTTTGACCGTTTGCCATTTACGTCGCTGTTGCGAAAAAAACCGTTGAAGACGCCGGATTTAGCCGGATGCAGCACGAATGCACGGCGTCTTCACGTGCGCGTCTAAATCTGGACGTCCAGCCCACGCTACGTCGACGTCCTCCGCTACGTTCGGTTACTTCACCACGTCTCGGAAAGGTTACAATAACGAAGTAACATGTCACGAGACTCGTGTGTGTGTGTGACACATCGACGCCCAAGTTGAGACTACTCAAGCCAGAATCGTGAAATTTGGATTCCAAGTTACTATTATTATGATGTGTGTAAACACAAGGACATGGTTTTTCCAAATTTTTAACTACTGAAGGAGCTTAACAGGGGTTGAAGGGATGAAGAAAAAAGCGCCAAGAGTTTTAAACAGGGGAAAATAATAATTGATGTTCCAGTTCAAAGACTGCTCAGAAGGACTTGTCGTGAGGAAATAGTGTCATACTCGTATTAAGGATATTATGATTTATGTTTGATATAAAAACAACACTAATGCTAATAATAGACGCAAAAAAATGGAACATGGGAAATTTTGAGACGTTTTAAGGAGTATAATTATGAAAATTGTATATTTACAGCCATTGCAGTCTTAAGACGTTCCCTATGGACATTAACTTCTCTGCAAGATAACTTGAAACTAGATAGAAGACATTTTGAGTCTAAAATTACAACTGATTTCAATAAACAACTGACGATCTTCATAATAAGGAGCATTTTTTGGGTCCTGTAACAAAGATTCTGGATAAAAGAAGTTAATAATTTTTTTTCCCACTAAGATCAATAAAATCTTTGCAAAGATATGTTGTATAATTTTTGGAAAAACAGATTTTGACGACCACTGATGATAGACATAAATGTAAATAGGCTTATATGAAATTTATACCTTCATATTTTTTCGCTGAAGCTGTTACCTGGTGGTTGGATTTTTTTTTCTTAAAAAAAATTACATCTGCAAGCCTTGGCGTGGAATTTCACACCCCCGGAATTTTTGGGGGTCGAGATTGCCACGGTGTGTTATTTAATTTAGACCGCAAGAAGTGCAATTCCCGCTGCCTCTGCTGCCAGAAACCTCATCAAGGACTGAGGAATCTCGTTGCTCTGCGAGAAAGACCTGGGGGGGGGGGAGGGAGGGGGATGGGGATGTAAGGTGGGACACGCGGACCCGTATCCTACCTCATAATGGCGTCCGTCCAAAGTCCTTGAGTTTAAAATAATAATTATAATAACATAAGTTAAATAAAATACACTAAAACTTCTCATTACGTTTATTTTCTCTATCTTTATCAATTTAAATATTTTTAGATATGAGTTTTTCATATTTATGTTCTGAATTTTTCCTTCTCTCTTTTGAATTTTACTTGTTTCATATTTTTCTCATTTACAAATCTTCTTTTTTGTATTTTTTTTTAATATTTTTCGATTGATGGCTTCGTTTCCTTTCTTCATCGATATATTTTTCCTAGTTGTGTGTGTTTCATTGCTTTATTATAACAACTATGTATCTAATTGTGCTTTGACTTGCCCTATTATGTTACTAAAGGTCAATTTGAATGAATAAATTTAATGCCAGAAATACCATCAGCTTCTTCTCATTGAAAATAAGATTTGATAATTATTTCCAGAGAAACTTGAAGAAATTTGATTAAATTTCTTAATTAACGTCTTCTGAAGTTTGATCTTTCTGCCACTTTCGAGCTATTTGTCAATCAAATTATTTCTAATGCAAAGACACGCGGACCCACTTAGATCCAGAGTCTATCCTACCTCGCAATGGCGTCCGTCCAAAGTCCTCGTGTTTAAAATAATAATTATAACAACGTATGATAAATAAAATACACTAAAAGTTCTCATTACGTTTATTTTCTCTCTCTTTATGAATTTAAATAGTTTTAGATATGAGTTTTTCATATTTATGTTGTGACTTTTTTCTTCTCGTTTATGTATTAATCTTTACTCACTTTTGAATTTTACTTGTGTCATATTTTTCTCTTTTACAAATATTATTTTTGTATTTTTTTTATATTTTTCTATTGATGGCTTCGTTTCATTTCTTAATACACTAAAAGTTCTCATTACGTTTATTTTCTCTCTCTTTATCAATTTAAATATTTTTAGATATGAGTTTTTCATATTTATGTTCTGACTTTTTTCTTCTCGTTTATGTAATAATCTTTACTCACTTTTGAATTTTACTTGTGTCATATTTTTCTCTTTTACAAATCTTCTTTTTGTATTTTTTTTATATTTTTCTATTGATGGCTTCGTTTCATTTCTTAATCAATATATTTTCCTAGTTATCTGTGGTTTAATTGGTTTATTTTCAACAAAATTTCGTTAATTATCTTTTCTTTTCCGCGCTCATAAAAAAATGGCGTCTTGGAAGAGTCATTTTTGCATCGTTGAAACGTCAAGGATCTTTTTAATTTAATTTATTTTTTCAGTTCTAAGTCTTAGTATATTTTTCGATAATATACTTTTCATATATTAATTTTTAAATATGATTTGTTAAAACGATACAACCTTTATTTATCACAGATTTTCCTCTAAATTTAATTTCTGGAAACTATTTAGAGAATTAAAGCAGAGTTTTACAGGAGTGCTCTTTGGAGTGGTGTCGTGGCGCTCGACTGACCTAAGTAGGTCCCTCTAGGAAGGGAATTTTTTATTTTTGTTATTTTTACGGCGCTGTCGGGAATTCCATCCTCTGCATTTGTTATTCTTTTTGACCACAACTGGAACTCCTGGCGGGATTATCATCGTTGGTTCAAGGCTCGTCTGCCATCCGGCATTTGTCACCACCACAATTTCCAGAGACTGGCCTTAAACCATTTTTACCCGCTCTATGTGAATGTCCCTTCTTTCTAGTTTCACTTGTGTGTATGTGTGTGTGTGTGTGTTTGCACGGTTATAATACACTACCCCCATCCCAGTATCATTTCACGAATGACCTTCCTGTGATCTTTGTCTTTTTCATTTACTCCCTTTATCACTCTGAACATCTTTCTACCGCAATTGTCCTCTTGTGACGTGTTTCGTTGTTTGTCTATTCGTCGTCGTCGTCGTCGTTGTTTTTTCCCCTCCTTCACATTCTCCAGTGTCTTTCACCGTTGGTCCTGCTTTTAATTCGGTACGATATTATCACACTTGAGCTCCTTTCACCCTAACGAATTACCTGCCTGGGAATACAGGGACATTCAAATTCTGATTTTAATACTCTACTCGTGATTTCTTAGATGTTTGTGATTAACGTTTACACTTCTCCGTCGCAGCTAACGTTGTCTAAAGGGAAAGACATTACGGATGAAGCTGCCAGATCGTTGTAAACATTTTATTGTGATATTAGGATTTAGGAACTACAAAAACGTGAATGACAATTCCAAATATTTTAAAAATTTAACTGTATAAATGATGAAAACGAATGTTTTCTGGTGAAGATGTTGACATTGACAGCCATCGAAACGTCACTTACCCGAGAGAATTTAACCCCAAATGCCATTTTATTTCATATTTAGATTTGAATTGTATCCGTTAGTCAACTATTGAGGAAATAAAACACACCATGAACGGCAATTAATTTTAAAAAAATGTATAGAAACACACCATTATGAATCGGAAGCAGAAAAATGTGAAAATTTTGTGTGGAACTGCTTTACTTACAATACATTGATATCTAATATATATATATATATATATATATATATAATTGAGTAAATTAAAATTATGAATTTCAACGGAAAAACAACCCCAATGAGATTATATTGTAGATAATAAAGTCTCTTGAGCTTCTCCAGTACACATATTCGTAGCTTCCACTTTTTTTCTTCTCTCATTCAAAGTCCACATGGTTTGTTTTTACGTTTAAAAAATGTCGTCTGAAAGCCTCTATTCATTCACCTTGGTCTCCCACTGACAACATCTTTCACAGTGCCCTCTATTCATTCCTTATCTCCGAAGCTGTTTTCCTGAGTCGCGCTAAAAGAATGCACACGCAATGGCTGCTGCTTCCATTCCTCTCCCCCCCCCCCATCCCTCACCATTCCCCAAACATCCTTACACCACCTCCTCGTTGTTGTTACAATCAAACGGATGAATAACCACGGAATAATTTAGTAGCTGAACCTGACGAAACCGGAAATGAAGAAATTATGTGTGAATAAGTCGTGACATGTTTTTTCACTGGTTAGAGGGGAAAATGGCCTGAAGCAAAGTCAGCGAAAGGTAACGAAGGTTTGCATTATACGCAACATTTAAAATAATTACTACCGAAGGGAAATGTGTACAGTAATAAGAGAAATTAATTAATTTTATTCACACGTTAATTAAAAATATTGTTGAAATTATATCTGAAAAGTTTAACATTTCTAACAGTAATTGACACAGTAACATTATGGGCAGTAAATAACACTAAAAAAATTCAGGAGAAAAAAAATTGAGTAATAAACCTGGTTCATGAAGTATTTTTATTTATACCTAATATTGTTTCAGAGGTGAAAATTTTACATTGATTTTATGTTTCCTTAATTCTAGCTAAAAAAGATCGTTTGGTCTGGCCGATATAACAAAATCAGAAATTATTTCAACTAATTTAAGAATCAAAATTATGAGAATTCCTTAAATTAAAACAGTCTTTCTGATTTTTAACAAAATAAGACAAAGAATATACAGGTTTATTGTTTCGTCTCAGAGACAGTTCATCTACTGTTCTTTATATCAAAGCCAAATGCCTCCTAAACTGGTCGGATAGAAGGCCTGCGAGGGCTAATCTCTCGCAGGCAGTACCTGCGAGGGATATTCTCTCGCAGGTAGAACCTTGTAGGAGAGACACGAAGGGGCTACCTTTGGGGGATGCCTTTTCCTCTCCGTTTTTGAACTAAGGTTCCCACAAGCCGAGACACCTCGGCCTGTTCTGAGAGGTGTATGTTCCGGGGTCACAGACCTTGGGCATATGGTAAGTATTGCGCTGTTTCCATTGGAACAGTCGGCCAGCTGGCTCCTAAACTGGTCGAGGCACGGAGAAGGGAATGCTGCGTCTCCACAGCAAACTGCTCACCCGCTAGAGGAAGGGCGTGGGACAAGTACCCAATGCCCGACCTACCTGATGCAGGTTTTTCTAGGGTTTTCCCTGCATTACTTTTAGGCGAATGCCGGGTAGCATCCTTAAACTATAGCCCGGGGGGCCCCTAGTTAACCCTTGGCTACCTTCCTCTACCCTTCCGCATCCCCCCTTTCAAATCCCTTCCTATGCTATTAAAGGGGAGTTGCCACCTTGTGGATCACCCTCATGTAGCCTGTTACCATTAAAAAAATAAGAACAGATATGTTTAATCGTGAGTGACGGATTCTTTTTGTTTGTTTTCTTGCTTGAGTCCCTTCCGAGTTGTTGCCTGGAATCACCAAAATACACGAAAGGGCTTAAATTAAGTGATATATGGAGAAAAAAATTTTTTATAACATGTTTAATCATGTGCTGAAATTTTAATTAAAGCAGAAATCAATCGTAAACACAAAACAAGTGTTTGGAGTGGAAATAACTGAATATATATATATATATATATATATATATATATATATATATATATATAAAATTATTAAATCCATCCTGATTACAAGGGAAGTAATTCATTTCAGCAACACTTTATTAACAGGGGGGTTGTTTTGAAGATTTTTGTGTTGGTTCCTTTTTTCCTTGGACTCTTGGACCCTGTTCCATGATGTTTTATGACTGTGTTTGTTCTCAAAGATCAAGTATTCGGCTGCTATTTCAAGACTATCCAGTTGAAGATTCAATTAAAATGTTTTCGTTCCAAGTATTCATCGAGTGTGTGCAGTTCTGTATTGGTCTGACACTAAATTTGTTTTTTCCAATTACTGACTGCGTCCAATTCATTTTAGCGTTCCTCACACTACTCACTTGATTATTTTTTAACTTTTACGGGTGAGTTGAATTCTTGTAAACGTCAGGGAAGTATTGCAGTGGCACTTAAAACTGTCCAACAGTGACGTAGACACCAAAAATTAATGTTAATAAACGTGCAAAACTTTGTTAATCTCCCTTTGAAGATCTTTATATTTCTGAGAAAACGTTGAGATTCTGGAAGATTAATTTAGAAATTAATATACGACTTCCTCTCCTGTCCTCTGCTTGATTCTAAACTGACAAACACATTTTTAGTTGTTTTTTTTTCCCAGAAATTAATTCTGTATACTCAGATTGTCCTTTGTTATTCTGAAAGTATTTACAACGATATGAAGCCAAAATCTTTTTTTTTACGTCAAGTTTGATCATTAATCTGACGGAAAACGTTCGCGAATGATCCCGGAAACTCGTCGCATGCGAATAGTGGAGGGGAAAATAGACCACCCATCATTTACGCCACACGATTTTCCACGCAGGGTGATTCCAGGCAACAACTCGGAAGAAGGGAACTCAAGCAAAAAAAACAACGTCACTGACGATTAAACATATCTGTAAAATTTGGCTTTGATATAAAGAACAATAGTTTGTGAGACAATAAAACAATAAATTAAGTTTTAAACCTGTATATTCTTTGTCTTATTTTGTTAAAAATCAGAAAGACTGTCTTAATTTATGGATTACCCATAATTTTGTTTTTAAAATTAGTTGAAATAATTTCTGATTTTGTTACATCGGCCAGACCAAACGATCTTTGCTACCTAGAATTAAGGAAACATAAAACTAAAGTAAAATTTTTCACCTCATAAACATTCTCCTATTTGCAAAATATTGCTTTGGATCTTATTAGTTCTTTTAATTTTGATAATACTATTATTTTAGATAAGGAAAATAAAAGGTTAATCTCAGAAATGTGACATATTAAGTCCAATTATTTTTATTTTTTTTAAAAAATGTAAAATAATAAACTACTCATTTAATCAGTATTTATGAAGGCTTATTAAATAATCTCTGATAATTTATATCGCGTATTCATATTCTTTGTAATGCGTTGTATCTTTGGCTATATCTCTGCTGTAGTCTGTGCGACATCACAACAGTTGATCAGCGACTACTCACTTTAAAATTCTTTTGTTTAAAATTAGTTTCCGTTATACGGGTCGTTAATTTATTGTGTTAAAGAACAATATAATTAAAAATACCACTATTTTTGGTATATATGTATATTGACGTATATTAAATAAATAGATTAAAGAAGTGTTTCTATAACTATAATAGACAGGTTTTTCCACGATATAACAAAGTAACCGTAGTGAAAAATCAAAGTTTTAAAGTACGAAACTACCTTAACTGTTATACGAGTGATACAAAAACTGTTAGGGGGTAACGTAAATATGAAGTGGAACCATATATTGAGGCCCATTTAATAACAAAAAAGTGGATTGGATCCGATCATTAACAACATGGCGTTCCTCAGGTTGGTAATTGTTTGTCAATTGAATAAAATTAATTTAGTTAATTTCAATGCTAAACCTTTATTGACTAGGCCAAATTCCTTAGTCAAATAAACAGCTGTTATGCTGTCTTACGATATGGGTCCAATGTGTTATTCTAACAATTCGGCTCTCCCAGTTTTAAAATCCAATAATCTTTTCTTTAAATCATACCGTCCTTATAATGAGTCCTTTTTTCTTGTAAAAATTAATATTTTTTTCTTCAATACCAACAGGCCATGAAGTTCCTTCTCAGACTGTGTCCCACCTATAATAAACAATTATAAATAAATGAAACATCTATAAATTTCAATTGATTTCCATAGAACATGGTCAATGAATTTTTACCAAGCTGGTCATACTCTTCTTTTTAATTAGATAAATAAATAGCCAAAAAGCGGACAAATTAATTTATAAGGTAAATAAACACCATTATACGTTACACAGTCAACACGGACGTTTTTATTGATTTGGAAAGTCTTTACTAGATTCAAGTGTTGAAACATATATATTAAAAATGATGGCTAAATAAAGGAAAGTTTTGGCTGTAAATGGTCAATAAATTATAATCTTAATATCAGTGTTTTTCTTCTTCGGCTTTTCCCTCTCTTATAGTTTTGCCGTCTTCAATTTCCATTTCTGTCTGTCATTGCAATCTCCATCTTCCAAATTCCTATCCTCCATTATGGTTTTCACATGGGTGTTTCCCACTTTAATCTGTGGGTCTGCCCCGTTTATTTTTTCCAGGAGGTGACCATTGGTATATTTCTTTTGGCCATCTTCCATTCTCTTTGTACGTGACCATACCATTTAATGGGTTTGATTTTCAATCCTTTTTAACGACTGACGTGGTTACGTTCATTTCTTTCCAAAGGACCTCATTTCTAATTTTATCCTGTCTTGTTGTTTTTTTGAAGACTTCTTCTCAGATAATCGAATTCTACTGTTGTAATTTCGTTCTTTTGTATTTTTGTCAGGGGCCAAGTTTCACTTCCATAACATAGAATGTTCTGTATTTATGCTCTTATAAATTTTGATTTTTGTATTACTTTTTTTGAATTTTTATTCCAAATTATTCCGTGTAAAATCTTGATAGCCATTGCTATTTTAGTTTGTATATCCCTTTCACATGTTCCTATACATTTGTAATTATTGACCCCCCCCCCAGTATTTAAAAAATTCACATTTTTTTTATTTTTCCTGTGTTTCGAGGGTTGTGTCTTCTTCATCTTTTCCTATACACATGTATTCTGTCTTCTGTAAATTTATGTTCAGTCCCCCCATTTTTTTATATTCTTCCATGAGCTTATTTATCATGTCCTCTTCATCTCCCGCAGATATCACCTGATCCTGTCTCCTGTAGGAATCCCCATTCCAGAACATTGTTTTATACCATAAATTAAGTGCTTGATCTAAATAAATATTAAAAAGTATCTGTGGTAGACTGCTGAAGGCCTTCATTCACTCTGAATTCTTCTGTTAGTTTATTCTGTATTTTAACTTTGACTTTTGTACTGTTATAGATTCAATATTAATCCATTTATTTTTAAAGGCATATCCGCCCAATACCGTATAGTATATATATTTCTTTATATACGAATACTTTCAACATGTCGACTGTAAAATCATAACCGTATATTATTTATTTAAGATAAAATTATATTGTAGTGGAAATTTTTAGATAACACAGCGTTTATTTCATTTTTGAATTCACGTTTGCCCGATTTAAAAAAAATCTAGTTCCAAACTGTATTTTACTACAATGTTAGAGGCGCCAAGAATTTATGTATTCTGCCTTACGAAATTTTAACGCTCGGGTCGAACATTCCATCGTCCTATAAATAACGCCAAAGTTCCGTCTATTTGTTTTTTTTTCGCAACATGAGGTCAAGTTTACATTATCTGTCCCCTCCCCCTTGTCCCTCACACCCTCCTCTGTAAGACATATTGCCGCTCGTAAAGCAGACGAAGTTTTGGGGACTGTTGCAGTTTGTTCGCCCCCCCCCCCCCCAACTTTTTTTTTGTTCTTCAGAAGTTTTCCTCTGTGTTATTAAAGGTCTGCACGTGTAGACACGACACACACGGCTTGTCACACAGCAAACAAGCCACCACAAGCAGATACAGTTCTCCTGTCCTCTTTCTCTCATCTCCTCTGGGAACAGAAAGTAATCTTGCCTTCGTGTCAAACTACGGACTTGCTTTCATATCTGTCGTCCACTCGGGATGACGCGAGGCTAACCTTCTTCATACACGTACATGTCGTCAGCTCAGAACGAATGTCAGAGTATATTATGGTCTCCCTCAACCTGATTAATTAATTTATATAAACCGTTTTAATTATTAGATCCTTTTTTTTAAAAAAAAAACTATTGATAGGTTATTTTAATAATATATTTCGACAATTGTCATTTTTAATCTGTAAGCGAACTCTACATTAACGTGTACAAGTTTCAAGAAGGTTTCTCTAAGAATAAATTTAACGTGTTTCTAAACATTGAGGTCAAATTGTAGCCTTAAAAATATTTTTACATAATAATTTTACCGTTTTTAAATATATTGTCGTTATGTTTCTGCAGTATTTTTGGTTTTAAGATATCTCATGCCTGTACGTTGAAATGATTTACAAGTTTATACACATATTAAAATACATAATAAGAAACACGGACTGATATATTTACTGTTATATAACTGCAGCGTCATATGCTTGGAGTTAATTTTTGATTTATATTTTGTCAGTTCACGCTGCTGGCTGATCGTCAAGTGACTGTTGTTGACATCAATTTAAGAGTTATTGATCGATATATCGAAATTACAATATTTTTTTCTCGATTATATCTCTCAACGGACGAAATAGAAATCTCTTTAAATAACTGTTTCATGAAATTAATTTTGAAAACATTAAAAATATTACAAAGAATCAGTTCAAATCGAAACTTGGATTCGCCGAAGCGATTTATATAAATTTAAAAAGAAGTCCTTTATTTAACTGTAAATTATAAGGTCCTGAAATATACCTACACTATTTGGAGACATAATAAATATCTTATAAAAAAAATAAAAATATTGTGATTAAACTATCAATATGAAATAATTCGTTATTAATTAAGGATGTTGCGAGATATAATCGAGTAGCAAAATGTAGTTTCGATATATCGATTAACAACAAAATTTAAAATCATGAAAAGAAACTGCAGTTGACGATCAGCTAGCGGAGTGAACAGGCAAGATATTTTTGTTTCCGACTACTGATTAACTTAAATATAAAAGAACTCCAGGAATATAAGGATACAGAGGTATATATATATATTAGTATTTGTTTTCTTTAACGTATTTTAATGTATATAAAAAAACTTGTAAAACATTTCGATGTGTAGGTATGATATATGAAAACCAAAATACTGCAGAAACAAACAGACAATATAATGCTGTTATGTTAAAATCAGTACGTAAATTATTTTTTGTTATTATAATTTGACTGTAATTTTCGGAAACATGTTAAGTTTATTCAGAGATAATATATCGTGACGCTTGTACAGGTTAATATAGAGTTTGCTTACAGAATAATGACGTAACAAAAATACATTTCCGGGTTTATAGAGTTAATTTTTCCATATCATGGTGAAACTAGTTTTTCACGTCGTTAAGAAATTACATGTCTTTCTTTCGTGATCGGAGTAATTGCACGACTCCCACGTAGAACTATCTATTCTGTGCCTCACTTTCCACTCTCGTGTAATTACAACGACGAAAGTTTTTAAATAATTTATTCGACACTGTAGACAACGTTTGTGATAATTTCAATAGCTGCTGCATCTGTGCGTCCTAATGAGAATTGACATTGCTTTCTGTTACTCCAATGGTTTAACTTGAGTTACTTTTAGCCAAAGGCGCTCATACTACAAAGTATTGTGACGTTCTTTAAAGATGTATAACAGATTTCGATTCCGCCACAAAACATTAAAAAATAAACATATAATAAGGACCTAAATTTAGAATTATTATAAGGAGTAAATAAGGAAATAAAATAATAATAAGTCTAAAAAACTTGTGAGTTTTCACTTATTTTTGACATACCTGTAAACATGTCGTTGGAAAGCCTATATTATTTTGCGTGAAAACTGTTACTTTATTAACCTATTATAAAAAGAAAAATATTCTGCTTTTATTATGTGGCCATGTTTCTGTTTCGTTTCACATTTCCTGAGTGCTGTGGAGATGTTCCTGTACAGTTCTTTTTTTTTCAGAACAGATGCTTGAGGGGAAACAATTTTTTTTTCGGGCCGTTTCTAGACCTTTTTCTACTTTCCAACATTATTTGCGAACGCAAAATCTTCTCTGAAACCTTGACTCAGTTAAACGAACAGAGATAATAATTCTGTTATCTTTGACCAGCGATGTACGACGTACCAGTCTCTCTCTCTCTATACTTATATGAACTTGACTTTTCGGATCCTTGTATTGTCCCAGAAAGGCGTCCGAGACTGGTGAAGCCTCTGGAATACCTGTCCTTAAAAGGGCGACCAACCGACCTGCCCCAGAGACGTACAAACCTTTCCCAGAATAAGAGACATGTCTCGTACTTAGATCTGGGGCAACAACAATTCGGATGGAATTACCAAGTGAACTCTTCGCCTCATATTTCAACAGCTTTGCTGAGTTGATGATGGTATTATACTTGGACTAAGCGAACAAATTCATAAATTTATGTTAAAATGGCGTCTAGTAGTGAGGAAGAACGAATTTGTGATATAATATGTTAAATAGCTTTGTCCGCTTTAGAGCGACGAATACGGTTTCACTTCTCTTTACCAGCAAACTTCCGTTACTAATGTCTGATACGAACACAATTTATTTAGATTTCGGTTTTTTTGTTGTTCGTCTCAAATTTTCTTTTGCCGGACTCAATTTTCTCACTCTCAGTGTTAAAGCGTTTATAAGTATCCACGTTTTGGTCCTATAAAAACCGATGCTTAGTTAAAAGTCTGATCTCTCTTTCTCATATCCCTTAATAACGAAATATTGATAGTTCTCTTCTTTTTATAATTTTAATCCTCAATTTGCTCTGTATTTTCATCAATTTAATTTTTCCTTTGTACGACGTAAGTTGTTTCTCCTCTCTGTATCTGTTTTATTAATATTTTTATTTTAATTGTGAACTTCTTTGTCCTCTAATTACATTACAGTTTTTTTTATCAAAAATAAAGAATAGGCCTATTACTTGGCATATTTCGAGTCATATTTCAACATTAATAAATCTTACATTTACCGAATAAGAAATATAGCCAATACAGACAAAAAAAGAGTAATATAAATACCACATAATAACGTTTCTGGGATCCTTGTTCGCGTTCGTCAGGTGCTAAGAAGAGACTAGAGCGACACAACTGCACTGGTCAGTTGACAACACTCAAAAATCTTACATTTATCTAAAATAATTATCTTCCCTTTGTTTAGGGACCTCTACAGTTCTCTATAACTAAGAAAATATTAGGTAAATTTATACAAAATATTTAACAGAAAAATTCTCCACTGGAAGTAGTTGGAAGAAGTCCAAAATTTTTCTGATAAATGCTTTATATAAATTCGTATCATATTTTATTAATTATATACAACTAAAGGCTAAGCCAAAGAGGATTTTTTAGTTAAATGTAAATTTTAATTTTATTAAATTCTGACTTTAGGTTATTATAAACTAATAATATTTATATTTGATACAAAGTCAGATCAAGTTTCTATTTTTATTTCTAAATTAATAAGCTCTTATTTGGAGAATAAGAGAATCGGTATTCCAGCTCGTTCCATTTTTTTTTCACCTTATTAACTTTTTAGCCTATGTTTAATTTATAGATCTGTGTGTTATTAAGATCTTAAAATAGCTACCAGATGCTTTTTTTCCTACGACATCAGTCGTGACGTTACTTTGAACTGATTATACAAGGCCATGAAAGACTCTTCGAAAAAACACTCACGTCTGCTACTCTGTGAAACCACTTGAGTCAATAAAAATATGTTGAATACAACATTAAACAAGGCAAACACACACACAACACGTTTTATATAACTAGTGTTTGAATATGCAGAGAGGTAATGTGGGATTGTCTCATCAATTTTTTTTTTACCTTCCACTGGACTGCATTGACCGCTTCTCTTTTGTGGAGGTCCTAGTTACTGCTAGTAATACTAAGCACGTTGTATAAATCATTCCCAAGTAGTTTTCTACTTTCTAATTTGAGTAGAAAGTTGCCATCTTCAAATCTTGACACCTGCGTCGCTTTCCTTCGTCGCTTCATCAGCACAAATCTAACGAGAGTAGCGATGAAATTAAATGTCTGGATTTGCAGTCGAATTTAAAAACCTGCCTGGAGGTGACTAATGATTTTACAGACCAGTCCTTTTAAAAGTGTCGGCTTTGGGGGGGGGGGGAATGGAAAAGTGCATAATTTTACATCCTTGCCCTCCGGAACGAACTCCGGAACAATAGGAGACCGTCATTTCCTAGTACGATACCAATCTCTTCTGGTTTTTTCCCCTCTTTCTTTCATTACGTGCAGACGCTAATTTACTTACACCTGCTGACGTGCATTAATTCATTAATTTCCTGTAGAAAGTAATAAAACAAGACGCAGCATCAAGCAAACGAAAGTAATCTTTAGTCTCAAAGTACGGTTGAACGAACAACTACAGATTTATTTTAAAATTAATGAGTAATTTAATTTAACTCTGTACCTTAAATAGTTCAAGCCGACGTATATTATCCATATTTTTGCGGCACTTCTGTGAGTGATTTTAAGGAAGATAGATTTATTCTCCGTTAGCGCTCTAAAGAGGAAATAGGATTCGTCACAAATGTACAATAGATAAATTACAGATAAAATGAATTAATATTAATAGTAATAATTAATAAGTAACACAATTAAAAATTAAATCAATACGGCACTGTTCACATTTGTCCAGCCACCACATTCATACACACTTTATTTAAGAAACACGCACCCAACAACACTTATCACTTCCTGGTATTCATGTAAGTCACGTATTGCCGACATGGGAGCCACATTGATTTATATTGTATGGAAAGAATAAAATAACTAAGCATTTGTTATTTTAAAAAATAATAAATTTAAATCAGACACACAATTTCAGCGTTAACAAAGAAATTGAACACTAAAATAAGAAAATTGCGACGTTTCGTTCCTGTTTAGTAACTTCATGAGGTGTAAAAGTATATATTAACATTCTGCTCTTTCAATTATTTATTAATTCAACTTAAGATAAATATAACTGTTACAGAAAATAATAATAATAATTTACAGCCAAATATACGGAATGGAAAGGTTTTCAGATAAGCAGATAAAGGAAATACACTTTACATAAATATAAACAACAGAAAAATTACCGAAAAAAACTCAGATATAAGATAAAATGAACTTCAAGTTTAAATCCGTATCGTTTAACGAAAATCGATATGGAAAATTAATACTTCTCGATAGTATCGTAAGCGTTTAGAAGGTCATTATGAATTCCACAGGAAACTACGGTGTAACCGGTAGAGAAACAATCTGCTACATTATAGAAATGTAAATGTGATAAAATAAAAAAATTCCTCTTGCCATAGCTTCCCCTTCATCCTAGTGAGAAACAAGACAATGGCCCTCGGACGTGACGTGACAATAACTTTAGACTAGAGAAAAATTGGAGCCATTAAAAAGAACTGAATTCTTCCCTTCGCATCCGAGCTACACATGTTCTGGTGCATTTGTTAAATAAAAATAGGAGAATGTTATTATTTCTAAGGTGGTTACAATTTAATTTTTATTTAAAAAAAGGAGGCTTTATTGTGGCAACTCCTCTTTAATAGCAGAGAAGAAAAAGATCCTGTCATATGGCCTGATATTTCAGAAAAATTCTGCATCATAAAAAAGACGAAATGTCAATTCTGTAACACAACAAAGATGTCTTCGTTAACGACCATGAAGGGGATGCAACATTTTAAAAAAAAAATTAAAGAGAAAGAAGTGCCTAAGAGGAAGTTTTAAATAGAAGTCTGTCTCTTCGGGAAGTGGCTCTGAGAAACTTAATCAAAGTGAGTGCTCAGTTATTGGAGTATTTATTACGGTGCCACCCGAATTTAATACACTCAAGAGAAACGGGAGAGGTAAAAAAAAATATAAAATGTCGGAGACAAAAATAAATTATTATCGAGAGGTGATCGATATTGTTCGTAAATCTGTCTCCGTATAATAATAAAATTAACTAGAAAACGAAACAAAATTATTGTGAAATATCTTGGACCCATACTGGATGAAAATAACAGTTTGAATTCACGTCACGAAGTTCTTTGAAATCCTTGGAAAGAAATTATTTTTCTTCTTCTATGGTTCCGCAGCCCGATATCGGGCCTCGGAGCTGCAGTAATAGCTTCCTCCAAACTCCTGTGTCTAAAGCTATTCTCCTCCAGTTCCTCAAATCCATCATCCTTTTTACTACTTCGTCTTGGTTTTCCTGGCTTTCTTTTACCTCCCATATCATTGTATAATGCCTTTCCTTTCCCATGCGTTACACGTGTCCTATCCACTCCATTCTATATTAATCTAATAGCTGTTGCGATGCTTGGTTCTTTTTTATATAGGTAATATATTTCCTTATTATATCTGTGTCTCCATGTGCCATTTTAAATTTTTTGGGCCCCGAATTCTTCTTAGGATATATAAACAAAGTTCTCCCAGTATCCATAATACTTTAATTTTCACAAACTAGTCTATGAAAGCGATTAGATGTTTAATCCATGTTTATTTTATTTTTTGTATTGTTTCAGGTGAGCTCCTTTTCTTACTTGACTTTTATTCTTCTATATCGTAAGTAAATCTCTCTTGTTATTTAGCATTCATTTTCGGATATATCGTGAATATAATTTAATAACGTGAAGAGGTCGCATGTGCGTTAAAGTAATTAAAAGTCCTGAGGAGGAAGCAGCGCTATCGGAAGGGCGTGGGACAAGTACCCAATGCCCGACCTACCCGATGCAGATTTTCCTAGGGTTTTCCCTGCATTTCTTTAGGCGAATGCCGGGTAGGATCCTTAAACCATAGCCCGGGGGCCCTAGTTAACCATTGGCTACCTTCCTCTACCCTTCCGCATCCCCCCTTTCAAATCCCTTCCTATGCTATTAAAGGGGAGTTGCCCAATGTGGATTACCCTCGTGTAGCCTGTTGCTCTAAAAAAAAAGAATTCCTCGTGACGAGTATAAAAAGTAATGCGGGAGTTTTTTTCTGGAATATATAATGATTTTTTTTCTTCTTTTGCTTGGTTCTTTATTATATAGGTCACATATTTCCTTATTATATCTGACTCTCCATATGCCCTTTTAATTTTTTGGGCCCGCAAAATCTTCTTAGGATCTTTGTTTCAAAGATATTAATCGCTGTGTCCTCTTCCTTGTTTAGTGTCCAGTCCTCACATCCATAACATAGTATTGGCCTAATCATGGTTTTGTATATCCTCATTTATTATTAGTTTGAAAGCTGGTAGTAGTGAGAAATATTTGCTAAGTTCATTCTTATCTTTTTTAATTATAAGGGGCGAAGGAATAAAGAGTGGGACATTTAGAGAAAGATTAGGAAAAATTCGTGAGAAATTCTGGAAAAAAAAAGAGGAGCCAAATTATTTAAACATGGATAAAGTTGTCTCGGGATTCCAACCGGGTAGATTCGTTGAATTTCCACAACGGTTCGATGGGCTCGCACCGCCATCTTCTTCAGGTGAAGTGCCTCCGGTACCACGGACTGGGCTATAGAAACATCCCTACCTACATTGAACGGCGCTTCACCTGAAGAAGATGGCGGTGCAAGCCATCGAAACGTTGTGGAAATTAAACGACGCTTCCCGGTTGGAATCCCGAGAAAACTTTATCCAGCAGTTACACGGGGAAAACCTACGTCCCTTATTTCAAGATGTTGGTTTTGTCAGAAAGAAGCCGAACGAAAGACGTGACAGCAGTCAGATTTTACTCTCGGAGAAAGACCGTGACCGTCCTTAAGCTGCAAATGGAGCTGTGAAATTAGATCATGACTTCCGTATACCAACTATTTTATTTTCCACCTCACAAAGGGCCCCGTAAAATCGTTTCTCCGCAGCCTTGAATAAAGGAAGAATATAAAGGTAGAGCGTGAAGTTATGAACCTCTCTTGTCTATTAAAGAACAGAGAATACGCCGGAACACAAAAGTCTCTCTTTATCAGGAAGAAACGAGAAAATTCTCCACGCTACACGCGTTCAGCAAACCCACCTATTATCAATGGCAAAAATATTGCTAACGACACGAACTCACAGCAGATTTACGTACGTCGGTGTGATTGTCGTCAGCAGAAGATGTTATTTTTAGATGTCATGTCCACAGATTAATTCGCACATTTTTTTTTAACAAAGACGCGTTTGTTGCTTCGAAGTTTAGCACTCTTAATGGTTCACTGCTTGCATTTCGGAACAGTTGAGTTTGTCATTTTACCGCCTATTTTATCATTGTAAATATGTTGTTGTTTTTCTTCTCGTCATTTAACGTCACAGATTCGTCGATCCCGAAGTACGTGTTTTGGTTTGCTTAATGTTTAGATAAAGTGTTGTTGCAACTCCTCGAATGGTGGTGAATGATTGCTTAATTACTGGATATCTGTTGAACTGTCTCTTGTAAACAACAAATACGGCTCGTTAAATAATTGAGAATACTTTTGCTAATCTTTCAATATTCATTGATTAAGTAGATAAAAACATGATTAAAATTAATTTTTATATGTTTTGACTTACAGTCAAATACTTGCGAAACTTAAACAATACAACTACAGTCGCTATCCCGCCATCCAAGGAAGCCCGGGGGCTCTAGTTAACCCTTGACTACCTTGCTCTACCCTTCCGCATCCCCCCTTTCACTCCCTTTCCTATGCTATAAGAGAGTAGTTGCCAATATATGCATTACCCTGTAGATAGCGTTTCTACACCTTCGTCTTCTTATCCCGCCATCCGAAGGGCGTGGGACAAGTACAAAGAGCTCGACCTACCTGATGCAGGTTTTCTAGGATTTGTCTTGCATCACTTTTAGGCGCATTCCCGGGTAGGATCCTTAAACCATAGCACCGTGGCTCTATTTAACCCTTGGCTACCTTCCTCTACTCTTCCCCGTCCCCCTTTTCAAATCGCTTTCTATGCTATTAAAGAGGAGTTGCCACAATATGTTTCTATTTTAAAAAAATATTTTTAACTTGTAACAACCTTGGAAATAATAATATTATTCTCCTATTTTTATTTAACAAATGCAACAAAACATGCGTAAGTGAAGAATTCAGTTCTTGTTAATGGCTCCACTTTTCCGCTAGTCTAAAGTTATTGTCTTTAACGTCCGAGGGCCATTGTCTTGTTTCTCACTCGGATGGTAGGCAAAGTTGACGGGGAAACTATGGCAAGAGGAATTTCTTATTTTATCACATTTACATTTTTTTATAATGTAACAGTTTTTTCCTGTCGGTTCCACCGTAGTTTCCTGTGGAATTCAAAGTGAGCTTACGATATTATCGTGACCTATTAATTATTTTAAGGACAATTTTCCATATCGATTTTCTTTGAACGATAGGGATCTACATTTGGAAGTTCATTTATCTTATATCTGAGTTTGGTAACTTTTCTGTTGTTCAGATTTATGTAAAGTGTATTTGCTTTATCTGCTTTATCTAAAAACCTTCGCATTCCGTATATTTGGGACTAAATTATTATTATTTTCTGTAACAGTTATATTTATCTAAAGATGAATTAATAAATAATTGATAGAGCGTAGTATAACAGTTCTTAAAAGCGGAATTTTTTTTATCTCAATATATACTAGTATACCTCATAAAGTTACTAAACGGGATCGAAACGTCGCAGTTTTTTATTTTAGGATTAAATTCCTTTGTAAACGCTGAAATTGTGTCTTAATTAATTTTTTTAAAAATATTAAATACTTAGTTATTTTATTCTTTCCATATATAGTTAATCAATCTGGCTGCAATGAGCACCCGAAATTAATTTAAAAAAATAGGACTTCCTAAGAAATTCAAGAAGCCAGTGGTGTTGTTAATGAAGACTAAAAAGACAAAATTCAGCTTGGTCTAGTTTCAACACAGAGAGGTCGAGGCGTAGAAAGGAACCGCGAATCCCACACGAATTAGAGCAAATCACACTGTGGCTCCGTCCAACGTAATGCTCGCGCATTATTTTGTTGACCCATTATAAGCCGGACATATTCATCATCATTAGAAATCATTTCAGCCACGTCAATTTCGGGCAATGTAGCTCTCGATTACACTAAGTAGATTCGTAATGATCCGCTGGTCTCGTTCTACACGATTTATGATTAATTTAGACGTGAAATATAACATCCTTGGCTGCCGTAAAATGGCTGCGATAAACATATTATTCGTGTTTGTAGTTATTTGGACATTTAATTTTATGTGATACATTTCCACGCGTAGGTGAGGCTGTAATCAAAAATAAATATGGCTATTTACGCTTTATTCGTGAATCGATAGGTCGATTTTACATAGGTCGATGTTACACGAATGTCTTCTTTTGTGTATTGGTTTCTAAATGAAATAATTCTCTTTGGTAAAGCTAATTTTAATTACTTACAAGTTTTCAGAAATTACACAAAGCTCCGTTCTTTGGAACTCTGAAGGTAAACCAAATTTTTAGAGAGGAAGTCTTTGACCCCGGACAATCCAGATGTGAATGTGAATAAAATAAAAATATGTCGTACTCTATTCAGCGGATTTAATTGAACTTCTGAAATATAAAGTAAATAAATTTTATTTCATTGGTAGAATGATTTATTAAACATAGTATGTTTTTTTTTAAAAAAAACAACATAATATCCGCCGACCGTTGCTAAATTTTCTCGTAATAAATAGGATTCGTCGAATACACTCGCACGATAACGATTGTCAAGAATCGATTTAATTCCCTTATATGATTTTTCATCCCAAAAATCTTTTTGTTATGAAACATTTTTTCGAGCATTCCATTTCAGAGAAAAAAAACAACGTGTAGAAGCGGAAAAAACGGTAATAGGTTTATGTTAGTGAACGAGTAGGAGAGAAGAAGATGGCATTTAGAAAAATTTGAGAGGCTGATGTTTGGTACACAAATACATATTATTCCATTAATTTTATGTTTTATTTGCCGTTAAATATTTTAAATAATACAAATTCACATGAAATATCAATGTACAGCTCATAATCTTCACAATAAATAGATTTTACAGATGAAAAAATACCATTTAACACATTGCACTGACAATTATATAGACGGAAGAGAGAAGTAATGTCTTTAAGGAAGGTATTTACTATTGACTATAAAGTTTTAATAACTTTTAAGTATGAATTTAAACAATATTTTCACCACATATAAAAGATCCTCAAGCCAAATCTCATTACTATTTACTTTACTTACCTATTTTAGCCCAAATACTATGCTGTTACATTTATTACATATAAATTATAATTTTCATAACTTTCAAAAACATTTCTACTTCCCTTTTCATCCAATTTCAAACAGTTCACTGCTGGATTATCTAATTGCATTATTTTCATTAAACACAAAGAACAACTGATTGACGAACTCATGGAACTTATATAAATAAATCTACGTTATCGATTAAGATATAACGCCAAAGATATGTCGATACGGCTGTAACTTCCAAGTGTTGCTACTCACCTAAAAAATGAATCCCCACACACCTGGTTTTGCACTAAATCGTCCTCATAGGCTCCTGCTGATACGAGTATATTTATTATCCTTCGTTTTGAGAATTTCACAGATCCAGGTAATTAAGTGTTTTTTTTTTCATGTCTTTTCGACGTCGCTGTTGTTGTTTTTTTGTCACTAATTGGGTAGGGGGGGGGAGTGCACACAAGTCTCTCTAATGTTTGCAGCCCTCGTTAATTAGGGGACGTCCTTGGTGCGCATCACTTAACAGTAGCGAGACGAGACGCCAGGCGTCTTCGGTGATAAAAGCAAGCGACGTCGTCGTCGTCGTCCTTCATTAACTGGAGCCGTGTCGTACAATAGCCGTCGCTTCGACAAAGGACTCGATATTTAATGGAGGGATTTTGCGCGAGTGAGCGAGGCGTTAATCCTTCGCCAAGTCAAACAGGTTCGCGAACAGAAAATCAACCGTGAAAGTCCTTTTCTTTCCTAAATAAACTTCATGTCGCTAAATTGTATTTTGTTTGATGTAATTTTCCACCCTTTTCATATTTCTCTGACTACCTGTTCATCCTCAACTTAGGAGAAACGCCTTTGCCTTTTATGCTACGATTAAATTATTCTCCTATTTCTATTATACGCCATAATGGTTTTTAATTTTTGCCAATATGACAGAGTTGTGTTGCAAGAATTCTACAGACCTTTTTCTTATGTACTGTATTTTAATATCAGATTATCAGAATAATAAATATTTACGTGTCAGAGGTTTGTTTATTTTCACCTAGTTACAATAAAACGCTAACGTGGTTATTATTTAAACGAACGGATTAAATATAAAAACGTCTGTATTTTTATATTTGTTTTTTATACATGATCTGTGTTGTTTTGCCGAATTTCAAGTCAACTCGTTACTTGATTAGGAGGAAATTCAAAACACCAAATCGTAAAATAGTGGCAGCCGTTCCTGGTGACCTACGTCACAGCTTCGAGGAAGCACCAATCAAAAATTGCCACTTCTGTTTATTAAATTCTATCATTATAAAATTTCAAATTACAACGTTCAATTGTACAAGAAAATCGATACCAGATTTAAATGTGAAAGAGGCGATTCTCTTAATTAGCCACTTAAGGGGACTTGTCTCTGAAGTTAGGCTGGTTTTAACTCATGTGACTTAATGAATATAGCTAAAAAAAAAATTTAAAATTTTTTTATTGAAATTTTTCAAATGCAATTGAAAACCTTTTTTGGCATATGGAGACACAGATATAATAAGGAAATATATGACCTATATAAAGAACCAAGCATCGCAACAGCTATTAGATTAAAGAGAATGGAATGGACAGGACACGTGAAACGCATGGGAAAGGAAAGGAAAGGCATTATACGATGATATGGGAGGTAAAAGAAAGGCAGGAAAAGCAAGACGAAGTAGAGAAGGTCATAAAAAGGATGATGGATTTGAGGAACTGGAGGAGAATAGCTTTAGACAGAGAAGTTTGGAGGAAGCTACTACTAGAGGTCGAGGCCCGATATCGGGCTGTGGAACCATAGAACAAGAACAAGAATGAAATTATTTAAATTCTGACAGCGGACTTTGTAATTTTTCTTTCAATCCGTCGTATTCCTCTTACCAACCACGTGGAAGGGCTTTAACGAGTATCATTTTAAATCCAGTCGATACTAAAAATCAAAAATATTTAGTTTACTGTGTTTAACTCTTCGGCAACGCACTCGAGTATAGAATGGGGACAAAGTTTCTCTGTGTGGTTAAGAGAGATACACAAAGAACACGGCGGCGAGAGATTAAAAGTTGGCAACCACACGCAACATTTTATTTATAACTTGTTGAGGCTTATGACCTTGTAATCAGCTGGTTGCTACGTAATGGCTGGCGATGTTGAAATATAATCAGCTGGGACCCGTTCCAGAGATGTGAAAAGGATTCCCGTCGTCAATCTGTACATGGACCACACATGCCACTCTCTTTGTCTTTGTTTCTCTTAACGAAAAAAAAAAAAATCTCACCGTTCCGTATTTTATCCACGCAAATATCGGATGCACGATTAAATCGATACTAATTTTCCGGAAATGAAAACGTCACCCGTTTGCGGTTTACATCGCTGGATTTATGCGTTTACATTGGGTTTTGTTTGGAAACACTGATTTGTTTTGAAACATCCCCAGGTCCTGGTTAAAAGCGGAGCATGAAATCGAAGCTTTACTGCATCCAATTGCACGTCCAGCTGTAAATTTTATTGAGTGTTTCTCTTCCCCTTCCTTTCTCCGGGACAGGTTGTTAATTTCCCCCCCTGCCCCCCCCTCTCTCTCTCTTCAGACCATTGCAGTAAAACCCCTCCCTGGACTCACCACACATTTACTATCCTCGCACTTCCTGCAGAACGTTACGACCTCAAATGTACGAGTTCTCTTTTGAAATGTTTACTATGAAATCAGACATGTAGAATCGGAATCAAGAAACTAAATTTCTGAATACTTGTCGATAATCCAGTTGTTGTTTTTTTCTGACATTTTCATAATTATTTTTAGAGGTATATTCAGGAATATTTTTAAAAACTTTAATATCTAATGTAATGTAAATTTAATTGTGTAACTATTTCTGTTCATATTTTCCGTTGGCCATTTTTTTTTTCTGTTTGCGTCTACTTAAATACGGAATTTTTGTTTTTAGGTTACACCTACTAGGATCAATATTATACCCTATATACCTCATTATGGAAAACATAAAATATTTATTATTAGACCTTACTTTTATTTTTTTATATAAAAAATAGCGATAAATGTGTCTTTATATATTTTTATGACTATATAGATAATTAGTGGAATTTTAAAGTTAAAATAACGGAGAAACTGCGCTTCCGATGGGTGTCTCATATATCTTCATTCATACAGGAGTCACAATAAATCCCTACAAGGTTCTTTTTGAGTGTTGTCAACTGACCAGTGCAGTTGTGTTTCTCTAGGCTCTTCTTAGCACCTGACGAAAGGAACAAGGGATCACAGAAACGTTGTTGTGTGGTATTTATATTACCCTTTTTTTTGTCTGATCCTTCTTATTCAAATCCCTACAATTATTTGCTGTAAATTAAATTACTATTTTTTTACGTGTGATAACTTCTTATAATTAAATATGTTTTTTTTAATAATATTATTTAAATAGGAGCGGCGGCTACAGAATTTTTTTTCTGCATTCTTCTTTTTAATCTCAACGAAACGACGATTATATAATCATATATATATGTATATACATACGATATGATTTCTGAGACACTTAAACTATTTTCGGGATAGTAGCCCAATAATTCGACTTTTTTTAAAAAAAAAAATTATACCCGTTTTCCTCAAATTCATTCCGGTAACGTGCCAGGAGACGTTGTTTTTTTAAAATGAATTTTCGACTTGATTTCTGATATTGTTCCCTTTTAATGACCGTGTAGTTGGACCTATGTAGCAAGACTCGAATCCAAATATTCCTCAAGTGGCTTAATACGAAAATATTAATTATTATTACTGGAATTATTTCCGAAACTCTTTATATATTAAATATGACATCACTGTAAAGTAATGTACAGCCTGACACATTGAAACTGAAGCTCTTTAAATCCGAATCCTGACTTTGTAATATATTTAATTTACTTTTACCGTCACGTCGGCAAACAATTGACAATTTTTCGTCTTATTGTGAATTAACTGGCATGGTAAAAGTAGATTTCGTGGAGTCCAGCTTCTTCTAGGAATTCTCTATTTCTACAGACGGGGAGGTAATGTTATGGGAAAATATGTAGATAAAAAAAAAGATTTAATAAGGATATCTTTTTGAAGCCGCTGAAAAGTCAATTGCTGTCGACTTAACGAGAAACGTATGGGATAGAATGTGAGATGTGTCGTTGTGAAAGATGGACAACATGAGTGTTATTGACTCCCAGAGCTTACAACGCCGTTTTATTGTGATTAAAAAAATAAAAACTTCCAGTGGTATCGTGTCGTTATCATCGGCAAACCGCAGTCGTGTTTGCACGAGATTGCGGAATTTTATTTAGTTGTTTACATTTCTCAAAGCTCTCAAGTTGCACATCATCGAGGGTCAAGGCTGCAACTTTATGAGATCCCGAAGAGCTACTGCATTTCTGATGCAATAAACTCCACGGACGAGTCATTTACAACTATGTGGACTTGAGAGGAAGTTCAAGTAAAGTAATTCGTAGTCTCGGTGTTTTTCGAAATAGAGAAATAGAAATACAGGAAAGTAGATGAGAGCTGCTGTGACACTGAAGAGTTTTAGAGAAAAGAGTTACCATTTTTTTTGTAAAAGGACAAAACGTTTTCCCAGAAAAATTGTTGTGCATGAGGTAAAATAAAATTTAATTCTGGTATTTATGAGGCTATACCATCTCAATAAATAAGAACGTATCAAGCCCCAAACGGAAACTTATTATTAATTAACATTGTGATTAATACACTACGTTTCGCCCCCTAATTTGGGACTTCATCAGGTGAACGATAAAAAGAAGATGAGGCCTTAATGATTGATAAAAATTATATCCCAAAATTTCTTAAAAAAATCTCGAATATTCTGATACTAAAATTCGTAGAAATTAAGTTTTTAGCTTGAGTAGAAAAATAATTTGTTACGTTAAATTACTTAAAACAATTTCATATTTTCAATGGGATTGTATGTACGTATATTTTTTGTCTGATTGTATTAAATTATTTAAAATAATTTCAAATTTTCAATATGTACGTTTATTTTTTTAATTGTATTAAATTATCCGTTAATTAATAAGCCCTTTTCTAACTGTTTCACCTATATTTGTATTTTTAAAAAATTGTTTTTTATTCCTGTGACGTTTTTCATTCTTTACACAATTTGGTTTGGACTCGAAAACTATTTTATTAACATTAATTTTGAATAATAATAAAAAATGTGCTTGGGAATTTCCGTTAACATTTCTTTGTCTCGCGGAAGTGAACCGAAGTCGAACCACGACTTTTAAACGGCAACAACGACACTGCTTTGTTCTTCTTCCGTGGTGTCTCACAAGGGTGACTTTGATGGGGACGGGGACAGGGGATGAAAATTGCTCAGTGGGGGTTGGGGGTTGGGGGGGATGGAAAACAACGAGAGAAGAAAGAAAGAGAGAAACACAAAACAGATTGCTGCAAAGTGCGCCGTAAAGTGGGTAACGGGGGGGACTTCAAACGGAGACTTCACACGTCACACACTTAAAAGAAGGAGAACACGACCTATCCGAACTCAGGTTTAATCATTCACACTTAGATAAATGTCTCCCTCTCCCCGAGTTATGCTCCTGGTTTACAGCCCGCAGTAAAAGCTTCTTTCTTCCGCGCGGGTTCTTCCTTCTAATTCCACTGCGCTTTACTGCTCAATGAAACAAACCCAATGTCTATTTCCACCTTCGGCATTGAACCCCCCACCCCCTCTCTCAGTCCTTTTTTCTAACCGAAAGTTGTGACGTCATTTGTCATAATTAAAGCAACGACTTATACATTGTATATAATTGCTTATTCCAGCAGCATACCATTATAATAAATACAGCTGTGAGACGGTCTAAATAAACGATTATTAATTTCACAGCCTGGAAAAAGTTTGAAATTTAAGCCGACGGACGAAACAATTGGTTTCTGCCAATTTTGTTGAGGGATAAAAATGAAACAGTATTTTTATTTCATCTCAACGCTGTAAGAAATTGAGAGTGTGATTGGTCGTAAAATTCGGGGTGGGGTGACGATCACCTACCAGATATCTACATTTTCATAGTTTGTTTTTGCAGTGACCAGAGGGAGAATTTTTTTTTGCATAAAGAAAGTAAATGAGTATCAGAATGTAACTAGCGTGTGGGAGGAATTACGTGTGATGAAATTGAGCGAGGAAAGTGTGCCAAAGACTGGAAGAAAATATGAAAATTTCGGATTAGGCCAATTTGGAGCTTACCACAAATGTAACGAAAATAATACATATGTTATATATATATATATATTTATATATATATATAAGTAATTCGACTGATTTAAAACTTATTCCTGTTTCAAATTCCTCAAATTCATTCCGGTAACTTGTTTGGAGACGACGAATTTTTTAATGTAATTTCGATTTGATTTTTGATATTGTTCCCTTTTAATAACCGTCTAGTTGGACCTATGTAGCAAGACTCAACTCCAAATATTCCTATAGTGGTTTAATACGAAATTATTAGATATATATTACTGGAATTATTTCTGAAATTCTTTATATATTAAATATGACATCACTGTAAAGTAATGTACAGACTAACTCGTGTTCTTTAAATCCGAATCTTGACGTTGAAATATATTTATATTTACGTTTACCGTCACGTTATTACCACAGGTCGGCAAACAATTCTCAATTTTTCGTCTTATTGTGAATTAACTGTCATGGTAAAATGAGGTTTTGTGGAGTGCAGCTTCTTCTAGGAATTCTCTATTTCTACAGACGGGGAGGTAATGTTATGGGAAAATATATATAGATAAAAAATGGATTTTATAAGGATACCTTTTTGAAGCCGCTGACAGTAAATTGTTATCGACTTAACGAGAAATGTATCGGATAGAAGGTGAATGTAATAACGATTATTAATGATCATTGATGAGAATAAAAATTTCAGCGAGTATCTGATATAAATATATATATATATATATATATATATATATATATATTGTAATGATTAACAGGGAAGCTAATTAATTAATTAACTAAATGATTACAATAAAATAACTTTTAATTTGCCAAAGATTAATTTAACAGATGTTCATTTAGTTTTTTACAAATGATTTGCCCTAGGTTGTCACGCCAAATTCAATAATTTCAAAAATTAAGAAACAAATAAGTTTTTATTTATAATTGGTGTCGTTGAAGGTAAAATACAATCTTTTATATTTCACAAACAATCAAATCTAATAACTCTTCTTCTCAGGGCCTTTATTGGGTTTGATAAGTAAGAACAATCAAAAATTATAAATTAAATAATTAACAATTCAACGAAATTTAAACGAACGGAATACAAAATCTAACAAAAATCTGACTGTACCCTTAATTACCGTTTACAGAATTTATTTAGTTTGGTTTGTACTTACAACTGTCCTGCTGGTACCAGACTTAGTTTTCGCAGCTTGGGGACACATTTCACTAAAAAGGCCATTAATCACAGATTCTACACATCCTGGTCAAAACACACGGTTGTAGTTCTTGTATTATTCCTCCGGTCAACAGTCGGATGTATTATTTCTCAATGCCTTTATGCGGAAAATGTTATTTCGGCACGCCTATGTATCTGAACGTGGCGCTAAACTTTTTGTTTTAGCTTCTCGATTTTTATAACATGTCTCTCCGTCCAGACTTATTTACTTGGTTTTTTAAAACATATATGTCTCTCAGTTGAATTTCTAAGCTTGGGCCACGCTGTTCGTAATCTTAAATTTTGCTCCCTCTCTCGACCATAATATCCGCCAGACTGCCTTCAGCCAGTCCCAGCGGCTCACAACAAAGAGCTTGCCGTCATTGTTGTCTTTTAAGAATTTGTACCGATAAACAATCCGATTTATTTAAACAATTAATGACCTCCTTAATTAGTATTACAATATATATATATATATATATATATTACGTGCTAAATTCGATTTGTCTGTGACATCGCTTGACCAAGTTGAGCATCTTTAAAAAAAGAGCCATAAATCATAAATACAAAAATAAAGACCCTGACAAGCATTAAATAGACGTTCACGTGAAATCACCTGAAAAAGAAGAGAGATACATTTTTTCTTCATATTTTAATTAGTTAAGGTAATAAATGTTGTCGTCTACATCGGTAATATTTTTCTTTCTTGACCCAGTGTAATGAAGCGAGTCCTCTTGCTCTAGTGAATATAATACAATTATGAGAGTTTTAGAATCTACGTTGGAAATTTCCGATACCTCCTGTTACTTTTTAAGCATCATTATTATATTCTTTGGTTGTATGTGAGTATAATATTTTCGGTCTTTGACTCGTTCGGATGTAAAAACGTCTATGAGTTTTGCCTTTTGTTTACGGTCTGTCGTAAAGGCTTCTTTTTTTTTCCACAGAGGTCTTCGCTCTGATTTTATGGCCGGATTATTCCACGATGAATAAAACCAATCCTGCGTTTTATTCCCTTCTCCCTATAAAGAATTAGAATTTCTGAACAAGATTCGCAATTACCGCAGACATGATCCTCGCCACGGTTCGCAAAACTATAACAAAGAGTCATCAGTCGCTACTATTCAACCTGTTCGTCTACAAAAATTACGATACCAGATATTCACTGAAATTTTTATTCTCATCAATGATAATTAGTAATTAATCAGAAAGTTAGCCAATTCAGACCAAAAAAAAGGTGATAATATAAATACCACAGAACAAGTTTTGTCAACTGACAAGTGCAGTTGTGTCTCTCTAGGCTCTTCTTCGCACCTGACGGAAAGGGACAAGGATCCCAGAAACGTTGTGTGGTATTTTATATTATCACCTTTGTTTTTTGGTCTGAATTGACTAACGTTCTTATTGAATATTTTCAATCAGACGTAATTTTTTTTCATTTTATAATTAATTAATCGTTTTTACAATAAATACCCAATAACATATCTATTAGATTTGTGTTAAGTTTCAAAGTGGTCTAATCACGTTTTCATTTCAAATGCTTCAATATTTTATTCTAGTCTTTTGCACACTTTCATCGTTCAACTTCATCACCGGAATTCCTCTATGTTGATATTAGTGTCTTTCTTTTTGCAAAAAATTCTCCTTCTGGTCACTACAAAATTTTTTTTTTATGGAAATTTGGATATCTGGTAGGTGATCATCACCCCACACCTAATTTTACGACCAATTACACTCTCAATTTCTTACAGGTTTGTGATGAGCCAATGAATACTTTTTCATTTTTATCCCTCAACAAAAATGGGTAGAAACCAATTGTTTCGTCCGTCGGCTTAAATTTCAACCTTTTTCCATGGTGTTAAATTATTAATCGTTCATTTAGACCGTCTCACAGCTGGATTTATTATAATGATATGGTGCTGGAATACGCAATTATGTCCGCAGTTTACTTTTCGTTTTAACTTTTCGTTACTTTTCCTTCCTGGGTGCTGCCGAGGACGTCGTTATGTCGGAGAATGCAATTAAAAAGGAAAGCTGCATAAACAAGGATGAGGGAGAATTGGGAGTCCCATTGTGGAGAGTTGCGTAAGAAGACGGACGGCCTGGATGCTCTTCTTAATTGAGTCTAGACAGCTCAGTAAACACCCTGGAAGACACTTCCTCTCTCTCTCTCTTTCTCTCTCTCTCTCTCTCCCACCCACAAACACACGCACACACAACACGTTAAACGTTACAGAATATAGAATAAACAAGTGCCGATTTATACTTCCAGTCGGAAATTTACTTTATTTATAAACTAGCTGGGTGCCCGGCGTTGGTCGTGTACTTATTTATATAAACTCGAAAAAGTATTTAATGGAATACTTAAATATATTCCTTGAGTATTTCAGGATATAATCGTCACTCAGTCTCCATACATTACGAAATATTACATTGATGAAATTGTTAGCTAGACTCAAAACTAATACAGCGCGAAAATTAACTTACATTTTCCACAAGGATGGTAAAGTAATTCGTATTCTTCTTTATTACCATTCGACGGAGCATTGCTGTATAAAATTATACTTTTTATTTTAAAAAAATATTTCTGCTTTATTTCATTCCTAATAAAGGAGATATTTGCTTTGTTCGTTGCGTAGTAACGTCTTTCTCTCGCGTGACGTCATTGTCTCTTGGCGCGCAGTAATTTAATATTTAATGATCACGGTTTTTAATTATAATTCTTTCCACATGTATGCTAGGCGTTTCTCACCCTCACAGTACCGTTTCTCGTATTTTGAAGAATATGTGTACCAATTTTTGTTGCATTCTGTCCACGCTTTTAAATTTGTATAGAAATTAACGTAAATACATACATACATACATACATATATACATCCTTTTTTATTATATAGATAGATAAATCAATTTTAATATATTACAAACACGACGAATAAATCTGAATTTTTAAAGTCTTGTCAACGTAATATACGTATTACGTAATGGTAAAAGGAATCCCAACGTATATGAAGTTCAGTGAGGCACGTTGTAGAGGATTTATTATTTAAAGATTACCATATAATAAAAGTTTTAAATGCATATTTCAACATGTGTTTAAAAATTTACAGTAACTCTCTATTATTATTGTGTGTGTGAAAAAAAATTATTGTAATTTCATTTATTCCTGTTTGTATTTAATGAATATTAACATAATCTAACCTTCACATAATATATTCAGTGGGAAAGACAGGGCTGATAATTTATACATGACATTAAATTCAAAAAACAAAATAGTAGCAAAAACCGGACCAAAAAAAAGAATATAATAATCGAAAATAGTTTTCCACTTTTAAAAATATATTCAAAAGGCAACAATTTTCATGATTGTTGTTTGTTATATTAAAATGTTTATTTATTGTAATATGACACTCTGGTAGATGTAGGGTTTTATTATTAATTTTTTTAAGCAGTAGACAGGCTATGTGTAGGGTAATCCACATAGTGGCAACTCCCCTCTTATAGTATAGGAAAGGGACTGAAAGGGGGGATTCGGAAGGGTAGAGGAAGGTAGCCAAGGGTTAACTAGGGCCTCCGGGCTATGGTTTAAGGATCCTACCCGACAATTCGCCTAAAGTTGATGCAGGGAAAACCCTATAAAAACCTGCATCAGGTAGGTCGGGCATTTGGTACTTGTCCACGCCATTTCCTGGATGGCGTGAGAGGGGCAGCCATGCCTTGACCGGTTTCGGAGGCAGCTGGCCGACTATTCCAATAGGAATAGCGGACAACTCTTACCGGATGCGGAAGGTCTGCGACCCCGGAAACACTTAGTTCAAAAACCAGAGATATGTGAAGGCATCCCCAAAGTTCTCAGGGAAGTTTCACCTGCGAGAGAATGCTCTCACAGGCATCCTTGATGTTTTAAGACGAAGAAGAAGGTTGTAGACAGGCTATGTATAGGGTAAACCAAATAGTGGCAACTCCCCTCTCATAGCATAGGAAAGGGAGTGGAAAGGGGTGAGGAGTTCGGAAGGGTTGATCAAGGTAGCCAAGGGTTAACTAGGGCTATGGTTTAAGGATCGTAGCCGGCAATTCGCCTAAAAGTGATGCAGGGAACACCCTAGAAAAACCTGCGTCAGGTAGGTCGGGCATTTGGAACTTGTCCCACGCCCTTCCGATAGCGGGAGAGGAGTTTGCTGTGGGGACGCAGCTTTCCCCATTCCGTGCCTTGACAAGTTTAGGAGGCAGCTGGCCGACTATTCCAATAAAATAAATTTCAAAATTTACAAACATATATAGGATATCGCAGATATATGATGATTGTGACTGACATTAGGCCGAATTAAACTATATATTTTTAAGTGCCTATACATATATATAAAAAAATTATTGTTTTAATAATGTTTGTGGCAATCAGTATTTCTGTATCCGATAATAACCCCAAATTGATGTTTTTTTTCAACAGTATAACACAGTGGCATTTAGGACACCACAAAATTGCTTAATTTGGTTTAGCTGTTTTTCCCTCTGTAACCTCAGCATAACGAGCGAAGTTCCTAGTATCTGAGAATCTTACCTTGAACACTGGATGGAAAACGTCGAGCGTGATAAATTGACAATGCCTCGAAGGAGCTGTTCTCTAATTAGCAAGAAGTTAATTTGCCTTACGGAAGGTCGCGGCGGCTCTTTGTGTGTGAAAGCTTTCTCTCTTTTTTTTCCTAACAGAAATTTCTCTTTACAACAGAAATCGAAATCATTCGAGGTGCCCCCCCCCCTTCCCCCAACATTGCCCATCAACGTAGAATGGGCTTGTACTCCCTATAATTTCCCTACACAATGTAACACTTCAGGGAAATCCCGACATTAGCACAGAGGTTTTTTTTCCCCAACTGGAGAAACCTCATTACAAAGACCCTCAGTTTACGGAAAAACCTCATTCGTGACCTTAATTTACTAGATTCTTTTTTTTAATTATTTCTCAGTTTAATTTCCTTTGACGTTTACTTGCCGTAGTTAACTAATCAAGTGTGACTGTCAATTAATTCTTAAATAAAGTCAAATGTTATGTAATTTATTATATTTAATGTAAATTGTAAGGGTTAAAATAAACCGTAGGAACGAGTATTTTCAGGGGTTTCGACTTCAGCCTTAAGTGAGATTAACGTGCTCAGAGAGTAAATTTCTGATAACCTTGTATTTAAACATAATTAATGACAAATAAATTAACTACCATTTTTACAGACAATTTAAAATATTTTCTTGAACACAAAAATATCTGTTACCGTACAAATATGACAAAACACCCTGATGAAAGTAAAAAATAAAAATAAATGAAGTGCTGGTGTGTTGAATTAATATTTCTAAAAACTTTTTTTTTATAAATTTTATAAATATAGGTACTTAATTTTTTAAATTTATCTTATTAATAAAAAACAGGCGTACAGCTAAATAGTATTTATCGTTAATGACTGATAGCAACTTATTTTTGTGTGTCATTTAATTTTTTTTATTTCTACAAAATGTTGAATATAGGTGATTAATGCAAAAAAGATAATGAATAAGAAAGATATTAAATTCAGTAAAAAAAGTGATAATATAAATAGCACACAACCTTTCTGGTATCCTTGTACCCTTTCGTCAGGTGTGAAGAAGAGCCTAGAGTGACATAACTGCACTTGTCAGTTGGCAAAACTGACGACAAGGGCAGTTGTTTATGGAAATGTATATATATATATATATTATCGAGGTATTTATCCCTAAACCATCGACCGGGGGCCGTAGTTAACCCTTAGCTTCCTTTCCGCATCCCCCCTTTCACTCCTTTTCCTGTTATAAGAGGGTATTACCCACATGTGGATTACCAATTATACATAGCCTGTCTACACCTTCTTCTCCGCCTTACACGATACCAATGGCCCACATTAACATTTTTACACGGTAATATTTTTTTTTGTGATCCACTACATGTATTTTACCCTTTTACTAAATATATAATATTCGTTAAATAACAATTTATGTTTTTCTTTCCAATATACTAAAAATTATGTTCATCTTCTAGGAACATGATATAATAGTTTATACAGTCACCTTATGACCCAGTGTATTTTTCGAATTATCTGGTTTGCCTGACTTCTGATGTTTGTGACGAATTAAATTGCGTAACTGTACGTTGAAATTCTGAGAGTTTTGAGAAATCATCATTTTCCAAGAACCTGGTTCCACGTGGAACATTAAATCTTTTAAAATGGTTATTAACGGCGACTTCGCTGTGCTAGGGTAATTTCTGGTCGGTTAAAATAATTATTTGGAGCTTCAATTTTTCTTCTCGTATTTTCGACTCAACTTGGAGAAGATTCAGTCCATAAACTGTCCTGCTTTATAACTCTTAACGTTGGAATATATATATTTTTTTTTCGTATCTCCCTCGACGAGGCAATATCGCCGTGATATTGGGTTGAGGAGGAACGAGGAAGGACGCGATGTATGAAATTGAATGTAGGACGTGCGATTTTTTTTATTTGAGTGTTCCGTTGGGAGGGGATGGATGGATAGCTGGAAGCAGGCCAGTTTAGGGATGTTGGGGGAGTAGGGTGGAGGAGGAGGAGATCAATCTCTCCAAATATGGGAAATTAGTTTGCGGGGGAGTGAGTGGTACGAGGATCCCCCGACGGAGGAAGGATTGGATACGGGAAGACGCAACGCGGTTTGGAAAGGGGGAAAATTGAAAATTTCATCACAGCCGTGGAGCAGGACGAGGATCACAGCAGATTACACCCTTATTTCGCATCAAATATTAGCTCAGGGTCTTCTAAGCACATCTCATAACAGTCGTGCATCGGCGCGTAATATTCTCATAACGCCGAGAAGCCTACGGTCGAAATTCGATTTATTTCCGACTCATTTCTATTGTGGAAAGAAACGCCACTTTTATTTTTTTTAAAAAATCAAAGTTTTAACTCAAAATAACAGTTTTTTTCCCTGTCCGTATATTTAACATTATTACGTCGCTTTCTGAGATTTTAATGTTATGACGTCCTGCAAACGCGAGTCCGACGAACTCCGTTACCTTAATTCATTTTCTGATGTTTATAATTATTTATTTGTTTATTATTCTGCGGCATACTTCTTCCTTTTCAAATCCTCCGTCGCGTCCGTATCTGATGGAGCACGTGCAACGTCCAATCTCTACAAATAAAACGCTAAACGGCCGAACATATTTCAATGAATAATCATATTTTTATTTCCTACTTTCCCGTGGTCGTGTTATATTTTTACCAAATTTCAAGTTATGAATGTGTTTGGTGTGAAACATTAGCCGCGGACAGAAACTACGTCACAGTCAGTCTCGTCACTGGCCACAGCAAGCACCAATCAAACATCCTTGTCAAGTGTTTACATTTAATTAGTTACAATTGAGATATTAAAAATCGCTAAAGTGGATCACAAAGTACTCTCTGAAAATAGAAATAGAAATTAAAATATACAACGTCTCTGTTTAAAGAATGATAATTAGATAAATAAATTTAAAAAATCCGTCTGATTGAAAATAATGAATAAGAAAGATACAAACCTGAGTTAGTAACGTGACGGTAAAATTGAATTAATTATATATTTCAAAGTCACCATTTGGATTTAAAGAACATGAGTCAGTCTGTACATTACTTTACAGTGATGTCATATTTAATATATATAAAGAATTTCTGAAATAATTCCAGAAACATGTCTAATTTTTTTTTGTTTTGTATTAAGCCACTATAGGAATATTTGGAGTTGAGTCTTGCTACATAGGTCCAACTAAACGGTCATAAAAATGAAAAAAATATCATAAATCAATTCGAAATTTCATTTAAAAAAAATTAATCGGTTCCTAACACGTTACCGGAATGAATTTGAGGAATTTAAAACGGGAACAAGTTTTTTTTAAAAAAGGTCCAATTACTTGGCTACTATCTCGAAAATAGTTTAAGTGTGTCACAAAGCATATCGCATATATATACGATTGTATAATCGTCGTTTCGTTGAAATTCTAAAGAAGAATGAAGAGACAAATTTTCTGTAGCCGACGCTCCTAATTAAAAAATATTATTAAAAAATCTATATAATTATTAGAATGCTTCTGGTAAAAAATATATCACGAGTAAAAAAATAGTAATTTAATTTACATGTTACAGTAAATTATTGTAGGGATTTGAATAATAAAGATAGCCCAATTCAGACAAAAAAAAGTGATGATAGTGATACCACACAACGTTTCTGGGATCCTTTTGTTCCTTTCGTCAGGTGCGGAGAAGAGCCAAGAGCGACACAACTGCACTTATCACTTGACAAAACTCAAAAAATAAAAAAGTTTTTCAAAAATATCAAACGGCTTTTGAGTTTTGTCAACTGATATATGAAGTTGTGTCTCTCTAGGCTCTTCTCCGCACCTGACAAAAGGGAACAAGGATCCCAGAAACGATGTAGTGTGGTGTTTTATATTATCACTTTTTTTTGTCTGAATCGGATTTATTTATTATTCATTAATTAGATAAATAGTTGACCAAATAATTAGCACTAATTTTTTTGTCTGTTATTTGTCTATGTATTATAATTCTTAGCGTTAAATTGGTGTTGATGGTCCGTCAGTTTTAATGGAATAAACCGCAAATACTGCTGAATGGGTTTGGATGAATTTTTCATATTTATTTATACCTTGAACTCTTTGTTATGAGTTACTGCATTGTCTTTGATTTAATAAAGTTTTCTGGTAGGAATATCACTTCTACCTCTTTATAACCAATATTATCTTTGGATTAAGAACCGTAGAAGACAATTATATAGACGTGACACGTGAAGGAGGAGTATGCCATGAAGTCAGTAATTTTGGCAGAACAATGTTTCATCCGCCGTAAGTAATAACATAACCTCATGGTCTGCAGCACGGTCATTCAAAAATTATTTTCCTCCGAAATAAGAGCGAGAGTAACATTACCCGCTCTCACAACGCCGGCATTTTAGAGTAAGTGAGTGAACTTTCAAGTACCGTTTGTAGCGACAGTGCCATGACCCCTTCAACATCGATCGCAGTGGCACGTCAAAGCTCTGCATCGGCCCAATATTTGCTTCATTATTGATAAAACATCCTGTGAGTGCGTGTGTGCGTGCGTGTTTACTGCTGCAGAGGTCGGAGCTTTCTCCCACGTCCCCGTACAGTCAGTCTCTGGGAGGTTAATCAACATGGTTTCAAGGCACGTCGGCGGAAGCAGACTGCGGCTTCCTTTCGTTAATATCGAACTGATGTGAATTTATTAAATATTAAATACGTTCGGCATGAAAATTCAGGAGAAGAATTAACTTAGCAAATAACAAAAATGAGGATATGTAAAACCATCCTCTTCTTCCAAAACTCTACAGCCCGATGTGGGCTTTGGCTGCCTTCACAACCTGCCTCCAATCTTTTCTCCTCTCGGCTTTCTCCCACCTTGTCTTAATTTTCTTCAAGTCTTCTAACACATCTTGGATCCATCTTTTCCTTGGTCTTCCCCCTTTTTTTAGTACCAAATCTTTTCCCTTTATATATCTGCTTTGGCATTCCTTCTGTAGCCATTCTTTGTATGTGTCCCAACCTTGAGATTCTACGTGATTTTATAAATGTAACCATGTCTTCTCCATCTAGAATGCTATTTATCTCTTCATTATATCTTAATCTCCATGTTTCACCTTCTTTAACAGCTCCGTAGATTCTCCTAATAATTTTCCTTTCAAATCTCCTTAGAGTCTACGTATCTTTATTAGGGTCCATGTCTCCGACCCCAAACGTTACTATGGGTCTAATTAATGTTTTATATACATTTAACTTTTCTTCTTCTTGTTATTAGGGACGATTTTAATGTTGGGATGTTTGCGTAATATGCTTGATTTCCTTTTGTTATTCTTTGATTAATTTCTGTAGATATATTATTGGTACCGTTGATGTTCACTCCGAGATACGTGAAGTCAGTTACTCCTTCCAAGTTATATTACTTTATTCTTAAATCTTACACTTTTATTTTATTTTCCACTATTGACATTCTTAGCATATGCAGATGATAAAGTATCAATACCGAGGAATAATGAAACAATAAAAGATACGTTTATTAAACTTGAAGAGAAAAGGAAAAAAATAGGATTGAAAATATACAAAACCATGATTAGGCCAATACTATATTATGGAAGTGAGGCCTGGACACTTAACAAGAAAGAGAAGATAGCGATTAATATCTTTGAAAGAAAGATCCTAAGAAGAATTTGGGGCGACCAAAAAATTAAAATGGCATAAGGAGACACAGATATAATAAGGAAATATATGACCTATATAAAGAACCAAGCATCGCAACAGCTATTAGATTAAAAGAGAATAAAATGGATAGGACACGTGCAACGCATGGGAAAGGAAAGGAAAGGCAGTATACAATGATATGGGAGGTAAAAGAAAGGCAGGAAAACCAAGACGAAGTAGAGAAGGATATAAAAAGGATGATGAATTTGAGGAACTAGAAGAGAATAGCTTTAGACAGAGGAGTTTGGAGGAAGCTATTATGCAGCTCCGAGGCCCGATATCGGGCTGTGGAACCATAGAAGAATAAGAATCATTTCTTCCCAAGGATTTCAAAGAACTTCGTGACGTGAATTTAAACTGTTATTTTCATCCAGTATGAGGCCAAGATATTTTACAATAATTTTGTTTCTTTTTCTAGTTAATTTAATTATTATATAGAGACAGATTTACGAAGAATATCGATCACCTTTCGATAATAATTTATTTTTGTCTCCGCCAAACCCGTATGGAAAGTATAGGAGTAAATTTACTTTAATTTCGTAATAAATGTGGTAATTTGTCGTTACGGTTTTAATATATGCCTTAGTGGTCAGTGCCACTGCCTCGCATCACAGAGGACCGGGGTTCAGATCCCGCCGAGGTCGTGTGTTTCCATCGTCTTCAGATAACCAGTCACTTTTCTGTAAAATGTCAGTAATAGAGCACCAATGCTCTTCAGTCAACTTATTAATCCATAGAATACTAAATTCTGATTGTCAATTAATTGGGAATCGGGAATCGATGTAAGATTTTCTGCTGGAAACTCCGTCGAATGGAAATTGAAGATGAATTAAAAACACTTTATCATTTCTTTAATTACTGATTTCAATTCAATTATTGGCTTTACAACTCTGGATGGGTTTGGGCCTTCTCAACAATATTATTCCATTCTCCCAGTCGTCTACATCCTCGTCCTCCTCATATCCATATTTTTTAATAAAAAAAATATCGTTCAAGATTTGAAAAAAAATATTTTAAACTTTGAAACCGGATTACATAAATATCGTGGTATAATTTTCCTTGACTATGTCAACTTTTGAGTGTGTTGTCAACTGACCAGTGCAGTTGTGTCGCTCTAGGCTCTTCTTAGCATCTGACGAAAGGTTCAAGGATCCCAGAAACGTTGTCTGTATTGGCTATCTTTCTTATTCATTAATTACTAATTACTTAAAGTGACTATGATTTTAAACAAATTATTGTTAATTAGGAAAAAAATTGTGAACTTCGAAATAATTGAGTTTCGTTTTATTCTTGATGTTTTTAATTAGATGTTCCTCTTTTATTATGGTCTGTGTATTAAAGGGGTACACTTTTGTTTTCTGATTCAGAGAATATGTGATCCGTCCACTGCTGTGGCTCCACGTGTTTCTTGCCCTACGCTGAGCACGTTTTGTGGTCGCTCCTTTGACCGAGTGTATTGCCCATATTCGTCAAAAAAATAATATTGTGATTTCATCAGCTACAATCTTTGCTACGACAAAATCTACGTTCATGATTTTATTTAGAAAATTATTATTATTATTCAATAAATCATACCGTGGTCTTTTATTTACGTTCTGATTTGTCTCTCAATTGTTAAATTCACGATAATTATTTACAGGTTATTGTTTTAAGTGAAATTTGACACACTACAAAGGACGTTTGTTCACGTAGAACCTACGTTTGGGTTCCGGGGTTAGGTTCGAACCCTTGCAGCTTCTCGTGCCTGTCCTGCAGCCGGGTCGTCTCGTTGCCATGACGACGGCGGTGTTGCCTGGAAACCCAGCCGCGCCCTTAGCATATGTACCTACCAAATTTTAGCTTTTGCTTCTGGTCTATTTCCGGTGGCCGAGGTCAATAACACGTCGCGGGTACCCGTAAAGGTCACAAGAAAGTTCAAAAAAAAAAATTGAGCAGTTCTTCGGTTCCCCGTTGTTGTTAAAGGGGAGGAAGGAAGTAGAAGAATTATGGTTCGTATGTGGAAACGGAATCTTTAAAAAAAATACTTTTATGAAAAACATGTCTCATTTATTAGTGGCGAAATTAGGTACGGAGTTTCGATATAAATAACGAACTTCTGTCTAAGCATCTTTGCGTTCTATTTGCGTTATTTAATAAAAAATTAATTACATTATGTATATTCGATAAAGTTAATTTCAGTTCCTTATGGAGTTCAAAGTACTTAAGAGACTTGTAATAATCACTTTAAATTATCTGGTTCAATTCCTTTGTTTGCGGGTACGTATATTAAATAAATCAATTTATTGTACACAAAACTCTCGTACATTAACAAAGATGAAACCTATCCAAATATATAAACCCCCCTTCTTCTTCTTCTTATCATCAATGTGAATGTAATAAATTTATTACAGACTTATTAAACAGTAGTACCGGAGATATTTTAATCTGGGGAAATAAAATAAATAATAAATATAATACTTTTTATCGGGAAAATTACATAATAAAATACACGCAATAAAAATTATTCCTGTAAACTATACTACAAATACAGAGAATAATACAAAGGATTTCAGCAGAAAACAAATATTATTTTCCTAACAAGTATAATTTAGTTAGTACAAAATTTTAGGAATATGTAAGGGAGATGAAGAATTGGAGGCTGTAGGGCAAAATAATTGTAAAAAAATTGGAGATATAAGCCACTTAAAAATATTTTCGGTTCTCTGCTTCTGCAAGGAATTTTAGTTCAGTAAAAATAACCGGGGATATTTAAAATAAAATATTTTATAAGTAATATTGGATTGGATTGAATTGTGGAAATCGGAATTTTAGTTGTAGTTTCAACATGGTTATCCCCAAAATAATTTTTAGAACGTGATCTGGTCTGAATAACCTTAAGAAATAATGCAGAACCAGCTTGATTAATTATCATGATTATTATAAATGAAAAAGAGACTTACCTAAAATACGAGTATGAGGAGAAAAGTGATCTTCAGCTTATCCTCATAAAATTAATTTTTAAAATTAAAAGTGAAATACATCTTATAAATAACATCACACTAAAGCTTTCAAATACTGTATCAAACTGGGGGAGGGGGGGTGGGGCAGAAAATTTTCTCAAAATTCTAATTTATTTTTGCTGATTAAGTGATGCGGAAAAAAGGCGTTTAAAATGTAATTTAAGATTAAGTTCTGAGGGAAAATTTACCAATCTTGAGTTCACTCACTCCAATTTCTAGATTAATTATTTGTTTTGAAGCGTCACGTCTTCAGCCTGATTATATTTAAAATTACTAATATATAAAATAAATTTGAATTGAAACTACGATAAATTTATTCATTGATTGTAAAAAAAAATGATAACATTAGCTTCACCGTTGGTGGACATTGACGTTATGAAATGTGAAGGAACCGCAGAGTCTGGGGCATTTAGTGCGAAAGGGAAACCAACCCTTTGGGGCGTGAGAGTGAGTGTGGGGCGCGGACGCATATCGATCCAGGACAAGACACCAGCAGCCATTAGCCTCGGATATGACCACAAATAGGCTTTCTCTCGTTCTGCGACTGTTCTCGTGGATTCATGTCAACCATGTAAATGTCGCATACCTGCCTTTACAAGCATCCATGTTATTGCGCTCTTCCTGTAATCCTTTATCAATTAATTTCCCACCAAGTCATTTAGTAGTCGTCGTGGCAAATCCAATTACGAGTTGACTTTTCAACCTCCAAAGCAAACATGTACCACAAGTTACCTTGCACAATACGTCCTGACTCTAATCTTACAAATCCCAACAGATTATTGTTATAATTAAAATTCTCCCGACAGTACTCAAAACATTACTGTTTCGGATAATTTAGTGTCCATCCACTTAATCGCTCCTTTCAACGATTCTCGTTGAGTTTTATTTTGTAGGTGTAAACAGGCTATGTATAGGGTAATCCACATAGTGGCAACTGCTCTCTTATAGCATAGGAAAGGGAGTGAAAGGGGGGATGCGGAAGGGTTGAGGAAGGTAGCCAAGGGTTAACTAGGGGCGCCCGGGCTACGGTTTAAGGATTCTACCCGGCAATTCGCCTAAAGGTGATGCAGGGAAAACCCTAGAAAAACCTGCATCGGGTAGGTCGGGTATTTGGGACATGTCCCACGCTCTTCCGATGGCTCGGGAGAGGGGTTTTCTGTGGGGGTCGCAGCTTTACCCTCGTTCTGCCATGACCAGTTTAGGAGGCAGCTGGCCGACTATTCCAATAGCAATAGCGGACAACTCTTACCGTATGCCCAAGGTCTGCGACCCCGGAACATACACCTCTCAAAACAGGTGCCTCGGCATGTGGGAACCTTAGTTCAAAAACCAGAGAGAGGAGGAGGCATCCCCAAAGGTAGCCCCCCTCCAGACTTCTCTATGAAGGTTCACCTGAGTGACGGGGTTTGTTTGTCCGACCATCCTTTTATATTCCTGTGTCAAATTTCACACGTTCGTGTCCTCTGTTCGCATTGTCTGACCTCTTATCTACCTGCTTTTTTTTGTTTACCGGTGTCATATTTCTCGACCGTCTGCTTTCAGCTGTTTCCTTTTTTCTAAGAACATCGCCTCAGAAATATGATTCTATGAGCATATTTTAAGGACATTTTTCTATTGTTTTTGAGTTACTCGACTTAATTATTCCTTTGAGAAAGAGTTTTTTTTTTCTGTCGACGAATCTATCGCATATGGACAATGAGATTTTTGCATAGGTTGAGTTAAGTATTTTTTTTGTAAGTTCGTATCACCGGTAGGAAATATTGCATATTACAGATATTTTCGTTGTTAATACGAGATTGTTATACCAGAATGTTTTTCGCATTCTAGACAACAGCTTGATTGGACTAGAAGTGAGCTATGCTCAGGTTCTCTAATTTATTTCGATTCAGTAACTTTATTTTTTCCCATTTCCTCATTCCGCCTTTATTTTAATTTCTTTTATATGCCCCCATACTTCTCAAAGTTATACTTATTTGCGACATGTACAAATTTAGAATCTGAGCGAGACATCATGTTGTTCGACACGTGATGCTCAAAATATTAATGATATTAAGAGGACCTTGGGGATTGTGGAAACGCGTGTGCTAATTCGGATGAACTACACGCGAGCTCGTTTTATCAGGCCGATAGTCCCAGATGACCCCCGCTAAAATAAGCTGTTTATCGACTTATTTTGTCTGCGTTTCCTTTTGGATGTAGGAGGGGGGGGGGGGGAAGGGAAATATTGTGTTGACGCTCGTGTACGGTTTGTTTGTAAGCAAAACCGAGGTTACTTCGTCACACAAGTCTTTTTGAGGACTTTGTTCCGTTCTCTTAATATGGAATCGTATCGGGAACCTCCGTATTTGGGTCAAAAGTGGTCGTAGTTGGTTTTCGAAGGCCAGCGGAAGAACATTACCATCCGCACCATTGGACGCAACACGAAGATTTTACTAAGGACACGAGTTGATCTGTAAAGCAATCCGCAGTTCCTCTGAATCTGGTTGACGGTCGGGCAAGCTCGGGTTACAGCTGAAGGCCTACGTGTCTCTTGAATGTTTTATTATTTTTTATTTATTTTTTTCGCAAACTCTAATGCAGGTCTGTGCATTGGAACACAAAAAATCGCGATAGAGGCTCAAGCACTTACTGGATCTGATGTGGTAGTAATTCTTCGTTTCCGGTATAGCTATAATTTTTTATAAGCCAATAAACAAAAAAACAATATATACCCGAAGTGACGTCAGCAAAGATATTTTGTAAACACCTTCTTTTCAAGTCGACACCTGCCGTGGCTTTCGTCGATTGTTCAATAAATTGTACAATAATTTATCGGAATATGGAGAATACTGATATGGCGAAAGTAGAGCGCGAACGCAACTCGGTGACGTTAGGTGACGTCATGTGCACGTTTAGACCGGCGGCGCTCACGTACACGCATTTGCAAAGTACAGTAATAGATATTTAAGTTTGTTCCTTTACTATTCGGAAACTGTATTAACCACTAATTGGGTTTGATTATTCCGGTGGTTTACATTATACGTAAATATAAAAACACACTCAGCTTTCATTTTAATTAAACCAGCGTCAAGGACAAACATTCCGAAGATATCGAGCAAATAAGGATAATCGGGACATGGATTTCAAGAAATAGTTTTTACAGCGCCAGAATCAAGGAAAGTAGAGAATATATATAGAAAATATATATTAATCAGTGGTAAGACAGATGTGAGATGACACAAACGTGAGTTGTCACGTTTGAATATGTTTAATAGGAGACATAAATAACAATTATTTTAATTATTTTAATTCAGTAAACTTAACATAATATAATAAATTTTGTTACGGTTATTTGGGGGGATATCATAGGTGTAGATGGAATATAGGAGTAGGGCCCAGGACACTACCTTGAGGTACCCCTGAATTAATAGGGTATATTGGGGAGAAATGATTTTGATATTTGACAAGGTGTAAGGCCGGTTTGTAAGATAATTGGATAGGAGGTTAAATTAATTCATTATTTTTTTTAAAAAAAATTAAAAATTATAAATGTTTGAAATTTCCAAATTAGTCATAAATAATTTATTAAGTAAAAAAAATAACACAGTGATTAATCCTCAATCTAGGACTTCATAAGGTGTAAAAAGTAAGTAAATAATTACCATACATTAATAAACAAAATTCTATAAATTATACTACATAAATATTTGGCTAATATTTATGGAAGTTTTTTTTATGGCAATGTATGGAAATTATTTACTCCGTCGTATGAAGTTCTAGATTGAGGAATCAACGTTATGTTAATATATAATGCAAGTTTTTTTTAATGACCAATTACAAGACACATATTTATTTATCATCAGGCCTTTCCTAAATATACTACTAAATTTTTAACAAATCAACTTCACATCATATTAAAAATAACGACACAAATTTTACAAGTTCTTCCGAGGCACTTATTCACAAGCTGCAACACATTAGCGAAGGTGTGTACAAAAACAACGTACCGAAACGTTGTTTTAATTGGTCAGAAACTGCATTATGTATTTAATATAAACAGAGGTGAAAATAAAACCTCTAAGTTATATATTTTTATTGTTTTTTTGTTAATAAATGAATACTGTCTAAATTGACTTATTTCAACAATTTATAATTAAATTGAAGTAATATAAATATAAGTATAAAATAAAAATTGTTGAATAATTTTAAATACAATCTGGAGGACTTGTACAGGTAGCAAGATAGAGGAAGTTGTTTAATGTGAAGGTCTATCACCGGATGGTACGACTCTGTACCAGGCAAATCAATAGCTGAAGTAATTGAAAAAATGTCCGTCCCTCCAGGTGCGCGCCCACACGTGTGGATATATTTTTAAATAGAACGCATTACATCCGCATCTGATAATCCGGTGGAGCTTAAGGCAGTAAAATTTTGCGACGCAAGTAATTACCGGTGTAGATACTGAGGGGATAATGAGTTCGTTTCAATGGGATGATGATAATTACGAATGGATTACTTTAGTAATTACGGTTGCGCAGATCGTTAAAGTCTAGAGTGTTTTCCAATGGAATAAATTTACATAATATTATATTATTAAGGACCATTAAATGTTATATGCTTTTAAAAAAAATATACAATTTATTGTCTTCCCGTTTAAGAACCCAGAGAGACTTGGGGTGTTAAAATTCTGAATTACGCCGTTCGTGTGTGCCCCCCCCCTCCCCCTTTTCTCTCCCTAATCGATTTAGGTTAACTGTAGGGCGGAAGCTTTTCCTTGAAATAGGTGCACCAGAAGAAAATAACTATAAATCTTGTGTGTTATCATCTCTGAGCTCTGAGATTGCGTAATATTTACTATTAAAAAAATAATTTATTTCCAAGGATAAAAAATTACGACGTTATCCTCGTTAATTTTTTACCTCATTTCTGTATTCTGTGTCGAGGAGAAATTTTATTCGTCGAGAACCTCTTTTCTTTCTTTGTTTCTTCAAAAGTCTATTTGACCTTGTTTTAAATTTTTTATTTTCGTGACACATTTCTTGAGACTCTCCAATTTTTATTTATTTATTTAGAAATATATCAAAAGATGATAATTGTAGAGATTTTTGTCCACTCTTCAAGATAATTCCAGGGTATTTTTTTTCTTATTTTTTTTTAAAAAAACAACATTTATGTTAGCCTAATTTTAATAACCTTGTCAATTATACAAGCAGGTTTATTTCACTATTTTTGTGCTAAAACATTTGTATATTATTTATAGGTAGTAAAAACTGCATTTGAAAAATAAATATTCAATTAATTTTTTTAAAAAAATACCCCTCTGTAATCTATTATCACTTATTACCTTCGTAAACCACAAGTTTTTCTTGTATTTTTTTTAAAAAAACAATATTAATATATTCTGCTCCAAATTTTAAATCAGTTGGTTTATTAACCTTTTTCAAGATTCCCTGTTCTTATCACTTTTCTTACTGCTCTTTTTAAGTATTTCTGTTTTACAGACTTAATGTCAGCCTGTATCTATTGTTTTTTTTCACTCATATTATTTTATTGTCCTCGCCAACTTTTTCTTCTTGTCAAGACTCATATTCATTATATTAATGAATTATTTTGTCAATTTCCAGAAGATCCGAGAAATCCTCGTATTTCATGGCCGACCAATAAAAATATTTAAATTATGCTCAACTCGATATCTAAAAAAAGAGAAAATTATGAACCATCTCGTTGAATATTCATTAAAAATTTTTAATTAGAAGAATCCTCCAATACCTTTTACTTAATAAATATTTTCCAGCAGATGCGCAGGATCGTTCATAAAGACGTCACCACTGAATGGGAATAAGAATTGTAATTGGTCATGTGTAGTTTAAATTATTGAGGGCCACAAGAGACATCTAAAAATTATAATTTAATTAAATTCTATACAAAAATACTAACATAGTTCACACCTCAAAAATATGTAGGCGGAAATGGTTAGGGCACGTGAAAAAAGATGGAGGATATTAACCCAAGTACCTTCACAAAGGTAGAAGGAAATAGAAGAAAAGGAAGGCCCATGTTAAGATGATGGCTTGACGGAGCCTTGAAGGACATACAAACATTAAAAGTTAAAGCATGGTGGATGGAGGCGCAAGATAGGAACAGATGGAAGGATATCATTAAGGCTCACAAAGGACTGTAACGCCGGCCAAGAAGAAGAAGAATTTAATTAAATTAATATCAGTATATATTTATTGTAACCCTGATGAGGTTTTCACATGAGGACCGAAATTATTAATTATCCTTAACATTATTCTATATATTTCAATGTTTAAGCATATTTGTAAAAAAAAAAAGAGAACACAACCCATAGGTCATTGAAATATTTTTGGGGTTCTTATATTCAGTTTACAAGTTTGAATATTTTTTTTTAGATATTTTCTATTTCTATAATATTTATTATACGTGTTCAGTCCATCCTGAAGTTCCATTTTAGACATTTCCAAATTTTATCCCCGGTAAAGGAGGTTTTTTGCAACTATAAAAGTATGCACAAATAAATTTTTATCTGTAGCTGTTTGATTATTAATGTCCCGTTACGTCCCCCGCAAACCTCGGTCGCTATCGTCCTAACTGCATTTGAACGTCGAATCCGATTCCAGAATTTCCCCAGAGGACGAGATCGAGCCGCGCAATTTATCTGGCGTCAAAACCCGCTGATTGCAGAACTCGCGGACGCAATTATTGAATAATTTCTGTTTCGCGTATGCCGTTTGTCTGCGCGTCTGAGGCCGTGGAGGAGCGTTGACCTGAGCTTGTGTGCGGCGACCTTGCGTACTACGATAACCGCGGCCTTACGTCACCTCAGTCAGTCAGTCACTCAGTCAGCTGTGTTTATCTGCGGCTCTGGAGCCCGCTCACCCACGCGTATCCAAAATTATCACTAAATAAATTGAATTGCCAGGGTTTCGTAAGGAAAACAGGAGAGGAGGAACAATAAAAACACATCGGAAAAATTAATCAAAACTAGAACGTCAGTGTGGATCACATAAATGTCTACAATGGTTTCTTTAAGTATTTCGGAAGCCTGTCCTTAACTGCCTAGAGCGACACAACTGCACTGGTCAGTTGACAAAATTCAAAAGCTCTTCTTAGCACCTGACGAAAGGGACAAGGATCCCAGAATAGGAATTATTTCCTCTTCAAGAATAATTTAAATTCCAATACATTGATATCGTATATAAAAACCAACCAATTTTTTAATAATGTATTACAAAAAAAACTGCAAAGATTATATTAATCGCTTCTTCTTCTTTTATTGGCACTATAACCCAATGTGAGTTTTGGCCTTATTGACAATTTTCTTCCATTCCGCCCTCTCCTGTGTCAGTCTCCGCCATCCTCTTACTTTCATGGTTTGTATATCCTTCTCAATGTCATCTACCCCCATCTTTTCCGGGGTATGCCCCTTTTCCTCCTCCCGACCGGCTTCCAGTCCATGATCCGTCTAGGTGTTCTGCTTCCATCCATCCTAAGTACGTTTCCCATCCAGGCCAACCTTCTGCTCTTGATAAACCTAGCAATGTCCTCGTTATTCTAGTTCTTTGTTTGTTCTAATTCTCCATTCTCCATTCTCCATTCGTACATACAGGTCCGTATATCCTTCTCAGTATCTTGCGTTCAAATAATATTAATCATTTAGATAAACATAAATTTAGCTGTGAAGACTGCAATGTTTGTTACATAGGACAAACAAAACGGACCTTAAAGCACATATTTATGATTTAAATCGACCTCGTGACTAACATGTCAACTCAAACAACCACAGTTTCGGTTGGAATAATGTAAAAAAATATTCGCAATTAAATATTGTAGCGAGATTTTACGCAATTGTTACTCCATTACTGTTAAAACCTGATGAGGTCCACGGATTGTGGAAGGAACGTGGAGTATTAATTATTTTTTCTAATATAATAATGTTCCAGTAAGACTTGTTTGTAATTAATTCATAACCGACTTCTTGCCCGTTATATATTATAAATTTTTTATGTCCATTGCAACAGTGTAAATTAAAGAAGAAACTATTTTATTTTTTTAAAAAAATAGGAACTTGATATTAATATTTAATATGAACAGAAATCCTTAGAGATTTTTGAAAGCTCTTATGAGTGGCCATGAGGAAGGTCAGGAGTGAGTAATTTTATAACTCTCTTACATTAATTATCCTTCGCTTCAATTCCGTATCTGATCTCAAGCCTATACCGTAAATTCAGAATTTTGCATCTTTAAAAACAATTCCCTACAACATAGTAAATAAACACACTATAATTTTGATAACTAAACGACATGTATAACGACACAAACATTACGTTTAGAGTTAATTTAATTCAGTTTCACGTTTATAATTTTTGGGAAGAGTTCAAATTTTGTAATTTACGAATTTAGTGTATTAAATATAAAAACAGCGACTAGAAGCAGTTACGGTTATTTACCCTAACAACGACGGCAGAACAAGGGCAGCAAACATAAATTGAATTCTTCTATTCAAGGCCGAGGGTCTATTTTGAGCAATAGTTGAGGGAAATCCTTGGGCCAGTTACGATATTGTTTGCTATTTCAGGCCAGAGCGAAGTGAAGCCGTGCACGAGCACAGGCAAAGTTGCAATCTTTGCAAACGGATCTTCTTACATTCTCGTTTGTCTCCCCCGTATAGTCGTGTTTTTTGGCTCCCGTTGTCTCCTCGAGCTTTTATTTTCCTACCTCTAATTACAGTTCAAAGCGGTACCGTCTCTTCAATTTTTTTCTTTGAGTGTTGTCAACTGACCAGTGCAGTTGTGTTTCTCTAGGCTCTTCTTAGAACCTGACGAAAAGGACAAGGATCCCAGAAACGTTGTGTGGTATTTAAATTACCTTTTTTCTCTGTATTGGTAATCTTTCTTATTTCTCATTTTCAATCAGACGTATATTTTTTTCATTCAATAATCATGTACATGAAAGAAATATTTTTGTATTCTTCTTCGACTTCCAGTAAATCTTCAATATAAGAAAAAAAGGATGTAAGTTAATTTCTATACAAATTTTAACGCGTGGAAAGATTGCAACAAAAATTGGTACGCATATTCTGCAAAACTCGAGAACTGGGGGTACTGTGGTGGTGGTGAGAATACCCCTAGCATGAATGTGGAAAGAATTATAATTAAAAAACGTGATCATTAAGTGTTAAATTACTGCGCGCGCCAAGAGACCGTGATGTCACGCGCGCGCGCGCGAGAGAGAGAGAGACGTTACTACGCGACGATCAAAGGAAATAGTTCCTTTTTCCGGTAATGAAATAAAGCAGAAATATTTTCATTGATTGAAAAGTATAATTTTATCCAGTGATACTCCATCGAATGATGATAAAAAAACATTACGAAATACTTTACGATCCTTGCGGGAAATGTAAGTTAATTTTCGTGACGTATTAGTGACTCCAATATGGCGACTATTTTTTTACATTGAGAATCTAGCTGACAATTTCATTAATTTAATCTCTCGTAATGTCTGAAGACTGAGGGACAATTATATTCTGCAGTACTCAAGGAGTGTATTTAAGAAGAAATTCTGAGGTATGTTTGTTGCGACTGATGCAATAAAATTCAATGTATTTTGCAGCTGTTGAATTAATGCACTATCGGTATAAAGTGTGTAGGGAACTAGGAACAGTTAGATTTAGGTTAAATCACTTCTTGACTAAAGATTAATATAGAGTTAAATAATTTTTGTGGTTTATATAATTGAAATACGCAGGCAACGCCGGGCACCCAACTAGTATTGATTAAGAATAAAATACAAATGTTTTACTCTGGTGTAATTTTCGCAGGCAAAGAAACGTATTTCGGTTAAACGAACTTCCACGTGCAGTTATGGAATCTGTTATGTCAACATTTTGTCAGTCAGCGCTCCTCGTCCTTTTGACCTAAAAGAATAGTCTGTTGTTCATAAGGAGGGCAATTCTTGCGAATCTTTTCTCTTTTTACGTGGCAGATACAATTACTGCGAATTGCTTTGTCCTTTGCGACTTTCTCTTAATTGAAGCTTTTGCGGCTCCTCGGATTCTTTTCGTTCTTTACTCGTTCGGGCTTCCGCCTAAGAAAACCCGTAATAGATTGCATTTAAGAATTTCCCCGTGAGTTCTCTTTCTTAGCTTCCTCACGCTCTTAGAGCTTCGATCACGATGAAGTAATCAGGGGATTTCTGATTCTCGTCCAAGGATTAAACGATGAAAGAGGAGAAATGGGATTTTTTTTATTTTTTACCTAAACCGATCTGGAAAGGATTCCATAAATTTCTTAGACAAACAGACTCAGGAATGAATGCCTGTATTTAATAATTCACATTTATTTAACATATATTATCCTTGTGATTTTTATTGCATATATACTAATTCATATGTAGCTTTAACATACAATTATTAATTTATAAATTAACAAATACATTTAACAAATAGGAACTAGAAACTATGGTATGATAACGTAAAACACAAACCTTTCTCTTGCACAATCTGACTAATAATACAGTATAATAATTAAAAATTAATTAATAACCTTAAATATACAATTAAATAACAGATACCGAATAACAATACTAAAAGTATGATTTAATATTTACAGAGTATGGTTGTAGTAAATACTAAAAAAATAAATTATTTAAAAACAAATAAGGCAATCAGTAAACCAAACTAATGTGGAACTGCGTACAAAAAAAAAGACAATATAGAGAGAAGCGCACTCATATACATACTGGAAGCTGAACCATTAGAAATGTGAACATCAATGGCAACTAAAGGTCGAATATGAAACAAAGAAAAGAACAAAACTAAACAGAAAAAAATTTTTTTTAAAAGGGTGGATTGGAGAATTTTTTTTCATCACCACGTCCATGACCCTGTCGCTTTAAAGCATACTTTTTTGCCACAAGCCAACATGTCATTTATTTCTCTTTACAACTAACAGTAATATACTCATGGATATTTTTTTCCTGCCGATGGCATCTCCTCTACACGCAAACAGTTGAAGTTGTAGGTAATGGGCGTAATTTCACTACAATCTATTACTGCTCCTGTTTTTTTTTGGGTAACAAACTTGCAAGAAGTAGAGAATGCACTGGTCTTGGAATTTAGTGAGAGTTTTATTGCCACTTTAAAACGTCTTCGCTGACTCACATCCTGTTTGGCTGCCTTTCAGTTAAAGCTGAAGCAGGAAAAAAAAATAGCGCTTCGTTCTTGTCGAGTTTAGGGGTGTATGGTTTAAGATGAACCTTTCTTCATGTCAAATTTTTTCAGTTACTTGACGTGGTAGGGAAACACACAACCTGTTGCCACGGGCAACCGCTCCGCGCTCATTGTGCCTAGTGCAGCGAGGTTAGGCAACCCTTCCTACACTCGTGGCTTTGATTAGCCAACCTCAAGGCTGATATTAGATTATTGTGAAGTACGGATAATATGCTTCTGTAGACGTAGCCTACTTCAGAAACACTTATTTTCTCCTCATTATTTCAGTTTTAAATCTCAAAATAAATTAAATTTAAAATTAAAAATACCAAGGTAATCAAAATAAGTTTCTCATATATTTTTGCCTAATTATTTCTTTGGTTATTTTCCCCTAATTTTTATCTTTTATTAATTTTTTAGAGTAACAGGCTACATGAGGGTAATACACGTGGTGGCAACTGCCCTTTAATATCACAGGAAGGGATTTGAAAGGGAGGGATGCGGAAGGGTAAACTCGGGCCCCCGGGCTATAGTTAAAGGCATTGGCCTAAAACTAAAGTAGAACAAACCCTAGAAAACCTGCATGAGGTAGTTCAGGCATTTGGTACTTGCCCCACGCCCTTCCGATGGCGGGATAGGGGTTTTTATGGGGACGCAGCATTTCCCTTCTCCGTGCCTCGACCAGTTTAGGAGGCAGCTGGCCGACTATTCCAATGGGAATAGAGGACAACTCTTACCGTATGTCCAAGGTCTGTGATCCCCAGAATATACACTTCTCAAAACAGGCCGAGGTGTTTTGGCTTGTGTGAAGCTTATTTAAAAAACGGAGAGGAAAAGGCATCCCCAAAGGTAGCGTCCTCATACTTTCTTCTTCAGCAGAATCACATTTCAAATTCTTTCGGACTTAAAGATCGAAGGATTACCTGGTGAATAGAATTTTAAAAATTCTTCTAGGGGTTCCACCCGGGTTATCTACGGAAACAGCGGCGTTTCCACTTTTGCTTTGAAGTAGGTGGCAATGCTAACCGTCGAAACGTCGCTGTTTACGGTGGAAATCCGAGAAACTTTTCTATTGAATATTAATATAGTTATTATTTCTTTAATTACTGTCATATTAGTATCTTTAACGTTGCTTTAAATTATATATTTTTTGTAAAGTACCATTTTTTTAAAAAAACTTTGTATTTGTAATAATTATTCTTTTCATGTAATCTTATATTATGACCTCGACCGAGGACTAATTGAATGAATAATAAATCTATCTTCCGGACTTTTCCCGTCCCGACTTTCCAGCTGACAACGTTTACTTGTGCGCTACTCGTGTAACTGTCGAAACTTCCTCCTGCAACCCCTATTTTAATGTTTGAAACTTCTTTAAACAATCTTTCATTAACGGTGCGTTAATGCACGTCACGTAAATACATATTCCATAGTTCTAAATTAAATTTTCCTAAAAAAAAACAACTTGGAAAAGAGAATAGAAGAAAGCGCTCTTCGGGTCGTCACTTTCATCACAATGAAATAAATTACGGATTTTGCGTCGAGAAAGTACTTTTCACTGCAGCTCGTCCCCGTAATTATCGCGTTTTCCGCGCTCTCTTCCTACTGCATTTTCGCATTTTTAATTATTATAATGACGTGGTGGTCATCTGGTAAGTTGAAGTGTTAATTAACTGCAATTAAGGGGTAACAAAGTAGTAACAAAAAAATGCTCAATTAAGGAAAGATAAGTACAAGAGTTCCCAATTAAGTAGTCAATAGGCTGTTATAAGAAAAATAAAATTAAAACGTAAGCTCTACTGTGAGCACTCGTCTACGAATGCAGTGATAAATATTAATTTCACGAAATCAGAACTTTATTAAATAATAGCAAAGAACGCGTAGTATAAAACATTTGTCAAAATATGTTTTTTAAGATAAGGTTAACGTAACATAGATTTTTTTATCGATTCTGTTTATTTTTTTTAAAAAAAACTCATGTTTCGACCCGGCGTTAATAGCCCTATAAAATACTGGATATTTCTAAACAGATAACATTGAGGTTTATTAGTTACCTAATTATAGGATAAAAATATAATTAGGCGTATCATGAAATTTATAAGGGGATAGACGATGAGGCCAATTTTTATTATTAATTAAATGTTGACAAAACAGGTTGGTTTAACGACAATTTACATTTTTGTATAATAATAATAAATTTTTTTTTAATTATATAAAAAAATGTCTGTCCACTGCTATACTCTCGACACCACACTGGAGCACAATCCTAGCAAGCATTGCATTCTTGCCACATTCTTGTATACGACTTGTGTGTTTTAATGCCGCCAACAATGCGAGCCCAAATTTTGTTCCTTAAATATTTCCTTTTAATTACTACAATATATATATATATATATATATATATATATAATTTTTTGATTATGACTTCCTGCCAAAAATGGTGATAAAAGTGAAATCAGTGTGGTATATTAATTTTAAAAATTCGGAAATTTGGAGCAGAACCTCCGGAACAGGTTTTGTTACGTTTAATCATCCAAATGACGTATTTGAGTAGCAGTTTGTACAGTTTTAAGAAAGTAATTAAAACTTTGACTTTTTAAATAATTTTTTGAAATCAACATAACTTATCAACTAATAAATAAAATTGATCTTAATCCAGTCCTCTCATTTCGGAAGTAATGCCGATGCCTCGTTTTTGACAGTTTTCAATTTTCTCGTACTTTTTCTGTTCTCAAGACAATCCCGTCATGTTCTGTGCGTTTCATGCCCTACATACAAGAAAGAACCTTCGCTCTTTTTTGTTAGGTACGCCTTCGAACAGAAAGACTTTCCCGTCATGACGTAACCGCGAACTTTTGCTCTTGTCTCTCGACGTCGGATTCCAACCGCGTTTATTGCTTCCTCACACCCGAACTATAAAACAGAGAGTAATGAACACAAAATAATAATGAAAATACGAACGTGTTACTTTGGGGGAAAGGAAGTGGATGACCCGCCATTATATTTTATTTTCGAATTTTTGAAATTTACTGTGATCGATTTATAACTTTGTTTTGAAGGAAGAGAGACGCGGAAGAGTACCAGGGAATAAAAAAGGGGACAGCAAGTAGTTGAGATTGAGCTAGAAATTGGTTTATTTATCGTTTCATGGGCGATAGTCGTCGTAAATGTAAAATATTCGGGTCAGTGTCAACGTACGAAATACACACCGCAAAGATAACTGAGGAATTTTCCTTTCTTTCCCTTCCGTTAATATGTTCCAAGTCTTGTTTACTGGAGATCACTGAAGCGATGCCGGTTGTGCCTGAAAGCCTTCGTTCGATCTCATATCCACTTGCTCTGCCACTTGTTATGCTTTCACCTTGCCATTTCATCACGCCCAACCTAAAGCTAACCTTGCCGTGTGTAAGGTGTCAAGGTACGGACTGTGGGAAACCTGTTCCACCCTAACGAGCTTCCCGTTATAAAGAGTGAAACTTTTATAACACTTATAATTTACATCATGGCGAAATTAGGTTACAGAAGTTACAGTTAAAGTATTATCGAATATGTTAATCGTAGTAATCACGTGGTTGATGCCGAACGCATGACAACGTCAAATAACAATACGATTAATTACTGGCTTTATTGTCCATCTGATTTGCAGAATGAATTATTAAAATGGTGAAATAGTGAACAAGAGTTCGACGAATGTCAATCCATCGACGACTGAACACCCGTAAAATACACGTGGGAGATGAATCTGGGTTAAGTGTCTAGGAGTGTCCTCTATAGTTATTTAGATGGTCTAATAACACATATTAGGCCAAACATAAACTTACATTTAATAGCCGAGTGATGTAATGACCTATTTAGTATTAAAGCGATGTGTCAAAAGAAGTGGAGGGAACATGTGGAGGAAAGTTGTTAATAAGTGGCATAAACAACGACTTTCTACGAGAACTAGCAATGATTCTATCATAAACATGTATTAAATGGGTTGGCCGATCCTGTGTAATCCGCAGACGATGAAACCCACATGTGACCTTCGGGTCCTGACTCGTGGGAGAGTCTCCGGAACCATTGTTTAAAATGGCATCTGCCTGAAACGCTCTTAATAACCATGGGATATGTTTACACTTAGCTGGTATTTCGCCTTTTCATCACGATTGATAAACTGAAGACTGTAACTTGATCCGCTCTAAATGGCGAGGTCTCACGTTGCTTCATTCTGCGGGCAGAATTCTCTATCTGCAGACTACACGTGCGTTTCGACCTCTAGCCAGCAGTCTGGTGAATACCAGTTAAAGATAACCTCTAGATATATCAAAGGCTGTTGTTGTTTCCTCTCACTCACGAATTAATCAAGCTACCATCTTTAATTTTTCACAACAATGAGATGATTACAGCGGTTACTGTTAATAACCAACGTAACCTTCAAAGCACTAGATGACATTCTTAAATGTGGCATGATAGTTTTCTTGGCTAAATGAATGTAAAATATTTGTTTAATTAACTTCTAATATCACTCAAATCTAAATTAATTATGGGAAATAAAAACATGTAAGAATTGACCAACACAGGAATCTTATATAGTTTATAAATTACCTATTTAAAAGTAATATCTTTTTCAACAAATTGAATGCACATTTATTGAGCTGTATTTGCTAATTTGCATGTGTTGATTTCAGAACTGTGTGAAGAATGGGCACTCGCCAACAGCAAAGAATTTGAGGCTGAGCCCCCAGAGAGTGTAACATTCAATATCAAGTATCTTGGCAGCGCACTAGTTGAAACTCCTAGTAATGAAGAAGCAACAGCCGAGGCTATTAAAACAATTATCACAATGGTAAGTTAGTCACTGTGAAATTAATATTCTTCAAAATGATCACATCCTACTACAATTGTCTGTAAATTGGTTTGGATGATGTGAATATTATGCTTTTTATATATTAATCATGTTGATCCAACAACTTGTAATTACTTATGATAAAAGTTGGTCAAGTAACTTGTAGACATAACTAAATACTACAGAATCATATATATACACATACATACATACATACATACATACATACATACATACATGAGAGTTATTTTAATGGGAGCAAATATTTTATTACGTCAATTTTTATTATCAGTAACTTACTTGAAAAAATGGTATTTATACAAAGAGTGTGGTTTAACTGTACAAATATGAAACGATAAAATATTTGATCTGTTAGTTATAATTTATGGGATTTTAACTTAAGAATACATGAATATTGTTGATTTGTTAATAATTAACCTACAGAGAACCATTATTTCTCCTTACTGATGATTAATATAATGTTTTGAAAGTATTAAAGCTAAATTATGAAAAAAATTACATATTTTACATGTTAGTCACAATATTTCTGATGTATAATACATGAAATGACATTTTAGAGCAAATATAATTATTATTAGAGGGTTGTACTAATAATGAAAGTATGTATAAATAGGAATGCAAATGAACGAATAATAAATTACTTCTTGTTAAATTAAATTGGATGAAAATTGAATTAAAATGTCAATATTCTTAATAGAATAACAATGTTTACAAACAAGGAACTTTTATTTAACTATGAAAATTTATTTCAGGCGAAAGCAAGTAGTAAGAAACTACAAAGGGTGGCCCTAACAGTGAGTTTACGTGGAATCAAAATGGTAGACTTGGGAACTGAAGATGTCCACCTGGAAGTTTCCATATACAGGCAAGTGTAATAGAATATTAATTTAATTCTTACTGCAGCACCTATAATTGAAGTTGTATTTCAAACTCTTCTTTTTATCACATTCTAAAACAAAAGGATCAGATGTTAATATTAATATTTCATATTATTCAGAATAACATCATAGTGAGAACAATTTAATGTTTAAAAAATTAAATAACCAGAATAAATTTATTTGCTTCCAGAATTTCATATTGCTCAGCAGATGCTACCTATGACCATGTTTTTGCTTTCATTGCAACAAATACTAATGAAACCATGGAATGCCACGCCTTCCTGTGTCCCAAAAGGAAAATGGTATTTATAGTTTAATATACATTATTTTAAATTGTTGAAACTAATTTATTTTGTCCACACTTATAATTTTGACTTGTCGATAGGCACAAGCTGTAACCTTAACTGTTGCTCAATCATTCAATACAGCCTATGAGATGTGGCAAGTTTCACAAGGTTCTACTAAAATCCAAGAAGAAAATAACAGGCAAAAACTTGAAAAGGAAAAAATTTCTGGTAAGTTTAAGGATTATATGCTTGAGATCAATAGGAAAAAAATGTGTATATTATTTGGAAAATTAAAATTGCAAATTTTACTGTTGTAAAAATATGACTTCTAATAGTAGCCATAAAAATGTAAAGTTTATAATAACATAATTTTATCTTTCTTTTCAGAAGGGTTCTGTAATAAGATAGCTGAAAACTGTTCGAATAAGATACAAACAGAAAGTAAAAGCCTGCTGATTGACTTTACATCTGATCCTGTTAAATATGCTGATAATGGAAATTCATGGGTATGTTTAGTGCGATAAATTAAAATATTTCAGAGTCCGAATGAATGAGTTAGTGTTCATGAAATGCAAATAACATTGGTTGTGTGTTTATGTCAGGGATTGTGCCTTAGTAAATTTTTCAGCAAATAAATTATTAGAATTCCTGTTAGTGAAGAATAAGCAAATTAATTACCTTGTAACCAATAAGTTCCTAAAAGATCAGTTTATTCAATAGAGTATTTATTACTTTCACTTATTACAACACTAAATTTTACTATACATTCTATTATTGATAGTATTGAAATATACCTTTGGTTGTAAAATATGTATATCAAAATTTTAACTGGACATGTGCCCATGAAAAAGTTAGATCCTTTTTGGCAATAATTGCATTCAAGGTTTCAGAAAATGTTGAATTGATCAGAAAATTATGTTCAGTAAGTGAAATATACATTTCCAAATTAAATTTAATAATTCAATCGTAAACATCCATTAAGGAAATCTCAAATCATTATTTTTTGCTGTTTGAAACTAATTGTTTGCCACATATCTCAAAATGAACTGGTTTCTCTCTAATAGTTATACCATGTAAATAAAATGGTGACCTTTTCTCCTCGATAAATTTAATTTTTCAAAAAATCATCTAACATGAATATAAATAGTTTATTTTAATTATTGCTTGATATATTTTGACATTAGTAAAAATACAGTAAATATGCTCTATTTTCAGGTAAGCTTTGAAGATGAAAGGACAGAAAACTTCAACAGCAATTTTGCCAGGTAAAAATTAATTATTACAATTAATTTGTTAGTGAATTAAACAAAGGAATGAAAATTAATTATATAATTCATAGATGGAATGAGAGTAAAAAAAACAATAATTTTTATTTTTGTTGTAGGTTTGGTGATAACACAAACATCAGTTCAAATTCTCCACAGCAACATATCCACCTTTTGCAGAACAACAGCCACAATACCAGCAACAACAGTTGTTGGGGAGAGACACATTCAATAAATCTGCTGTGTTCTTAGCAAGTAGGATAACCAGTATTGTGGGACTAATGATTATTCTATTTTTACTTTTTATTAAACGAGACTGCTATTTCTTACACCAACTTTCTGATCCATTTTAAAATATTGGTAATATTCAATTATATTAAAACGTAAATGCACAAAAAAAATAATTGCTTCAAAGTACCTACAAATGACAATTTTATATGCTAAACATTTTAATGAATTTACTTTTACATTTTATTATAATGCATCTACTTCCCTGAAATGCACCTGTGGCCAGTAACATTAATAATTATATGGAGAAAATTATGAAATTACATTTTATTTTGTCTTGTATCTATCAGCATAATTTTAAGTTTTACCAATTGTCAATTTCTAATGCTATAGTTATTCTTTACCGTAAATATCGAAGCAGGCTATGACTTACTCATAAATATAAACTTTATTGTTAAATTAACAGTGGAACTTGTATATATATATTGATCTTTTTTAATGAAGTCTACCTGCTTTGTATAGAAGCATATCAATTAGATACTCAACAATTACTATCTGAGTTTTTAATAACTAGAACAGATACTTAATAATATCTATGTTCTACCACATTAAATATCATGGAGATTAAGTGCAAGTTAATAATTTTCAAAAAAGACACATATTCCTTATAAGGTGATTAAAATCAATAGAGGTATTGTAGTATAATTGACTAATATAACTTACTGTTATTATATTGAATGAAATTTCCATTATTAGCTTATTGTGAAGAAAACTGAATGAATGTACCTGCCAATACCTGACACAATTTTTTTTGAAACGATTAAATGAAATACAGATCTTTCAAGAGCAATGTATGTGAAAGCTACATAATTAACTTGAGACATATCACATAATATAAATTTTGAGAGATAATATTGTTCAGGTTTTCCTTTGTTTCATTTGGAATAGGTGAACTAAGAGAAGAATAGATTACCATCATTATACTTTGTTGATGTGGTATTGTAAAGAGGGAGGATTGATATACTGGAATGTAGTATTGAGATGAAGGTGTGATTGACTAAAATTTAGGACTCTAATGGGAAGGGGGCGGTGGTAATATTTACCATGTGAGTCTGCAACCATTTCACTTAAACTAAACCTTAGATTTTGTTTATTCTCAAAATCAGTCAATGGAACTCCTTAACAATATTATCTGAGACTCAAAACCACTGTTATAATTAAATTTCAAATCCACGATGAATATTATTTCGATATATAATGGAAAAGAAAACAGTTTAAGAAATATCTGAAAGTCAATTACAGCCAAAGACCTTTAGAAAGTTTAGAGGAATTAAGAACTGTCAAATACTGAGCTGGAAAAAAATTCTAATCTTGCCTTATGCATGTGTCATGTGATATTAAAAGTTCATGTTGAGCATAAATATTAGAACAGTTTATTATTATTATTATTGTAAATAAACTGTATAATTTTATGGAGATTGAGTGTTGAGCATTCATCTGGGAATTGAAATATATTACAAAGTTAATCAAAGATTACTATGGGAATTATTAAAATTGGATTTGTTTTGAGATGTTATTAGGCCTACACAAAATTTTACATCATCTTTAAACTATTACAGAAGTATGATTTTCTGTAAGTTTTCATCTTAGTTTTATAATACACTTGTGTTATGTGACAATTAATTTGTGTTAAATGTAATTTGGGCTGAAGAATTGAATCTCATAAAGAAAATAATATAAAAAGGCTTCTATTGCTTGTGTATGCAAAGATAAGAGGAATGTGGAATAGTTCATAATGCAGACCGAAGGAAATATTTATGAAAATACAGGCTTCTATGTTAATATTATACTTTATAATCAATATGATTAAATAATTTAGTTCAAAATTATTTTTACTTTCACTTTGAAAATGCAGCTATTTTGTTTAAAGCTTTATTTTATATTATGGACTGAATTGTATTATAATATGTGCCTTTTTGTATTGAGTTTAAATAATTTTAAAATGGCTATAAGATCAATGCTATAAAAGTTGATAACATTGTAATTTTTCTACAATATATTTTATTTACATATTTGTAACAAAATGTATAATTATTATCACTAAATGTGAGCTATACCTATTACTTTGTGTAAATAAACAAACCAATTGTATACATTATTGTAAATAACATATAAATTGTTTTATATTCTCTGTCTATACTGTACCATTTATGTATAATAAATAATTTATTGAGTTTCTATGAAATTCCAATTTCTATGTACTCTAATCTTTACTGTGTTAGAAAATGTTTGTATAACTAAGTAAGAATTCAATAAGAAAATACTAATATTCAATAACACTGACGCTTTCAACACAAACATGTTTATTTTTTTATTTTTAATTATACAGTGTGAAATTATTTTCTGAATTAACACATTCTCCTTTACAAATTATTCATTCACTATTTAACTGTACTGTTAAGCCTACTTCCAAAAAATATGGTAAGTTCAATAATATGATGTACCAACAAAATTTTATATTGCTTCATGAACTATTTCTCAATGTGAATAAGGTGCAAATCTATGTGCCTTCAAATCTGAGACAGTCGTGGTGTTGCTCGGTATTTTAATTTGATAATTCTTATTTTTCATAAAAAAAAATTCCATCTCTATATTTGACTGTACTTTCGATTTTCTCTGCTTTGCTGTTAAATGCAATTGATTATTTGGAGTAAAGAATATATCAATTATTGTATTAAATCCTTAACAGAATCTGTGTATTAACATTGATATTATGATCGATCATTTATTTGTTTACCAATTTCCTCGGTGAGCTCAAATTTACAGTCAAACATATTCAAACTCTTTTCCTTTTGATAACCTGTGGTTTTCTAGCAACTTGGAACACAACTTTTGAATAATATATCTTGATGCTGAAATAGGTTTTCTGTTATATAATTACTATTACTATGTAGAGAATAAGGGTAGAAGGGGAAATGTTTGTTGCAATTACTGAAAGATTTAAGGATGCAAAAAGATTTGTTACTTTGTATTAGAAACTATTGTAATTCCTTTTAATACTGTTCAAAATGTAACTGAAAAAGTAAAATAATTTCGAAAGATGGCTGTCAGATGAAAGTAGCCATTAAAATAGGTATTACAAGAAAATATAATTTTGTTCAAAATGAAGAATCGCACAGTTTTGCCCTTCATGTTAATTCATACAGATTGTGGGAAATCTCAATTACAGAAGGTATTTTTTTATTCCATTGATATGAAGTGGCATACTATTAGGCAAGATGGAGGGCACTTCTATAACCATTTATATTATTAACTGTAAACCTATGGGAGCGAGGAATTAACTGTGGTATTAATATTTATAAATATGTTTGACAGCCATAAATGAAACGCTAATGAACTGTTGGGGTCATGTTTTCTTAAAGAAAGAAGAAGTGACGCCGTGAATGGCGTTTATACATGCCACTAGGCATAAAACCAGTAATTCATGTTTACCTAGCACTATTTCCAACCCAGTGAAATATCATTGGGAAATAATTTACAAGGGGGAAAAAAAGGAAAACAACGTTTTACAAGCAGGATGTCATACAAGACAAATGTGTCCGACAGGTGTTCCATGGTTTAAGAACGTGCTTCAGCTTCCATACCTCATTAAGTTTTAACATGAGTGTATATATTATTTTATTTTGTGTACTCTATACTATAAGAATAAAGTATTTATTTTATATCTTATTATCAATATAACCTATAAGGCCTAGAATCGCTGATTCCCCGCTACCAACCCTGCCCCTCCGCCGAGAAATTTGGAAACGTTTGTCACATAAAGGGAAGGAGGGGGGGGGGGATTAGGGCCAGTAGTTGCGGTGGCTCTCGCTAGATGGTGCACAACGTTCGCCCCGCTGTATATCGATAGAATCGAAAATTACGGCGTGCGCGACAATTGTATAGCGATAGATCGACATTGTCGTAGTCTCTGTCAGCCGCAGCAGTCAGTATGTTCCTTATAGGCAGTGAGCGAGTGTGTGGTGCTGGTAATATTTCTCCTCGCGAGTAATAATGTAGCCGCGGACACACGTGACTCCTTTGTTGATGAATAAGCCGCCACTTATTGACCGTATACTAACACTAGACATAGTTAACTGTTGAGTAACAGTGGCGAAATGAAGTGACCATGTGTTATTCGCAACGGTAAGTTAACCTCAATCAAGTCTTGTTCTATTTACTATTATCATCTCTTACAATTCAATTTTCTGATTTAAAATGAAAAAAAATGTGCGAATCAGCATTAATTTTATCGAAATAGTGTTTCCATACGTGTATATATTTTTGAAATACGTTAACACAACGTGTTTTTAAAACGTCGGTGTTTATACTTTGATAGACGATTTTACCCAATATTTATTGACAAGTTTATAAGGTGATACGCAACTTTATTGCGTTATTCGGGTACAGGTAAAATTGGTGCTAGTTTTCGTATTTTTGTCAAGGTTTAAACGGACTTTGAATGGAAAGAATTGTCCATTAAAAATAGTAACTACCATTGTCAACAATAATTTTAAAATGCAAATAATTCCCCCAGGTGGTTACTTGACGAATATTATATTTGGTGGGGGGGGGGGGGGGAGGAGGCGTTAGTAGTCATGCCGCCAGCATGGAATTTCATGCTGGATTAAGTTAGTTCTTTATATAATCATTGAATTCAAATAAATGTCATTACAACCCCCCCCCTCACTAATTTATTCCCAATAATAATTTAATATTGATTTTCACGTTATGACAAGGGATATTTATTTCGTAGAATTTTCAAGCGACTGTGACAGTGAGTAAGCAACATAATCCACAAGTTTACTGCATTAATTTACGGATTGCTGTGCCGGGAATTTTAAACCCCCCCCCCCAATTCTTTCTGGACGATATTTATTAACTATTAACTGATCTCTCACCTGAATGGCGGATAATGCCACTGCCGTGCTACTAGTTGTGGTTCTGATTGAAGAAGGAGTAAATATATTCCTTCTTCGGCTTCCCCCCCCCCCCCTCTTATAGGTTTGCCGTCTTCAATTTCCATTTCTGTCTGTCGTTCCAATCTCCCTCTTCCAAATTCCTATCCTCCATTATGGTTTTCCACATGGGTTTCCCACTTTAATCTGTGGGTCTGCCCCGTTTATTTTTATTCCAGGAAGTGACCATTGGTATATTTCCTTTGGCCATCTTCCATTTTCCATTCTCATTGTACGTGGCCATACACCATTTAAGGGGTTTGATTTTCAATCCTTTTTAAATGACAGACGTGGTCACGTTCATTTCTTTCCAAAGGAGCTCATTCCTAATTTTATCCTGTCTTGTTTTTTTGAAGACTTCTCCTCAGAGAATCGAATTCTACTGTTCTAATTTTGTTGTTTTGTAATTCTGTCAGGGGCCAAGTTCCACTTCCATAACCTAGAATGTTCTGTATTTATGCTCTAAGTAATTTTGATTTTTGTTACGTTCATTTCTTTCCAAAGGAGCTCATTTCTAATTTTACCCTGTCTTGTTGTTCCTTGAAGACTTCGCCTCAGATAATCGAATTCTACTGTTGTAATTTTGTTCTTTTGTAATTCTGTCAGGGGCCAAGTTTCACTTTCATAACCTAGAATGTTCTGTATTTATGCTCTTATAAATTTAGATTTTTGTTTCCTTTTTTCATTTTTTTTATTCCAAATTATTCCGTATAAAATCTTGGTAGCCATTGCTATTTTAGTTTGTATATCCCTTTCATATGTTCCTATACATTTGTAATTATTGAACCCCCCCCCCCCCAAGTATTTAAAAAATTCACATTTTTTTTATTTTTTCTGTGTTTTGAGTGTTGTCTCTTCTACATCTTTTCCTAAACTCATGTATTCTGTCTTCTGTAAATTTATGTTCAGTCCCCCCCCCCCAATTTTTTTTATATACTTCCATGAGCTTATTTATCATGTCCTCTTCATCTCCTGCAAATAGGTAAATGTATTTAAAATTGAAAAAAAATATATATCAGTTTTTAGGAAGAGTTTGATTGATGTAAGTAAAAATTTTTACAAGCAAAATTTAAGTGTCAGCTGATTTTGACAACTGTAAACGCGCAGTAAGACACAGACACAGTTGAGAATTTATTTATTAAATCAAAATAACTAATAATAATTTATCAGGTCTTACTGTTTCATTACAGTCTTTGTGTGTAATTGAGGGAGATCTATTATTTTTTTTGGGGGGTGGGGGGAGGCAGAATACCAAGGATGGGAACCGCAAAACAGGCTCTTAAAAAAAGGAAGATAGCGCAAAAGGCGGCGGGGGGGGGGGGGAAGTCTTAGGTTTAGAGAGTCGAATAAGGATTGTGGAAGAATTACAGCGATGGAGGAACACAAGCGATGGACGTTTTGGAATGTTTTCTAAATAAAATTCTAAATTCGGTGCTACGTAGGATGAAGTTAAGATGAAAGTCGTGACTGGTTTGAAGCGGTTTTTCCAACTTGTCATATCCTGACCCGACCTCTTCATATCCTGAATTACCTATCTGCGTTTCCTCACCAGTCCTATATTCCATCACAGTGATTTTCTAGGCCGTTGCATTCTTTTGACTTTCCTATCGTCAGACTTTTCTAAACGTGTCTCATTTCACATTTTGTCATTCAGTTTAATTCTGAACCCTGTCAGTTTCCCCCCCCCCAACCTGTCCCCAATTTTCCCTTTCAAGTACGTACGTAAATCTCGTGTTCCATTCTTCACAGCTACAGAAACGTCTCTTCGAAATCCTAACTGGGGGTATTGGTCAGCAACTGGCGTTATGTTCGTGGACGATTATTTTTCAGTATAAATAAATGAATAAATACATGGCCTTAAGATAGAAAATTATAGTGTTTATTAACAAAAATTATTTTTTCGACGTTTCGTCCTCTTTTTAAGACTTCTTCAGGTGGGACAGATTTTAATATGTTTGTATTTATAATTAGTGAATAAAATTAAGAGGCAAGTTTTTGTTGCCTTGCGTGTTTTAAAAAAATGTCGGGTATATATATATATATATATATATATTTTTCAAAATTATTTTTCAGCTGCATTATTATTTAAAACTTGATGAATGTTGAATGTAGATTTCTGCGCGGGTTATTATATCTTGTGTGGAAAACAACGTTTCGATGCATAGTTCAGCCATCTGAGGTCGTGACTTGACGACGATGGTGGAGTTAGCGGTCGAAACGTCATCAGATCCGCATTCTCTTGATGAATATTCACCGGATGGTCAGTGTTTGCTGATGTCAGAGATTGAAACAATAGGGGCAACGTTTTTTTTTTAATTGTACAGTTTCTTACAATTGTGATAATAATGATTAACTGTTCTGTTAAACTTAACATGCAGTAGGTTGCAACAATTACGTTGTATAATGAATAAGAAAGACAAAAAAGTGATGATACAAATACCACACAACGTTTCTGGGATCCTTGACCCCTTTCGTCAGGTGCTACGAAGAGCCTAGAGCGACACAACTGCACTGGTCTTCCAGACTCATTCCAGAGATCCTTCACATTAAATCGAACATCACAGCTATTAATGTACAGACAGACGCTATGAAACTCAACAATTGCTTCTTCTTCTTCGGCTTTTCCCGCTTTTATAGGTTTGCCGTCTTCAATTTCCATTTATTGTCTGTCGTTCCAATCTCCCTCTTCTAAATTCCTATCCTCCATTATGGTTTTTCACATGGGTTTCCCACTTCAATCTGTGGGTCTGCCCCGTTTATTTTTATTCCAGGAGGTGACCATTGTTATATTTCTTTTGGCCACCTTCCATTTTCCATTCTCATTGTATGTGACCATACACCATTTAAGGGTTTGATTTTCAATCCTTTTTAACGACAGACGTGGTTACGTTCATGTCTTTCCAAAAGGAGCTCATTTCTAATTTTATCCTGTCTTGCTTTTTTGAAGACTTCTCCTCAGATAATCGAATTCTACTGTTGTAATTTTGCTCTTTTGTATTAAACAATTGCCATGATCCCTTATTATTATTTCGCTAAACCTTCCTGTTTTTCCCCCATTGTCGTTGCTCCCTTATTGTTACGCTAACACTTGGGCTCTCCCATTGTCGTTACGTTTGCGTCACTTTTGAGTGTTGTCAACTGACCAGTGCAGTTGTGTTTCTCTAGGCTCTTCTTATGACCTGACGAAAAGACCGCCGTGTCAAGCGAGAGGGGAAAAGAAAGAGAGAGAACTTGAAGACGACATAATTATGCACCCGAAACGTTGCTGTTATTTTGAACTTAATTTTTATAAATAAAATTTCCGTTATCTGTTGTAAACTCCATTTTGTTTTACATAATAACAATAACGGACGAAAAATCTTCTTCACACCTGACTAAAGGGGACAAGGATCCCAGAAACACGTTGTGTGCTGTTTATATTACCCCTTTTATTTGTCTGTATTTGTCTATCTTTCTTATTCATTATTTTCAATCAGACGTACATTTTTTTCATTTCAATTAGTTAGATAACATCAGAGAGTAGTTGGAGATTGAGCTGTGGACGGAATAAACGCAATGGACGACGGGACTAGAAAGCTGTGGAAACAGCAGCAATCAAACTCCTTTCACCTATCCCCGATTCTCGATAGAGAATTATAAATAAAAATAAAAACCTTATCTGACTTGTATTAAATATAAATATAATTAGTTTAAAAGGGCCAAAACTCAGAATTGATTGATTTATTGTCATAGCAAACGTAAGTCAAGTTTAGGGGGACAATGAGTAGCTGATGGATGAATGAATGTAAGGAATGCAGGCACAGAACTGAACCAAGCACACGCCGTATACCAGTAAAATTTTCTGTGGATTCCTCCTCTTATGACCCACAAATTGATGTTGACATTTCATCTGTGATGAATTAGCCGCAAATTAATGCATAAAAGCAAATACGTTCAAATTTTTATTTTATCACAGTCATTTTAATAATCTTTTCCCTTATAGCGTGAGGATAATTCTTGGCTACCTTCCTCTACCCTTCCGCAACCCCCCTTTCAAATCCCTTCCTATGCTATTAAAGGGGAGTTGCCCAACGTGGATTAGCCTCATGTAGCCTGTTGCCCTAAAAAAAAAATTACGACACCACCTCTCGCAGGCAGAACCTTGTAGGAGCGACACGAAGGGGCTATCTTTGGGGATGCCTTTTCCTCTCCGTTTCTGAACTAAGGTTCCCACAAACCGGGACACCTCGGCCTGTTCTGAGAGGTGTATGTTCCGGGGTCACAGACCTTGGGCATACGGTAAGAGTTGTTCGCTATTCCCATTGGAATAGTCGGCCAGCTGCCTCCTAAACTGGTGGAGGCACGGAGAAGGGAATGCTGCGTCCCCACAGCAAACTCCTCTCCCGCCATCGGAAGGGCGTGGGACAAGTACCCAATGCCCGACCTACCTGATGCAGGTTTTTCTAGGGTTTTCCCTGCATTTATTTAGGCGGATGTCTGGTAGGATCCTTAAACCATAGCCCGAGGGCCCCTAGTTAACCCTTGGCTACCTTCCTCTACCCTTCCGCATCCCCCCTTTTAAATCCCTTCCTATGCTATTAAAGGGGAGTTGCCCAATGTGGATTACCCTCATGTAGCCTGTTGCCCTAAAAAAAATTGCGACACCTGTCCTCCTCTTTCATGATGTGCTGCTGGCGGATTGTGTTATCTGACGTTTCTTCTTATCTACGCGGAACTTTCCTTATCTCAAGAGCTGCGAGGAGGAAAACTAAAAAAAAAATCATTTGTGATTGGCGAACAGAGAGTGAGTGAGAGTGAGAGCCGGTGATAAAGAGGACACGACACAGTAATTTACTATACTTTTGCGGCACATTGTTGCAAATTTACGTTTCTTTTGTTAATGTGCGTTTGTGGTAATAGTGCAGTAAGCCCCTGCGGTGTCAAGATAAGGGGATAAGAGAGCTTCTTCTCGCATTGACAGGCTACTGTCCGATTCCTCGACATGTTCTTGTTTACTCTCTGTCGTTGTCTGCCCCACAAACTGTCAATAATATTGACACTGTACGGACTGAAATAGGTAGAGCAATATAGTTACACACACCATGGCGTTCAGTCCTTGGTAGGGCCCACTCTCTTCTACCTCTTGCTTTCCTCCTCCATCCTCTTTATGTCCAACTCCTTCATATCTTCCTACATTTTCTCCACCCATTTCTTTCTAGCTGAATCATGTCATTTTCTTCTTTGCTCTAGTCGTTTCCATTCCATCAGTCCGGCTTTCTGAACGAGGTTCTTTTTATGGTGTATGGGTTGTTAACCTTACGGCCAACTCCCCCCCCCCCACCGCAACCTGGAGGAACATTTAGAGGTTATATTGCACAAAATATATTGGGTAATATCTGTGGTCTTTATTGTACACAATATCGCCTCATTTTCCCTACTACCGTTGCCAATTTTTCTCATTTTCTCTCTTCCTCCCCCATTTCACCCCCGCCCCGTTTCCTACGTCCATATCGGAGGAAAGAAATTTTAATTTTAGAACTGATTGAAATGTATTGCACCTTTGCCTGCAGCCAGGGAGGGAACATTTAAAGCAACTATTATAGAAGTAGGAGCAAAGAAAAGTGAGGTGAATTACCAAATAATAATAATCTCTTCTTCTTCTGCTGCTTTCCAGGATTAGGCTTCACCTCACCATCTCAACCTCGGGAAAAACTCCTTTTGGCCTAATGGTTTATATTCCAGCACTGTGTCCAGACATTCCCAATACCTGCCCTCTCCACACCTTTCTTTATACCCTGTGAACTTATCTGTGATCGCCTCAACACTTATGTGGAAGTACTCCTTATTTTATTCATCCTTGTGCTCCCCGTTCACTGCTCTAAGAAATTTCACTTCAGCTGCCTCCTCTATTTGTTTGAGCTCTTTTTTTTATGTTTTGTTACCCAGCATTCTGACAACATTGTAGGAACTGCCGTCACATTATAAAATTTAATTTGTGTTTCTTTTCTGGGGTTTTACCTTTTAACGTTCTTCTTACTGTCCCACATATCCTCTAAAAATTGTCTTCATCCCTCTTCAAATGTTATTTCACTTCTTAAATATTGTTCGAGTGTTTTCCCTTCTATGACAATAATAAAACGAAGAAGAAGAACTTAATTAAAATAATTGAGGTCAGGAGTCAACTGTATACTAATACTCATTTTGCACTGTGTAGAGGAACCAACCAGTAGTTAAGACTTAAAAATTTCGCATTAAAAGTATTTTTTTGAATTAAATACACCGAGTAATTGGAATACAATTGGAAATAACTCAAAATTATAGAAATTATTTTTCTCAAAAGTAAACTTCATGCAGTAACAAATTAACATAATTTAATAGAATACGAAAATAGACTAAAAATTTATTATTATTATTATTTTCATCTGTTTCTGTTATTATGTAAAACAAAATGGAGTTGACAACAGATAACGGAATGTTTATTTAAAAAAATTCAGTTGAAGTAACAGCAACGTTTCGGTGCATATTTGTGTTGTCTTCAAGTTCTCTTTCTTTTTTTTCCCACCATCTTACTTGACACGGCGGCCTTAGAAGCGAGGTTGTCGATTCAGACATGAAATTTTGCTTAAACTGGTTCATTAATTATAAAAAAATAACTATTTAATTGAGAGTGTACACCTGAAGTGGCCCCCCACAGTCGGGGATGAAACGATGTTTTTTTAAAAAATGTTTTTAATTGGATACAGAAAATTACGATCGAGCGAAAGTAAAATTTCATGTGAATAAGAAAGGTGGCCAGTACATGCAAAAAAGGGTAATACAAATCCCACACAACGTTTCAGGGATCCTTGTCCCCTTTAGTCAGGTGTGAAGAAGATTTTTCGTCAGTTTTTGTTATTATGTAAAACAAAATGGAGTTTACAACAGGTAACGGAAATTTTATTTATAAAAATTAAGTTCAAAATAACAGCAACGTTTCGGGTCCATAATTATGTCGTCTTCAAGTTCTCTCTCTTTCTTTTCCCCTCTCGCTTGACACGGCGGCCTTAGAAGCGAGGTTGTCGATTCAAACTTGAAATTTTGCTTAAACGTGTTCATTAATTATAAAAAAAATCATTGTATTGAAGTGAGTGTACACCTGAAGAGGTCAGGGATGAAACGTTGTTTTTTTAAAAATTATATACAGAAAATTATGTCAAAATAAATTATTATTCTGTGGCAAAGATTTAAATAAAGCCTTATTAAAACATATTTATTTGTAATTTATTGAGTAGTATTTGTTGCTTTATTAAATTTCCTTTCAAGATACCAGTGAAATTAGGAGATTACAAAGTGGTAATATCCATCAATCAATAAATTGCTCGTTGACTCTCCCCCTGGTCCTGTCTGTATATTGTTATAGTATGGAGTGATTATTCGTGATCAATAATAGGCTTGAGATCATTCCAGTGGCAGAAAGATTAACAGGTAATGGCTGCTTAAATACACACGGAGACGTGGAGTCTTATGATTGGTGCTTGCTTGTTCTTTGACGGCGGATACGATGTGACGTCTCTTCCGTTGCTACATCTCGGCCTCACAGATGAAGAAGTTCACCTTCGACGTTTCCGAGAATTGTTGCCACGTGCTCGCTGCTGCTGCATGGCTCGCCATTATTTTTTTTCCCCCAGCAGTCATTACTACGTTTCTGCGTTTCCTTATTCGTTGGACAACCGTGATGCCTTTTCCTCTCGTCGTTTTTTGAACTAAGGTTCCCACAAGCCGAGGCACCTCCGCCTGTTCTGAGAGGTGTATGTTCTGGGGTCGCAGACCTTGGTAAGAGTTGTTCGCCGTTCCCATTGGAACAGTCGGCCTGCTGCCTCATAAACTGGTCGAGGCACGGAGAAGGGAATGCTGCGTCCCCACAGCAAACTCCTCTCCCGCTATCGAAAGGCCGTGGGACAAGTACCCAATGCCCGACCTACCTGATGCAGGTTTTTCTAGGGTTTTCCCTGCATTACTTTAAGGCGACTGCCGGGTAGGATCCTTAAACTATAGCCCGGGGACCCTAGCTAACCCTTCGCTACCTTCCTCTACCCTTCCGCATCCCCCCTTTCAAATCCCTTCCTATGCTATTAAAGGGGAGTTGCCACCATGTGGATTACCCTATACATAGCCTGTTACCCTAAATAAAATGAAGAATCCCGCGAGTGGGCAAATGTGTTCGGGGATGGTGGAGGGATTAAGAGAGACAAACCGACAGTAGGGAGAATATCTGATTAATGCTGCGCGCGTTTCCCCAGAAGCTGCTAACTAGTGATATTGGCCATGCCATACGGACATATCATGTGTATTTGGGGGGTTGAAAATTGTGAAACCCCGGAGAGGTAATTAAGAACAGCGGATTGAAGCACACACACACACACATACAGTGAGCTTAAATCAATCATCTGCTTCACTGTAAATTACGTTTTCCAACCCAGAATCCCTGAGTGTAGATTTATCCGATCACCGCATACTCGTACAGACGTGAATCTATTTACCTCTCCCTCCACACACACACACACACACACATACAAACAGGGGGTTTCTACTACACAATTACCCTCTATTAACATCAGCCGATTATTGATGCAGTTGCCTCGATATTGGCAGGGTTTTTTTTCCCCGTTCCTGAACTCGAAATTAATTTTACCGGATTTTTCGTCCAATCTCACTCAATTCAAGTGGTCTACTTTCCCCATGTGGACCTACTTTTTTTTATCGGATTAATTAAATTTTTCATAAGTTTTGGACGTAAATCTCCAGAGATATAACAAGTGACTAACGTCTTTGCTGCTATATATATATTTATATATATATATATATATATATATATATATATATATATTTTAAAAATAATTTATTAAAATAAACTCAGTCCAGAAGACTTTACAGTTGTGATAATTATTTAACATGATAAAAGTATTTACAGTTTGGTGGTCTTGACCCTTGTCATTCCAAGTTTGAGACGAGAGAAACCGAGTAACTTGTTTACGATACAACATATTAACGAAGGTGATGTTTTTGGATCGATCTGATCATCGGGGAAACTTGGTGTTATGAAAAGCGTTAAGGAGGTTATGAGGGAAGATGGGAAGAAGGGATATTTAGGGATGAAGTTGGAACGTGGGGGGCTAGAGTTAGGTAATTCTGGAGTGATTTATAAGAGAAGAAGTTGAAATAATTGAAAATTAATAAAAAGAAAGATAGCCAAATACAGAAGAAAATAAGTGATAATATAAATAATCTGGGAAACTTGTTCCTTTCGTCAGGTGCTAAGAATATCAAATATCCATTATTTACAGATCTGTTAATACTTTTTCCTACTTGATTAAAAACCGCAAGGATCCCACTTGACACCTACAGCATACATTGTAAAATCTCTTCCTCTAATTGTAATTCCTGCTACATGGGGCGAACTAAACGTTCCCTTAATACACTTGTCAAGGAACATGTGTCTAATGTAAACTAACCAACGATAAACAATCTGTAGTATCCAAACGTGTCATCAGTTGTAAACATACATTTGATTGGCAAAATGCTAAAGATTTTAGACGTTGACACCAGGTACAATTCCAGAGATGCTTCACGTTAAATCAAACATCACTGCTATTAATGTACAGTTGTGAAACTCAACAGCTGCTATGATCCCTTATTGTTACGCTAAACCTTCGGCCTTCCCATTGTTTTCGTCGCTTTTGAGTTTTGTCAACTGACGAGTGCAGTTGTGTCGCTCTAGGCTCTTCTTAGCACCCGATGAAAGGAACAAGGATCCCAGAAACGTTGTGTAGTATTAATATTATCACTACTTTTGTCTGTATTTGGGTATCTTTATCATTTTTGAAAGAATAAGTTATTAGAAGAAAAAAAAGGATGTGGTGGAGAGGCCGTGGGGTCCCGCCGCACTTCTTAATTAAGTCACACTGAGACAGCTGTTTACACGATAGGCATAATTAATTGCGGAAGACGTAATAGGACCACCTTGTTGACACAAGTGTCTTGAGGTCTGTACGGCCTGTATTTATACGCGCGAAGCAGCGATAGAGAGAGTCTATTTGTTGTAGTGTTGGTGGCGTGGCGAGCGAGACATCGGAGACAGTAAGACACCAAGTAAATAGTTTGAGCCTGCCATATTAACATTTATCTAATATATTTGTGAATAAGGAACATTGAGTAATAAGGTAATTTTAAAATAAATAAGTAGTTAGGCGAATAAATTTGGGGGAAAAAACCCCCAACCAATATAAGCTACAACCTTGAAACGAAACGAGAAAGAATTCGCAACTGTTTCCAAAATACAAGTACAATGAATTGCGTTGAACACCGGAAGAGTTTGAAGTGTGCTGTAACACAACACATGAATACAGCGTTGGCTGATCGGTAATCTCGGTAACCATGTGGAAGTTAAATCACAAATCATGGCAGATCTTCGTATTTTTCTTCTTCTTCTTTGGCTTTTCCCCCCTTTTGAATCTCTTTTTGTCTGTCGTTCCAATCTCCCCCTTCCAAATTCCCATCCTCCATTATGCTTTTCACATGGGGGTTTCCCACTTTAATCTGTGGGTCTGCCCCGTTTATTTTTTTTCCAGGAGGTGACCATTGGTATATTTATTTTGGCCATCTTCCATTTTCCATTCTTTGTACGTGACCATACACCATTTAAGGGTTTGATTTTCAATCCTTTTTAACGACACGTGGTTACGTTCATTTCTTTCCAAAGGAGCTCATTTCTAATTTTACCGTGTCTTGTTGTTCCTTGAAGACTTCTCCTCAGATAATCGAATTCTACTGTTGTAATTTTGTTCTTTTGTAATTCTGTCAGGGGCCAAGTTTCACTTCCATAACATAAAATGTTCTGTATTTATGCTCTTAGTAATTTTGATTTTTGTATTCCTTTTTTTGAATTTTTATTCCAAAATTATTCAGTGTAAAATCTTGGTAGCCATTGCTATTTTAGTTTGTATATCCCTTTCACATGTTCCTACATTTGTAATTATTGACCCTCCCAGTATTTAAAAATTTCACAGTTTTTTATTTTTTCTATGTTTCGAGGGTTGTGTCTTCTATATCTTTTCCTATACACATGTATTCTGTCTTCTGTAAATTTATGTTCTGTCCCCCCATTTTTTTTATATTCTTCCATGAGCTTATTTATCATGTCCTCTTCATCTCCTGCAGATATTACCTGATCCTGTCTCCTGTGGGAATCCCCATTCCAGAACATTTTTTTTATACCATAAATTAAGTGCCTGATCTAAATAAATATTAAAAAGTATCTGTGGTAGACTGCTGAAGGCCTTCTTCATTCACTCTGAATTCTTCTGTTAGTTTATTCTGCATTTTAACTTTGGCTTTTGTACTATTATAGATTCAATATTAATCCATTTATCATGGATATTCATGTTGCCGACCATAACAGATGTAGAGGGATACCATCATAAGCCGTTTATAAACCGATAAAGGCCATATGTAGTTCTTGACGTTTAATTAGCATCTAATACATGATATGTCATCAGTGCCTCATCTTCCACTCCGGAAGATCTACTGAACCATATTTATGACGTCTCGCCAGGTGACAGCAACGTTAACAATGCCATTCTTCCCAGACGCTTGTCATTGTATGAACCAAAACACTGTGACGCAAACTTCATCTGTTGTTTTATCTTCTTCGGCTCATTCACGGCACGAAATAATAACGAATTGTTCCTCCGGCGTTGTTCACGATTTTCCAATTCGTCTGCTCGGGGAAACAAAGGCTTTTCAGAAACCCCCCCCCCTTTTTTTTTCCACCCAACTTTTTCTTGCCGTGACACGCCTTTGTGCGTCCTTGTTTACACGCTCCATCGCCATGCATTAGAACACGATGTGATCATGTCTGCTTATAAAATCATTTGCGGATTATAACCTAATATTTCTCTCCTTCCCAAACCCACCAGACCTTCACTGTGTAGCTTTGAAGATTTCCACGAAGCCAATTTTCTGTGCCTGCTTCTTCTTCTTCTGATGGACCTCTCTGACATTCCGAGACCGTGCCGCCGCGGAATTGTGATTTTGGTGCGGAGGTTAAACTGGATAATATTTGCAACCAGTTTTCTGTGTGTGTGTGTGTGTCAGGAAACGGCCTTCCCCTTCGTTTCCCTTCCTGTCCGCAGCAGCTGTTACTTGCTGCTGGTGTTTTGGCACGCGTGATTGTTCATCCGGAAATCCAGTCAGCTCGTCACGGCTCTAAAAACCAATGGCTTTTGCTGTCTAAATCCACATTCGCTTGTTGTTCTTGTTTTTTTTTTTAAACTGAAGTCCATACTTTCCAATTCGCCATTGCCTTTGATGGTATTTTTCCCCTCTCCTTGGCGCCAATTCTCTCCTCGTTTCTATAATCCAATATTTTACCCTCCTCGCGGTCTCATCCTTTTGATCTTGATGTTTTTTGATAAATTGGTCCTTGACCTTTTCCCCTCTTTCCGCGTCAACGATTTCAATCAGCACGTCGTGAGAAATTTTTCACGTGTCATATTTTTTTTGTCCCCTTTCTTCAGGTGCTAAGAGGAGCCTAGAGCGACACAACTGCACTGGTCACTTGAAAAAACTCAAATTACCTTTTTCTTATTCATTATTTTCAATCAGACGTAAATTATTTCATTTTAAATCTCCAAATGTTTACCGACAACCAGATTTATCCTACTTACCTAAAAGCAAAAGTCTCTTTGAGTTTTGTCAACTGACTAGTGCAGTTGTGTCGCTCTAGGCTCTTCTTAGCACCTGACAAGGAAAGGGACAAGGATCTACATTTTTGTCTGAATTGGCTATCTTTCTTATTCAGTAAAATGAAGATAGTTCGCTGACTGAATTTAGCAATACTGTAGATGATGATTTTTTCTCTCTCAAAGAAAACTTCCTTTACGAATTATCTCCATTTTATTTTAATTTTTCCGCCTAATTTACATCAGATAAGTTCTTCTTAAGAGTAAATTTTATATTTAAGGCATACTCCATGACAGGTTTCACTGCCTTCCCATTTAGGTCTTCAAGCTTCCGGTAATTCATCACCATATTCGCGATATATATTTCGCCTGATTGTCAGTCATCCTGCACTTCTATCGGTCTATTCGACGGCTGTATCCCAAAAAATGATTTCCTTTAACGTTATTTTTACTAAGAGTTTTTATTTTAATAATAAAAAAACAACACAACGTTTCTGGGATCCTTGTTCCTTTCATCAGGTGCGAAGAAGAGCCTAGAACAATACAACTGCACTGTTCTTTTGAGTTTTGTCAACAGACTAGTGCAGTTGTGTCGCTCTAGGCTGTTCTTCGCACCTGAAGAAAGGAACAAGGATCCCAGAAACCTTGCGTGGTATTTATATTACCTGTTCTTGTTTGTATTGGGCTATCTTTCTTATTCTTTACAAATTATTAATTGAATGAGTGCTCCGTATCCAATGCTTGGGTTTTTAAAAAGGGGGATGACTGACGTCTCTCTCTTTTTTTTTATAGTGTGACGATCCTAATTTCATCCTATTTGTTGACGTGCAGTCTGTCTAGGAGTTACAGCCTCTTGTTACCTCGGAGCATGCAACCCCGAAAAAAGAGAAAATGTGAAAGTAGAAAATTGGGCAAGACCCTATTGGCGGAACTGAATGTCCTAGCCGGTGTCGCCTTGTGAGTGACGAAGGAAAACCTGAGCTTGGCTGCGGAATAAATTCATCGTTCACAATATATTCCAAAATCTCGGTAATTTTAATTGCTTGTTGACGTGAATTTAAATTCTAAATTACTGTCCCTCTGTCTGCTTTTTTTTCGGCTTCCTCATTGTTATATATAGAGAGAAGGTTTGTTAACAAAATCAAACTTTCACCTGTTCCAACCTCTTATTATTATTAACACCACGTCTGACGATTTTGCACGTGTGATCGCATTTTCTCTGAAGGACTAAATATAATTAAGATTGTCTTCATTTGTCATCCGCCGCTTAAAAACATGTCAACCTAAAAATTCAAGATGACGGGAGAGGAGGACGGGGGTAAAAACCGTAAAATTCCTTCCCTTTGGCCGGTTTTTGTGAAACTAAAAAAAAAAGACATGAAGTCTGCAAGTTTAAAAAAGCAATGTAATCGTTTATAGAATAAATTTATATTTACCTGTGTTTCTTCTCTTTAATTCTACTCTTCTTAAGCCAGTTCCTTGTTTAACTTAGTCACTCACAGCTAAACAGGTTTTCGACCTCCATATATTACTGTCTCGCGCGCGTGCGCAACCTCTGTGAATATCTATATGCCGCCCATTATGACCAGTTAAATCTATAATCCAAAGAAGAAGAAAAAAGCCACTTCTGAAACCTGATTATAGAACAATGACAGAAGGGGCTACCTTTTAGGATGCCTTTTTCCTCTCTCCGTTTTTGTACTAAGGTTCCCATATGCCGAGGCACCTCAGCCTGTTTTTGAGAGGTGTGTATGTTCCAGGGGTCACAGACCTTGCGCATACGGAACAGTCGGCCAGCTGCCTACTAAACTGGCCGAGGCACGGAGAAAGGAATGCTGCGTCCCCATAGTAAACCCCTCTCCCGCTATCGGAAGAGCGTGGGACAAAGACCCATTGCCCGACCTACCTGACCTACCTGATGCAGATTTTAAAATGGATTTCCCTGCATTACTTTTAGACGTTTGCCTTAAGCTGTAGCCCGGGGCCCTAGTTAACCATTGGCTACCTTCCTCTACCCTTCCGCATCCCCCATTTCAAATCCCTTCCTATGCTATTAAAGGGGAGTTGCCACCATGTGGATTACCCTCATGTAGTCTGTTACCCTAAAAAAATGAGTTATAAAAAATTCCTTAAATAATTTTTTTTATATATCGAAACCCTATGCTCACAGTAGTAGACAAATCTTTGCGCCAGATGCTACACTTTAGGTTAGGAACCGCACACAATGTTTATCGTCAATCGAAGGACGTTCAACCCTCCAATGACGAGAATCGCTGGTTGTAATCCATTTAATTTTCAGCAGCCCGCATTGACGCTTTATGAGGGAGCCGCAATCTCGTCACCGGAAAGTTACAAGGAGGAACACACTTGTCTGATGCCTAAGAAAATTATTTTTAATTAATTTATATTTCTCTATAATTATTTTCGGCTAAACACCGTGTGATTTGTATTAGGTGACGTGCTATTAGAACGTAGTTCGTCTGCTAGACCTTTTGACTTAGGGAATCGTGTATCTCTCAATGCTTCCGGACTGAAGCCCGACTACAGTTACGTAACCTTTCTTTCACGCCTAGACAGGCGGTGAAGTGACGTCATCACTCATGAAGGAAATGTCCCTCACACTCGAATCGTAATAGAATGGAATATCGATTATCGACATGTTGTTCTTAGGTCTGCACGACTTTGCTGCGTTTTCGCGATGCATTGCTACTTGCATGCAGCCACTTTATGCCAATTAAACGACTGTTTGCAAGAAGTTACACAAAGTTGCGCACGAATAAGGAACGCTCCAGAGCCTGCCAAAGACATTAGTATTTAAACTAAAAGCAGAAGTGAGTTTCTGAGCGTCGGGGTTTTATTAAAGGCGTAACTTGTAAGTGTGGAGTTGGTCAAAATCTCCTGCGCTTCACAACTACGTACAGGAAACGTTACAGCCGAAACGTTATAATCACCGATTATATTTCGCACATCGCAAATTTCACCATATTGCGGGTTCATTAAATTGAATGATCATGAAATCCCGGCAGAAGCATCCTCCTTCCATACCACTTCTTCGGCTTATGGGTTAATGTCAGTTCTTCTTATAAGATGGACGTCGTCACGAGTGGACAGTCCACACCACATTATCGTGTTACTCGTATCTGTACACATAAATCGTCTCTTGAGCATTGCGTGGTCTTTCTCAGAGCAGCTGACAATTCTTATTTCGTGTCCTAGGACGTCCATTGTAGCCATTGGATTATTCATTGTACGTAGGAAGCTGTGAATTTTTGTTGTATTTGAAAAGTCATAAGTGTGACTTGAGCTGCGACTTCTCCATTATCTTACCATCATGTTAAAAAAAATTTATGTAATTTTTTATATACATTTATTTATACGCATTTTTATCCTTATTTAATATAAATTCCTTTTTATAAAGTTTTATACATAAACTTTTTTACATAAAGTTTTTTACATTAAGTTTTTTAAATGAAGTTTTTAGTTAAATATTTTTATATAATTATTTCATTTAAATTTTTTATATTAAGTTCTTTATTTAATTTTTTTATATAAAATTTTTGATATAAATTTTTATATAAATTTTTACATAAATGTTTTATTTAATTTTATTATATAAAACTTTTTATATAAATTTTTACATTATTTTTTAATATAAATTCTTTTATATAAAGTTTTTTATATAAAATTTTTTGTATAAAGCTTTTGATATGAAGTTTTTATTTAAATTTTTTATATCCATTTTTTATTTATATTATATTATATAAAGTTATTTATATAAATTTTTTATTAAATTTTTTACATTAATTTTTTTATATAAATATTTTATTTAAATTAATTTATATAAATTTTTTATTTAATTTTGTTTATAAAATTATTACATTTTTTATATAAAGTTCTTATAATTTTTTTTACATTATTTGTTTATATATGTTTTTATTTAATTTTTTTATATAAAATTTTTGATATAAACTATTTAATTTTTTTTATGTAATTTTTTTATAAATGTTTTATTTAATTTTTTATAAAAACTATTAATATAATTTTTTTACATTAATTTTTTATTTATAACTTTTTATATAATTTTTTACATTAATTTTTTATATAAAATGTTTATTTTAACTTATTACATTAATTTATTTATTTAAATTTTTTATATAAAGTTTTTTATATACATTTTTTACATAAATTTTTTATTTAAATTACTTTATATAAATATATTATATTATTTTTTTATATAATTTTTTTATTTATTATTTATATAAATGTTTATATTAATTTTTTATATAAAGTTTTTATATTAATTTTTTTATATAAATTTTTTATAGTAACGTATGTTCCTAAATCGTCTATTTAGAATTGTTAATGTCGTTTTTAGTAAAACTAATGTTTGTGAAACAGTTTTAATATTTGAGTGTGTGTGTGTGTGTGTGTGTGTTTGCTCTTTCCCAGTGATTCGTATTCTAATGACAGGAGGCAAAATGGTGCATAATTTTGTACGGCTTTCCTTCGTCCTTCATATAAAAAAAATCCGATTTGCATTTCGTAGAAGTTACACTTCAGTAAAAAAATTTTTTTTCACTTCACCCGCTTTAATGTAACTTCCGTATTCCCGAAAATTAAAACACTAAAGAACACTCTGTGGATGATTTTTAAGTCGGACGTAGAATGAGTTTCTTTTCTTCCTCACAATGTTCTGGTCCCAATATTTTCAAATTTCTCGTTAAACTGATAACGTAATAGGATGCGGTAAACAGTTCAGTTGTGGGCGAAAAAATACAAGATATTAGGAAGAGTCAAATAACAGTCGTTTGTAATTAGATTTTGTCTTCAAAAATATTGAAATAATGACATCAATAATAGTGTTTTGTTGCTGTTTTTGATATTTTATTTAATTAAAATAGTTTTCATTAATTTGAGACTTATCTGGATGTTCGACAGGACCATAAAAATATTGCATTTATATTTATATTTAATTTCAAAGTTTCCGAATTTGTTATTACCTGAAGAAGTCAGAATCTTACGCACGAAACGTCGTAATTTATGCAGTACAATTAAATAAATAACCGGCCTTGATAGTCATTTTGAACTATTTTATTCAGTACCAGGTGGGTGCCCGGCGTTGCCCGGGTTGTCATATGTACGTTTTACTCTTTAATTTCTGTTACTTTTGCGTTATTTTTACGTACCGCACCTCAACCCGTATCCCCGCAAATGTGCTCACCTTCCATCATGCCGAAAGGGGGTTGAACTCATTCACCTCGAAAAAGTTTCTTTCAACGAATATATCGGTCGTATAAAACACGTTCCAAAAAAAATTCTTATCTCCGTTCACCCTCGCTATTGAGGTTTTTTTTAAAAAAGGGTTAATGTCATAATTAATCTCAGAGACATCCATAAACCCGTATTTATCTAGGCTGTTTTTGCAGTATTTTTTATGTAACTCCCCCCCCCCCCCCCGTCACATGCCGGAATGGGGGTTGAAAATATAAAGAAACAACGTAGGTAGAAATATCATCAATCTAATTAACCCTGAAAAAAAATTTTTCAACGCAAATATCGGCCGTCGTTTTAGCATGCTTGAATATTTCCATCCCCCACCCGCTCCTGAGGGATTGGTGGGGTAGTCGTGTCTCACCCCGACAGTGTTTTGTTTCCTGGTCACATGGGGTAAAAAACCTGTGCGAAATTTTCTCGCCGGGTGTAGATGAGTGTTGTCGCCTGTGTGTTCCCTCATTTCTACAGAAATTATATTCGATAAAATAATATTTATTATTATTATATATAAGTAAATAAATTAATATAACAGCCTAGATTAAACGATATCAATTTAATAAATTCGCATTGAAGTTCCAGGTGAGATTCAACCTGTAAATCCTCCTCCTGTTTCATTTCGATTCAGCCAACCAGGGGAAAAATAACCTCAACTTTTTATTTTACGATATTATTCATATAATTAAAGAAATATTATTTAATGATTGAGAATTGTATAAGCCGGGAAAGATACTGGGAATGCGTATTAATAAACTGTAACCACCCCTTCCAAGACGCTGACAATGTATTTAGAAGATTCTCGACTATTCCGTTGTCCCTTTCCGTGTCTCGGACCAATCAGAGTTGTTCGATATTCAAACATTACTCCACCCTCCTTCAGACGACGAATGTTGACTGTTTACGTTCCGGGGCCCCATTTATTTTTAAGGCCAATCCGGACTTGACTCTTCAAATCCGCCCGCCCATTAATCTCTCGTGTTTGTCATTGGACGATTGTCGTCGTCATCATTATTCTGACCATTCACGTAACACTTGGAGTTTACTACAAGCCTGTAACTGCGGGAGAAAATGTCGCTGCACCTCAGTGAATGATTATTATTTATTTGCCCTTTACATTTCCACCCAATGTGTATTAATAAACCTCATTCCACCCTTCAATGGCGCTGAAAATGTATTTGGAAGATTCAGGACTATTCGCTTTCCCTTCCGGTTCTCTGACCAATCAGATTTCGATATTTTTTTAGGGCCAATCCGGACTTGACCCTGAAATCCGCCCAGTAATCTCTCTTGATTGTCATTGGACGAGTGTCGTCTTCATTATTGTTCTGACCATTCACGTAACATTTTGAGTTTACTACAAGCCTACAACGACGTCGCTGCATCTTGGTGAATGATTATTATTTATTTGCCCTTTACATTTCCACCCAAAGTGTATTAATAAACCTCATTCCACCCTTCAATGGCAATTAAAATGTATTTGGAAGATTCTGGACTATTACATCTTCGCTTCCGTTTCTCTGACCCAATCAGAGTTCGATATTTTTATTAGTATTTAAATTGCATGTGGATGAACTCGACCTTTACGAAATACTAATAAATTTAAGACCATCACCAAGGACAATTATGCACAACTGTGATATGGTTTACTGGTACAAACGCGTGCATATTTTAAAAAAAGTGTCCAGGCAGGAAAGTCAAATTTTTTTTGTAACGTAAAAAATATATGTGGCTAGTGAGAATATCGCGTGACGTAAATCATTAAGGTGGAGAAGACAGCGTGTAACGACAAAGAAACAGGATGAATAAATATTTCACATAGAAAAAAAAATTATTTAGTCTGATGCTGCGGTAAGGAAAAAAGATAAATGATGTAATGAAATAACATCAAAGTAAAAGAGAAAACCAGACAAAGGGGACAAAGAAAACGTGGCTTCCATCGTTGTACCGCGCGCTAATAAGAAAGGGGATTTTGTTTGGTCGGAAAGAGGTCGATATCAATTTTTTTTTTATAAAATTGACATATTGATGGATCAATTTACATGCTGAGTAAAATGGAGTGGAAGTTGTAGTGGAAGGACAGTATTAAGAGAGAACTGTAGAAAATTAATTGAATATATCGGAAAATTAATACTGACATAACATAAAATCATTTTCTGTCTCATGACGGCTAAACGCCTCCACCTTAATTCTATTTTATGCAATGAAATGTGTTCTGTTAGTTTTGCTTCTTTGCTCTCCAAACGACATTTAACTGCATGTGTTAAAACAATACTCTATTGGAATATATAAACGACTCCCTCAGTCAGTGACATTTTGCTTCGTTGCTCTCCAAACGACATTTAACTGCATCTGTTAAAACAACACTCTATTGGAATATATAAACGACTCCCTCAGTCAATGACATTTTGCTTCGTTGCTCTCCGAACGACATTTAACTGCATCTGCTAAAACAACAATTTATTGGAATATATAAACGACTCCCTCAGTCAATGACATTTTGCTTCGTTGCTCTCCAAACGACATTTAACTGCATCTGCTAAAACAACAATCTATTGGAATATATAAACGACTCCCTCAGTCAATGACATTTTGCTTCGTTGCTCTCCAAACGACATTTAACTGCATCTGTCAAAACAACACTCTATTGGAGTATGTAAACGACTCCCTCAGTCAATGACAGTTTGGTTCGTTGCTCTCCAAACGACATTTAACTGCATCTGTCAAAGCAACACTGTTAGAATATTTAAACGACTCCCTCAGTCAATGACATTTTGCTTCGTTGCTCTCCAAACGACATTTAACTGCATCTGTTAAAACAACACTCTATTGGAATATGTAAACGACTCCCTCAGTCAATGACATTTTGGTTCGTTGCTCTCCAAACGACATTTAACTGCATCTGTCAAAACAACACTCTATTGGAATTAGTAAACGACTCCCTCAGTCAATAACATTTTGGTTCGTTGCTCTCCAAACGACATATATAACGTTGATGTGCAGAAATAACCATAAACAGTCTCCAAGATTTTAATTTGATTAAATAATCGGGTGGAAGCTTTCAACTAGTTTGTCATAATCATCCTTCCTGTCACTATAATTAATTAATCACATTAACTTTAAAAACCTATATATTATATATTTTTAAAGTTATTGCGATTTTAATTATAGTGACAGGAAGGATGATTATGACAAATTAGTTGAAAGCTTCCACCCGATTATTTATGGTGGATTTTTCTTGGTAGAAGTCTCCTTGTACTGGGATATAACTGGATGCGATTAATAACGAGACTTTCATAGTGAAAAGATTTTTTATTTATACTTCTAGCAACGTTACGTACGAACTGTTTGAATGCTTTGAGATGAGGTGCCTGGATGTTCGAGATACAGCGTCCTCTCGTAAAACAACAATACAAGTTCTGAGCATGGCGCAGTGTTTTATCCCTTGACTTCCGCAGCGATGTGTTGCTCGCGCTCTTCCAACAAAATCTCTTCTTCTTCCTCTCCGCTACAGCTTTGCTTGATGAGGAGTCTGCGATGCTAGTAGGTGGATCGCTACAGCTGCGGGATGTGGAGTCAGCGATGCTAGTAGGTGGATCGTTGAGGCTTGCAGAGAAGTTCGTAGGCGGACAGGCGATCGCGTGAAGCTCGCAAATTTAATCAAATTAAAAACTTGGAGACTGTTTATGGTTATTTCTGCATATCAACGTAAACGTCAGCTCTCCCGCTATCGGAAGGGCGTGGGACAAGTACCAAATGCCTGACCTACCTGATGATCGTTTTTCTAGGATTTGCCCTGCATCACTTTTAGGCGAATTGCCTGGTAGGATCCCTAAACCATAGCCCGGGGGCCCTAGTTAACCCTTGGCTACCTTGCTCTACCCTTCCGCATCCCCCCTTTCAGATCCCTTCCTATGCTATTAAAGGGGAGTTGCCACCATGTGGATTACCCTCATGTAGCCTGTTACCGTAAAAAAAACCAGCCTTATTTACCATAACGACATTGAATTTGATTATTGGTATGAGCTGACGAGGTCGGCCAAAGATAAACAATACCTCGATTCGTCTCCGTTAAAGAACTTTATCTGTGGCCCAGACTGATTTATTTTTTTAATGGCCAGTTAACTTCTTATCTTACGATTTTACAGTTGTGATGATGATGGTTAATTATCCTATTGAAATTAACATGGTAGCATGTGGTTGGTTGCAACCATTAGGTTGTGCGTAACAAGTATCGCGTATTAAATTACATTGAATTCTCCAGTCTTGAAAACAAATCATTACAGTATTTTATTCTAGACATTCTTCTAGTTTGAATTGACGTCAACTTCCATTGACATCGTTTACTTTTTCATGGCTTCCGGCTGTCTAAATATCATTTAATAATCAGCCAGGATGTATAATTGTGAGGAGCCGATGTTTCAATCTTGCGGTGAGCGACGGCGTGTGTTTCGTGTATAAATTATTTGTGCCGCCAAGGGAGCAAGCACTGACCTTCCGGCTTGTCTGCTGCTGCTGGGTCCTTAATGGAATTATTTAATCCCCAGTTTGCTGTGGTGAGGTAAATCTCTTTCTTCCCTTTGGAGCGGCTCCAGAGCGCATCCGTACACGCTTCAAAATGACGGCGAGGTTGACAAAGATATTATTTATTTCGTGTTTCACCTTTGCAAAACTTATTTTCCACGTAACAGAAGAAGGAAGTCTAGGCAAAATGATTTTTCTACAAGGAACGGCTCGTTTGAAGCTTCTTGGTTGGGCTGATGAAATATCCGTAGTGTTCAGGAAACCATTTTGTTTTTAGATAAACGACAAACACATAATACAGTTTATAAAACTGAATTTAAGGGTCGTCCTTAGTGTGGAAAAAATAGCAAAATTAAAGAATATGTAATGAATATCCTCATGACTTATGCCCATCTACCGTTGTCCAAGTTCTGCCATAATTATTTATTTGGTCATTCCACCTCCATTCCAATATATATATTATTTTTAGTGTTGTGCCCAAAAACTTTTCAAATACTTTGATAGGTCGTTCATTCATTCCCGTTCATTCGTCCAATCTTCTACTCCTTACGTTACTAGTGGCCCTTATTAGATTGATCTCGAAGAATTTTTCTCCTCCAAGTGCCGTATTGGATTTGAATTAAACAGGTGCCTGTCCTTCATAAGGGAATCGGAACATTGTTAACGTTAAATCTTATTTTGCCACAAAAATGTGCCAAATAGACCTATAATTTTTCTTTAGCACGATTCCCATATCTCATTCTTCTTACTGTCAAGTTTTTTGATTTAAATATTTTTGTTGCTTCCTGCCACTATAATATTATTGTAGGGTGATGTAGCGTGATAGTTTTATTTTATCATTTTAATATAATTAGATATTGGCAAGGGTTGAGAGCTTGTCAAGTTGGAATTTGACCAGGCGCCGCCGTGACGGAGAGATAATTCCTTCGGTCTGGACATAGGCACGTAGGATGTTGACCCTCGGAAGTTACCTGGACTGTCGTACCGTGGGAAACGTCTCTCCAAAATCCCAGAAAGAGAATTAACACGTGACTGCATGAACCAATCACATTTTTCTTGGTTCAGGAAAGATCGATCCAAAGATGATCGAGACCATCGATTTTCACATCCAGCGAAGTGTAGAGAGACTCCTCGACGAACCGTCGCCAGGGACGGACGTACAGCTTCAAACTTGCATCATCCACAGGACTCGGAGAGATCGAGGGTGCCACATGATCACGGCCAGAGATCAACGCGAGGTAACTGCCAAGTGTCTCAATCCTTGACGCGCCTGGGGGAATTATCGTAAAGCATGGTTTAACTTGGGATTAAGGGATCCGTTTGTTTTACCCGGCTAAATGAACACGCATAATTTGTATCTATTTTATTTTATTTTTCTCGTGTTCAGTTAAATGATTATTTAATTCTGTAAAATAACCCTTTACTTCATCATTTAATAAACCTATCACTACAGTGAATTATCCAGTTCATGTGATGAGGATGGTGTGAGAACAGAACACCTAAGAAAATTATGTTGTGGACACCGGAGGGACGAAGAGTAAGAGGAAGACCTCGGTTACGATGGATTGACGAAGTTGAGGATATGAGGACGAGGTGGAGACGACTGGAATAATATTGTTGAGAAGGTCAAAACCCATCCAGGGTTGTATAAAACCAATAATTGAATTGATTTATCCAGTTAATGAACCCCCACCCACCCTAGTGAATTACCATTGCTTGTGTTCCTTGATAGCTCATACGGATGGTACTCATTCTGACTGGACCATTCCGGAGGAAGCCGTTGACTAATCAACAGTTGGTTGTCAGCCACAGCCAGACATAACCTAGTCTGGAGTTGAGTGCCACTTCAATAAGAAGAAAGAGATGTATGAAGTCTGCACCTGGTGGTACAACCGTTCAACAACTCAATGAAAACCAATGATCGGTTGGATGACTTGTTATTGGTTCTTGGATCGTAATTTACGACAACATTTATTGACCTTATTGTGCTATTTTTTATATATATATTTTGTGTAAGACCCTAATTAAGACTCAAGTACAGAAGGTTTAGCGTAATAATAAGGGATCAAGAAATTAATGAGCAATGTTTTTTTCCATTGTCGTTGCTCCCTTATTGTTACGCCAACCCTTTGGCTCTCCCATTGTCGTTGCGTTTTCGTCGGTTTTGAGTTTTGTCAAGTGACCAATGCAGTTGTGTTTCTTTAGGCTCTTCTTAGCACCTGAGGAAAGGTACAAGGACCCCAGAAACGTTGTGTGGTATTTATATTACCCTTTTTTTTGTCTGTATTGGCTATCCTTCTTATTCTTATTATTTTTTTGTTAGATTTTTTAAATAATTTCATTACATGAACTGTTGTTGTTGTCAGCTCAATTACAAACAATCAACTTTTTATTACCTTCAATCTCGGTCTGCCTGTCTCCATTATTTTCCCCTGGCAGACAAGTTACAGCGCTTCTTGTGTAAATAGTTCCACTAATTCCACTCTTAGTCAGCCCATTTCGTGATGTCGCCGTATTACGTAACAACTAGCACTATGTCATTTTAGAGGTTTATGTGGCTCTTAATGTTTTTTTATCTTGTGGTGCTAGTTGTTCCCCGAAGGTGATGGCGTAAGAAACGTGTGGCTGCTTCACAGTTGAGGTAAAATGTGGACACTTGGAAATAAGATGAAAAAAAAAAGATCCACTAGGACTGTGGTATCCTTGAAACATTCTGAGAAGGTGGGAAATAAGAGTTATGACAAATTCATAAGATTGACAGGCCAGCAGAAAGTGAGTATACTAGAAGGCAGCGATGTAAATAATTGATTTCGAATGTGATACGAAAAGAGTTGACTCAAAGAGACTGAAGGAAATGTGATCAATGACTCTACAAGATAGAAACTGGGGGAAAATGTACAGTAATTGTTACACACACACGTCACCTTGGCAAAGATTGTTTGAAATGTTGATGCTCGTTAGTGTTGACCATTACTAATATATCACGCGATGTGCGAGTGAGCGAGCGAGGCCAGACATTGGGGGGGTCTCAAGCATCCGGTCAGCTGATGAGGACATTTGAATGATTCTATTTGGAGGGGGAAAAAAATATGTAACAAAAAATATTGATGATTACGTGCAGTTTTAAAGATCTCACACTCGTTTTGGGACTGGAGGAGGCTACCTTTGGGGATGCCTTCTCCTCTCTCTGATTTTTTGAACTAAGGTTCCCACATGCCGAGGCCTGTTTTGAGAGGTGTATGTTCCAGGGTCGCAGACTTTGGGCATACGGTAAGAGTTGTCCGCTATTTCTATTGGAATAGTCGGCCAGCTGCCTCCTAAACTGGTCGAGGCACGGAGAAGGGAATGCTGCGACCCCACAGCAAACTCCTCTCCCGCTATCGGAAGGGCGTGGGATAAGTACCCAATGCTCGACCTACCCGATTCACGTTTTCCTAGGGTTTTCCCTGCATTACTTTTAGGCGAATGCCGGGTAGGATCCTTACACTATAGCCCGGGGACCCTAGTTAACCCTTGGCTACCTTCCTCTACCCTTCCGCATCCCCCCTTTCAGATCCCTTCCTATGTTATTAAAGGGGAGTTGCCACAACGTGGATTACCCTCATGTAGCCTGTTACCCTAAAAAAAATATTTTACCATATTGGTGCTTTCTGCAATGTTGCCATATTCATCTGTAAAGAGATTAACCAGCAATTCAGAAAACCCCTCTACGCTCATCGGAAGGGCGTGGGACAAGTACCAAATGCCCGACTAACCTGATGCAGGTTTTTCTAGGGTTTTTCCTGCGAAATGTCGGGTAGGATCCTTAAACTATAGCCCGGGGGTCCTAGTTAACCCTTGGTTACCTTTCTGCATCCCCCCCTTTCACTCCCTTTCCTATGCTATAAGAGAGGAGTTGCCACCATGTGGATTAACCTCATGTAGCCTGTCTACACCTTCTTCTTCTCTCAACAGCTAATGAAAGTGAATACAGTGGAAGGTCAATAAATCCATGGACACTGATGATATGTCGGCTTGAGCGTTATTTCCTGATCGGGCACAAAAGTTCGTCATGCGATAAGAGACGACGGAGGACTTCACATTCCTTGAATTTGCGACCGTCGCTTTTCATCTGGTACCGTCTGGACGACATCGAGCCCGCCGCTGAGCGCGCGAGTGTTGTGTAACCGAAGAAATAGGGTCAGTGCCAGAAGCCACTTAACACAATCGTACTGCGTCTCCCCTGTGCCTCGTGCTTCGTTACCACACACAAGCTCACTTCTGGTCTAGGCTACTCCGCTCGCGTAAGGAAATTTCCGTCCATTACACGTGAAACGAGTTTCACGTTGAGAAAGGACAGTGTCGGAGTTGCTGCAGGCCGCCACGAGTGAAGGCCGCGTTTATACTTGTTCATTCATCCTTCACGGTGATGTTACCCTTACAAGAACCATTGTATTCATTCCTTGGTCAACTAATTCTTCTTCCATGGTTCCACGGGGCAGTTTACGTTAATAAAATAACATTATCAAAACCGTACTCTGTGGTACTTGAAAGGCTCATACACATTTTACAATATTTTTTTCCCCACGAGTCAATTTTTCGTCTCGACCAATGTTCGCATTCTCCTTCTGGTCTAAGTTTTTCCATTGGACAATCAACCTTTTTTTAATATATTTTATTATTAGTTTCTTTTAGCATCTTTCTCTGTTTCACATTAAAATTCCCGTTGAGTTATCTAACGCATATTTTTTCTCGTTGTTCCCCCTATCCTTTTGACTATAATTCTTCTTATTTCTTTCATGAACTTTTAAACCGCTTATTTTTATTTTGGACACTTCTTTCTAAAATAAATTCGAGGTACGCATTATTAATTATTTTTTTTGGCGTAAGTTGCACCTCTGTATTTATTGCATTTTAAAGTCTAATATTGAAAGCAAGTCGTTTAAAGAATTTATTACCCTAACAAGACGAAAACCCGATTTTTAGTAAGTTAATTCTCTAATCCGTTAAATAATATCCTGTTTTCTGTATATAATTTTGTGTGTTCTTCAACTTCTTCTTCTTCTATGGTTCCACATCCCCGATATCGGGTCTCGACCTCCAGTAGTAGCTTCCTCCAACCTTCTCTGTCTAAAGCTATTCTCCTCCATCATCCTTTTTATGTCCTTTTCTACTTCGTCTGTTCCTTTGTTTTTCCTTCCTTTCTCTTACCTCCCATATAAGCCTCTTTTCCTTTCCCTATTGTTGCATTCGATTCTCTTTAATCTAATAGCTGTAGCGATGTTGGGTTCTTTATATAGGTCATCTGTTTCCTAACTATATCTGTCTCTCCATATGGCATTTTAATTTCTTCTTAGTATCTTTCTTTCAAATATGTTAATCGCTGTCTCCTCTTCCTTGTTTAGTGTCCAGCCCTCTCTTCCATAGCATTGGCCTAATCATGGTTTTATATATCCTCCTCATTTTTGTTATTCTACGTGTTGTTCTTAGTTTGAAAGCTTGTAGTAGTGAGAAATACGATCTATTTGCCAAGTTCATTCTCCTGATTTCACCTTTTTTGACTTGTGGTCACTTTATTTATTGTTACCTTTATTTATATTAAAATAAACAACTCAAATGGTTTCATCCAATATAAATTTTTATTTAAAAATGCTCATGTGTTGGTAGTACCTTCAAACACGCTGTTCATTAAACTCCGTTTCTTTCTTGTACCAGCCGGAAAGAAGTTAAAATCTTCCAGCACAACCTTTCTCGAGTCGTCTCCTCTCCGCCTTTTGGATTATTCCTGGTAAAGTTCAGCACTTCCTTTATGAGAAACGGTGAAGGTCAGACCTCAGATGTTTGTGACCTACAATCTAAACGGTGCTGTTACACGTGCAGGTTACTGACGCCAAAGTGGCTTAACAACACCACTGTACGACTGCGTTATTTGGACTATTAACCGTATTCCTCGTAAGGGTATTATTAATATTTTTTAAATGCGTTTCAAAGAAACTAGTCAAGAAATTTGCCAGAATAGTATTTTTAGGGGTAGGGGGGGGGGCACTTGAAGAGCCAAATGAGAATTCTAACACCAATACTACTCCTCATGTAACTACCCTCTGCAGATGAGCACGATTAATAATAATTCTGGACAGACATATTAATTGATTATGAGCCTTGAAAATAGGGATACTGTATTCGGTTATTATTAGAGACAAGAGACTAATTAATGGGAAATTAAGACTGTTTTTTTTATAATATAATATAAAACGACGTTTCGCCCTTCTCATGGACGTCATCAGGTATGATAATTTTGTATTTATATTTATTTTACCTTTTTGAGTCATAGATCATATTTCCTTTGGTCTCTTTGAGTCAGTCTTTTTGTACCAATTATTTACATATTGCGATCGCTGCCTTCCAAGTATATTTACTTTCTCTGAATTTGTCAATGATAAAACAACTCGTATAAATATATTTGATGAAATTTAAAAATGTCCACATTAAAACAACAAAAAGTATATAAAATAGCGCATTTGAAAAAACTGAAATAAATTTCAAAATGTTTCAATCTAATTTAAAAAGTTTTTTTGAGAACAATACAAGTAGAAACAAAAAAAGAAGAAATATTATAATGTAAAGAATAATCTCTAAATTAATTAGATTTAATTAATAATAAAGATAGCCCAATTCAGACAAAAAAAAAGTTATAATATAAATACCACTCAACAACGTTTCTGGGATCCTTGTTCCTTTCGTCAGGTGCTAAGAATATCAAACATAATTTATTAAAATAAACTCTTAGTCCAGAAGACTTTCCAGTTGTGATAATTATTTAACATAATGAAAGTATTTACAATTTCTGGTCTTGACATTCCAAGTTTAAGACGAGAGAACCCGAGTAACTTGTTTACGACATATTAACGAAGGTGATGTTTTTGGATCGATCTGATCATCGGGGAAACTTGGTGTTATGAGAAGCGTTAAGGAGGTTATGGGGGAAGATGGGAAGAACGGATATTTAGGGATGTAGTTGGTAGGTGGGGGCTTAGAGTTAGGTAATTCTGGAGTGATTTATAAGAGAAGAAGTTGAAATGATTGAAAATTAATAAAAAGAAAGATAGCCAAATACAGAAGAAAATAAGTGGTAATATAAATAATCTGGGATACTTGTTCCTCTCTCCAGGTGTTAAGAATATCAAATATCCATCATTTACAGATCTATTAATAATTTTTCCTACTTGATTGAAAAGCACAAGGATCCCACTTGGACACCTACAGCAAACATTGTAAAATCTCTTGCTCTGATTGTAATTGCTGCTACATGGGGCGAACAAAACGTTCCCTTAATACCCGTATCAAGGAACATGTGTCCCTAATGTAAACTAACCAACGATAAACAATCTGTAGTCTTCAAACATGTCATCAATTCGAAACATACATTTTATTGGAAAAATGCTAAAGATTTTAGATGTTGACACCAGGTACAATTCCAGGGATGGTTTACATTAAATCACACATCACAGTTGTTAATGCACAAACAGACACTGTGAAAGTCAACAATTATGAATAAGAAAGGTAGCCAATAGAGACAAAAAAAGGGTAATACACAACGTTTCTGGGATCCTTGTCCCCTTTTCGTCAGGTGCTAAGAAGAGCCTAGAGCGACACAACTGCACTGGTCAGTTGACAACACTTAAAAAAGACTGACTTTGAGAATGATGAGAATATCAATCATAATTATCCTATTATTTTTTTACTTCAAATAGTGACGAAAAGATAATTATATGTAAATGTGAAAAAAATTACTTCTGATTGAAACCAATGAATAAGAAAGATGGCCAATACTGACAAAAAAAGGGGTAATATATTTATAATTATATAAATAAGAATTCAGTTGGACGTACTATTTGTTGTTGTTTTTTGCTCGTTTTTGTTTTTATTCGTTAATGTGGTTTCTGTCGGTCCTCGCCATCGTTCGACGGCCATTTGCATACAATTAGTTTCATTGCTCAGGTAATGCCAACCTAGTAAAATAAAAACCACTAATCTATTTTTTTGAACTGTGTTTAATAGTGCTGATTCTTATTTCCAAAACGGATTACTGGATTTTGGTGGCACCCAAACAAAGTTAAATTTTCATTACCGCGAAATTGTACTTTTTTTTGTGAATGAGTCAATTTGTTAAAAAATAAATACATTAAATTGAATATTGATGGAATATTGTTTTTTTGAATAAGGAAGATACCCAATACAGAAAAAAAGGGTAATATAAATACCACACAACGTTTCTGGGATCCTTGCTCCCTTTCGTCAGGTGCTAAAGAAGAGCTTGTGAGTGTTGTCAACTGACGAGTGCAGTTGTGTCGCTCTAGGCTCTTCTTAGCACCTGACGAAATGGGGACAAGGATCCCAGAAACGTTGTGTGGTATTTAAATTATCACTTTTTTGTCTTTCTTATTCATTATTTTCAATCAGACGTAAATTTTTTCATTTTAATTACATTTCGTTAAGTTTTTTTTTATTGTTTGTCGTGCATGTGATTAATATAGAATTTTTAAAGGACAAGCCTGGATGGTCAGATCATTTTAAATACCGTTCTTAAGCCCTGGCAAAATATTCCAAATAAGGAAGTTAAACATGGAATCGAGCAAGGAGAGGAGGAATGTAAACAGAACGTTAGGATACAGGAACTTGAACTCGTCGCTTATCAGTTTCCTATTACATATATTCCCCTGCGGTAAACGACGAACGGACTGCAGATTTCGTCAGCAGGAAACTCTTCCAGACGAGCCGGATGTGGAGCTAATTTGTAGGCGAATTAGTTGACTAAACTATGTGCTGCGAGTCACAACAACGTCCGGTGTAGGTGGGCGGCCTTCGGGAGCGAACTTCATTAACCCCGCTGTCTTCTAACATTCCTGCCCTAGTTCTTATTGCCAACTAAACGTCTATAATATGTGTCACGGTGATGAATGCGTTATTCATATTTTTAATTTAAATTACTTGACTCTTAAAGTGGGATTTTTTTTGAAGAGAATATATTTTTAATTTTTAGAAATTTAAAAACACAATAATATAGGAGAGAAATAAATACAAATGGTTATAAACATATTATTTGAACAATTTATAATATAATTTTTGGGTCAAATTCGATTGGGAAAGACACACACACACACACACACACACACACATACATACATATATATATTGTAATGATTAAAGGAAGCTAATTATTTAATGAATTAATTAACAAAGTTATTACAATAAAAAACTTGTAATTTGCCAAAGATTAATTTAACAGGTGTTCATTTAGTTTTTACAAGTGATTTGCCCTAGGTCGTCACGCCGAATTCAATAATTTCAAAATTAACAAACAAATATTTTATTTATTTATAATTGGTGGCGTTGAAGGTAAAATACAATCTTCTATGTTTCACAAACAATCAAATTTAATAAATCTTCTTCTCATGGCCTTTAACTGGGTTTGATAAGTAAGAACAATCAAAAATTATTAACTAAATAATTTAACAAGTCAACCAAATTGAAACGAACGGAATACGAAATCTATCAAAATGAAAAGAATCGAAATCTGACTGTACCCTTAATTACCGTTTACAGAATTTAATTAGTTTGGTTTGTACTTACAACTGTCCTGCTGATACCAGACTTAGTTTTCGCAGCTTGGGGACACAATTTACTAAAAAGACCATTAATCACTGATTCTACACATCATGGTCAAAACACACGGTTGTAGTTCTTGTATTATTCCTCTGGTCAACCGTCGGACGTATTATCTCTCAATGTCTTTATGCGGAAAAATGTTATTTTGGTACTCGTATGTATCTGAACGTGGCGCTAAACTTTTTGTTTCAGCTTTGCGGTTTTTATAACGTGTCCAGACTTTTTTTCTTGGATTTTTAAAACATTTTTAAAAGTCTCTCGGTTGAATTTCTAAGCTTGGGCCACGCTGTTCGTACTCTTAAATTTTGCTCCCTCTCTCGACCACAATATCCGCCAGACTGAATTCAGCCAGTCCTAGCGGCTCGCAACAAAGACCGCCGACAAAGAGCCTGCCGTAATTGTTGTCTTTAGGAATTTGTACCGCTAAACAATCCAATTATTTAAACAATTAATAGCCTCCTTAATTAGTATTACAATATATATATATTGTAATAAACTATTTAGACTATATTTAAATTTTTGCCCCACGTTGTGGTAGCCATTTATTTCAATCAAAATGAAAAGTTAATTAAAATAAAAGATTAATAAAATTTAACAAACTAAATAATTTATTATTTTATTCATTTGTGGCTTCTAAAAGTTTAAACAATTACAATCAAATTAAGATCTCTTCTCTCAGGGTCTCCACTGGGTTTGATAACTAACAGAAAAGTGATTTAATAAACTGATTAACAATTCAGTTTAAAATTTACCTAAAAACAGTATGTCGATAAATGAAAGAAAGCTATTTAAAGAAATTAAACTTGAACGAAATGAAAAGTGAACGAAATCTGTCTTTACCCTTTTAGTTACCGTTTACAAATTATTTTTATCAAAGTTTTGGTTACTCACGTAGTGTCCGACTGGTACCAGCATTCTTATGTAACTTCAACACTACACTTTAATTGCTAAATTTTACACTGATTCTAATTTCCTCACAGATTTTACACATACGCTGACGAAATGCACGTGCTCAGTTCTCAGGAACCTCGGATGATCCTCTCCTAATTGGTCAGCTATCGGATGTTGGTTTCCCTCAATGCAAAATTGTTCAATTTGGTATAATGAAAGCAACCTTTGCCTCACCGTTGGCTAGTTGTTAGAAAATCTCCCTGTCCAACTATCTGCTTGCTTACAGGAACTCACGATTTGCAGATTTTAGACTTTTACTGTTTTATTTATCGATTTGCTAAGTATCTCGGTGACGATTTGTTTTAATGTTTCTCCCATCGTGGCTGACCGTAGACTGAAGACTAACTTTACTTTTGCGCGCCCAATCGCCATTTCGGCTCTTCAACAAAGCAACAGAGCTCAGCGCCATTGTCGCTTTGGTCGCTCAATACCGCTACAATTCATTTATCAAAACAATTCAAATGATCCCTAATCAATTTAATGGCCTAATTAACTATTGCTACAATATATTGTGGTAATTACGAATATGTCTTTATTTAATAAATAAATTTTTACTATTTTCATTATCGGCGGCGTAAATATGAGGCCGTTGCATTATAGCTTAAGGAATGTCTACAAGAATATGGAGCCTACAATGCATGCTTGATAGAGTTGCATTGAGACGTACGGAACTTGAGAGTTGCTCGGAGGAGGATTGAGGAAGGTGTGTTGTTTTGACGAGTCCGTATTCAGAGTTTCTCTGGGACCACACGATTGAGCAAGTGTGATTTGGAAGCTGAGAAATGTTGCATTAAAAGTCCCGTGGTTTTGGAATTGCAAGTCGCCAGTGTGTAATTATATTTCGTCTATTGCCATGTTGGAGTAATTATCAACGTTTTAGAGAACAAAACCTACCAACTGTGATTGTTCAAACAAAACTACCAACAGCTACGAACAGAAAGTGATTTGTGTTTGCAAACTAAAAAATCTTTAAATTAATTGACATATGGCCTGATGTGTTTAGAAAAACAAGTGAGATCGAGCCCAGGTGAACAGACAAGGGTAAAGTAAATAAAAATAATTTTTTTAAACCTTGTAGTGTAAATGTAATTATCGTCAGATTTCGAATTTCGATCATTTCATTTTAAATAATAATAATTTAAGTCAGGAATATTTTGGCCTTGTAAGATTTTAATTGGCATTTATGTAACTATCTTTATTAAAGGCGGCCCTGAAAGATAATAATTTGTTTTATTAAATTAGTTTTGTTATATTTTATAATTGTTGTTTAACTGGAACTCGTGTCTGGATACGACTAAATAAATCGCACTAACGCATTCAGGTTTTTTACGAGCTTACTTAAGATGATTTTGGGCAACTTTGGTTAACGGATTTCGATTAATCTTTGTTTGCCGACGAAAGAAAAGTTTTTTGGTGGTGAAGCGTGTGTAATATTGGAATTTAGCATTCCGTGGGGGTAATTTGTAGCATGTGACGGTTTCCCACAGCGCCCTCGTGTCAATTTTCGATTTCCCGTGGTCTGGCTGACAAGTGTTTGTCACGGAACCTTGTGTGTGCCCGACATCACGTTGTGATTGCTCCGTACAGCTTTAACAGATGTATTTTTCTCTCCACTGCAGTTGTCAGGGGAATTTAACTTCATTACTCAACTCGTACAGGGACATATATATATTTGTTTCTTTGCTGCACACGAGGACTGTATGACGTAACGACGTCTCTGAGGTTTTCTGGTTGTGAAGTAAATGATAAATGGGTGGAGAGATTTTGTGGGGTCGTTTGATTTCTTATGAGGTGAGTTGCGACGGTGTTGCGGTGGTTGGACAATGACAGTTTTGTGACGTTCTACTAGAAATCATGACTGGAGAATTTACATTTACAAGGATAAGTCAACAATTAAATCCTCATATATATATATTGTGGTAATTAAGAGGAAGTAATTAATTAATAAACAAAAATGTGGACTCGCATTGTCAGCGGCATAAAACACCCAGGTTGTACACAAGAATGTGGCAAGAATGCAATGCTTGTGGGTATTGTAGAGGTTGGTTCGTTAGACGCAGAGTCTGTGGGGAGCCGAGCTCCAGTAAAGTCGTCTTGGAAATATAGCAGTGGACAGACGAAACGTATAAAATCCAGAAAGTGCCTGGATTCATGTAATAACAGTTAAAACGGTAAGAACATTTTTACAAGTTGCAAGTCTGTGAGACAACTACGTAACATTCAACGCTAAAAGTTTAGTGTGTCGAGGCTTAATTATTATATTCTCGATTCAGACCATTTCTTCAATTTTTGGAGCCCAGGTAACTGCATCCAGCAGTTGAAAAACTTCGGAACGAGCTGATAGGATTTCTTAAACAAACAGTGAACCAACTTATGCAAAACTAAAGAAGTGTTGATTAGAGTCAGTGGATAAATAAAATGGCTCGTCTATAAAGTGCAATAAGTGTGTGTGTGTACGAACGAGACTATTTCTTTGAGTACCAGAGACAGTAAGGTAAAATTTCACAAAATTACTATCTGTAAACTCATAAGTAAAGGGTATTATCGTCAGCTTTCGAATTTCGTTCAGAATTTAAAGTTCATATTTTGTTTTTACATTGTATTAACCTATTGATGAATTAAGTCCACGTTAGCTTCATAAAATTTCAGTGGTAACAAGTATTTTCTTTATTAAAAGCGCAGTAAACGACCCTGAGATGTAGTCATTTTATTGTAAAAGATCAATTGATAATGTAAATTAAAAATTATTAGCCTAAATAACTTATGTAAATTTAATTGTTTGTGCGTTAATAAATTAATTTGTTTGGATATTTTCAAATATTGATCCTTATTAAAACAATCCTATCATTTTAATATTTAAATTACTACAAATTGACACATTAACGTGAGGCTTTAACTTTCATTCATTACTAATCACTACAATATATATGTGTATATATATATATATATATATATAGTGTAATAGAAGGCTTACAGTGATGACAAGCTTTCCGATACCATGACAAATAAAGGTTTTCAGCTGTGCACGTCCTATTAGAAGACACCAAGCATGACCCTCGCAGGTTTGGGCCCTCGCAAGTGCATTTCTTTTCAACCGGAGACTTTTCTCCGTCGTTTGCTTTTTAGTTCCAAGTAATGGACCAATGTTTCATTTCCAGTGACGAGTCGTTTCAATCGGATTACGAAACACCGGGTCTTCTGTGGTCCAAACGCAAAATCGAAGGGCAAACTGAAGTGATGTGGCTGTAATCTGCCACACACATTAAATTTATCGACTTACGAGCGCAAGCTACAGATAAAAGTGCATTTACTCTTTGACTTGTTGTCCCGTGTAATAATATTTTTTATAATTAAAGTATCAGAATGGAAAACTGGGTGTGGTGCTCTTACCCCTTCAGCTATCCGGGTAGAATCCCCAGTTTGATTATTCCACAATTTTTTTTTAACAAATTGGCTGCTTCTTCTTTTTACTTATTAAAAGATAATTCTAAGATTATATTAAATATAATAATGATATAAAAAGATCTGAGTTTATTATAATAATATAAAAAATAGATGGACTTGAGTCAGAAAGTAAATATGTTTATTGAAAAAAGAAATTCTCAATGACGTTTCGTCGTATTGTGGGGACTCATCAGGTGTGATAATTTTTAATAATGTTATACTTCTATTTGATAAAATTTAATACTGTCATAATTAGTTATGATTACAATTAATTATAATAATTGGACAAATATAAATTTTATCAAATATAAATACAAAATTATCATTCCTGATGACGTCCCAGAGAAGAACGAAACGTCGCCTTGAATATTATACTTTTATGGCAATAAGCGTTATAATTACTTAACTGACTCAAGGTCTTATTTAATAAAAAAATAAAACTTCTTCAGACTTCTGGACGAATCACCCATTGAATCTTGTGCTACGAGTAATTTTATCATTTAGCTAATGTTGAGCTTTTCCTCCATTTTCCCTCCCGGGGTGGTTTTTTTTTATGCCAAGGAAAAGGGCAGACTGATGCTTTCGAGCACTTGTGTTCCAAACTTGATTAAGCTGCTCCTCGTTTCTATCCCACACAAAAGTTTCTTACTCCCTCGGGGGGGCTCCGCGAAACTTCCTTTCCCCCCCTTCTCCTCTTTCTTGCTCCCGAATCTTCCCCATACAAACTGAGTATTCCCCGTTTCTATGGCCTAAATTGCACTGAAATATAGTCATTAGGCGCTGTGAAGTTCAGTAAACATTAACCACCCCCTCGCCCCCTCCCCTGCAAATAAAGTTAAACGAGAATTGCCTGCATCGTCCCTTTTTCGCTACCGCTCTGAATGAAACCGCAAGTTGAAGCAGCTTCTTGCTCCCTCTCAAGGCCTTATGTATTTATTGAACTTGTATAACAATCACCATAAGACATAATGAGTTGAAGACGGAAGAAGGCCTGCGAGGGATGTTCTCTCGCAGGCAGAACCTTGTAGGAGAGGTACGAAGGGGCTACCTTTGGGGATGCCTTTTCCTCTCCGTTTTTGAAGTAAGGTTCCCACAAGCCGAGGCACCTCGGCCTGTTCTGAGAGGTGTATGTTCCGGGGTCGCAGACCTTGGGCATACGGTGAGAGTTGTCCGCTATTCCTATTGGAATAGTCGGCCAGCTGCCTCCTAAACTGGTCAAGGCACAACTAACCTCTCTCCCGCCATCGGAAGGGTGTGGGACAAGTACCAAATGCCCGACCTACCTGATGCAGGTTTTTCTAGGGTTGTCCTTGCATCACTTTTAGGTGAATTGCCGGGTAGGATCCTGAAACCATAGCCCGGTGACCCTAGTTAACCCTTGACTACCTTCCTCTACCCTTTCGCATCCCCCCCCCTTCAGATCCCTTCCTATGCTATTAAAGGGGAGTTGCCACCACGTGGATTACCCTCATGTAGCCCGTTACCCTAAAAAAACATAATAATGAAGATCTTGTAGAAACAGGAGTTACAATTTCCTCCTTCAGAATCATCCAGCAACCTTTATAACGTTCACGGTCTCTTGGCGCGCAGTAATTTAACACAAAATGATATCATTTTTTAATTATAATTCTTTCCGCCTTTATGCTAGGGGTTTCTCACCCCCCACGGTACTGTTTCTCGTCGTTCGAAGAATATTTGTACCAATTTTTGTTGCCATCTGTTCTCGCATTTAAATATGTATAGAGATTAACGTAAATACATACATACAAATATACATTCTTTTTTATTATATAGACTAAAACTCTGAAAGGTCAGAATCAGCTGCACATGAGCTCCCGTGGTATGAATTGATCGAAATTGTCTCTGCACACGAGGCACCTGATGACGGCGGAGATTAATTTCGCTGAAACGTCGAGTTTTAATAAACAACTGACGCGGTTCATAAAAACCAATACACCTTCGTCATTTTTTCTTAGAAAGAAGAAGAGTTTCCCCCCGTAGTTGATATCGTTCTGGAATGTGAAGGACCAGGTGCAAAAGCTAAAGTTCCTGATCTTCAGCAGGACGAAGTCTCACCAAGAACTAATTCGTGAAGCACGACATGCGTTGGCCACTCTCGTCTACGACCTTCATTTTTCGCTGATCAAAATTTTTCTTTATATTTTCGTACGTAACCCTGACTTTTCTATGCGTCATTACTTGACACAATATAGGCGCTATTTAATCAGAAACTGTATTAGGCGACTCTTTCTTTCGATGTGACCTCGTAGACTTTGTTTTTTCTTTGACTGTTTTCTTCTTCTTCTTCATAATATCGTTCGGGTTTTAGCTGTGCTTTTGTAGTCTCTTTATTTTTTTTTAATCTGCCTATTTTCCCTTGTGGGTTAAAGAATTCGGCCTTGTCTCGTCTGCTTACAATCCGTCCGTTCTCTGACTTTCTTCTTTCCTTTTTATCCTCAAACGCGTGATATAAAGTGCCTGAACGTTGATACCGGGGGGGGGGGGAATTGTGTGTGAATAACCCACGTATTATATATATATATTCCATAAATTGCGACGGCGAATTGTAGTGAGTTACGGGGCTGCAGGTTTGGCTGACTAATTAATTTCTGAATATTCAACTTTAATTTGAATTAATTGACCAGCTGTATTATGTTTCGCCCCCCCTCCCCCCCCACACATATATATGTTGTATTTCGAGCCCGTTGACTTGTTGTTTACCTAAAGTCACGTCCGACTCCAGTGCAACTTGACCGTATCACAAGTTATCAAGAAACGTGAGATCCCGAGTCCAATGTCTTGTGCCAGTTCGTCGAATCTAACCAGTTATTTCCCTCATACAGATTTTTAGATGACCTTCCCAATTATTTTATTTAGCTTTGTATGATCTTAATATTGTTTTTCTTATAAAATTATTTTTATTAACAATTTACCACTGAAAAATCTTAAGAATAAATTGGATATTTTTTAATCGTACTATTCTTTATTTAAAAAAACTTACAATATAAAAGATGGTATTAGAAATATTTTTTAAAAAACCACCAATAATTTAAATTCAGTCAACAATATTAAAGAAAAAAAATTAAATATGTTATTAACAAAAAATAATTGTTTAGATTGAAATGCTTGTTACATCGGCCAAGCTAAACGCTCTTTTAAAACTCATTTCAATGAAATTTGACATCCAAATTTATTCAGTTGTCTCCAGACGTTATTTATTTAAAAATACAATTTGGATTGATATATTGTAATAAATTTGGATGAAGAATACTAAATATTATTCCAGATTGGTGAGCGAAATGTTGAATAACAGATCCAATGATTCAGTCATTATTTTGCCAACGATCCTAATTTACTTTTTAGTCATGCTGTTATTTTTTTTTTCATGACGTTTATTATCGTTACATAATATGTAATAGTAACACTACTCTTTTTAATTATCTCCATGAGGCTCATTCCTTCATAGATTTTATTAAATATCTTATAGGTTAATGTCGGCTTCACTGTCCTGTTTTTTTAATATATATTTTTAGGAACTTCTAATGTATGGTTTTCTTTTTTGTAATTTTTTAATTGTACGCCTGCTGTAAAGATTTGTTTTCCACTAGAAGTTTCCTTTTTTTAACTTTCATGATATCTGAAGACATACCGACGAGCTTTCCACTCTAGGAGGAGTATATATATATATATTGTTATCTGTGGCAACCTGGGCGTAACAACCTTCTAGTTTTGTCCCCAACCTCGTGCGGACTTCTGAGACGCAGGTCTCTTCTTTATAATCGGCGGAAGTTGGATTGTTTGAGGCAAAGGTCAACGGAAAGAATCGTCGGAGTGAGGAAGAGTTTTGGTTGAGATTATGGGGGGGGGTAGATAAACAATAACATCTAGCCAGGGAACTGACAAGACAAGGCAAAGTCCATTAATCGCCGACCTTAAAACAATTTAAAATTTATTATCAATATTTCCGGTACAATAAACAGCCCATGACCTTTGTTACTCACACAAACAAGCGTTGTAGACCCCCCCTCTAGGGTTGAGGAACCTCACATATCCGTATCCATCGGATGATTGGCGCTGCACTCACGATGACGTCAGTGTATCTCGGAGTCCTTTTAACTCGATTCTGACTATTTTGCAAGACTATTTATTAATCGCCAGTCCACTTTGTAAGTGTATTCGTAGTTCTCAGTTCGTTTCCCGTAAAACACTGGACCGCAATTTTTTTCTGTTCGTCTTGCCAATAATTTGTATATTTGCACACCCACCCCCCCCCTTCTCCTACACATTTTCAAGCCAATCACAGACAAGAGTTCGTGCCTCTTGATCATTCCGGAGATTAAACACTCGACGTTCTGGTGCCACCGAAAACTCGACAACCTCTCAACCCCGGGTAGTTTATGTTAATAAAATAACATTATCAATCATTATCGTACTTGAAAGGCACATATAGATTTTACAATTATTTTTTTCCCCTACGAGTCTATTTTTCGTCTCGACCAATGTTCGCATTCTCCATCTGGTCTAAGTTTTTACTTTAGACAATCAACCTTTTTTTTATTATTAATTTTATTATTAGTTTCTTTTAGCATCTTTCTCTGTTTCACATTAAAATGCCCGTTGAGTTATCTAACGCATATTTTTTTCTCGTAATTTCCCCTATCCTTTCGACGCAAATATTTGATTGACTATAATTCTTCTTATTTCTTTCATGAACTTATAAATCGCTTACTTTTATTTTGGACTCTTCTTTCTAAAATAAAATCAACGAGGTACGCACATTTAATTTTTTTTTGCATAAGTTGCACCTCTGTATTTATCGCGTTTTAATGTCTAATATTGAAAGCAAGTCGTTTAAAGGATTTGTTACCCTAAGAAGACGAAAACCCGATTTTTAGTAAGTTAATTCTCTAATCCGTCAAATAATATCCTGTTTTCTGTATATAATTTTGTGTGTTCTTCAACTTCTTCTTCTTCTATGGTTCCACATCCCCGTTATCGGGCCTCGACCTCCAGTAGTAGCTTCCTCCAACCTTCTCTGTCTACAGCTATTCTCCTCCAGTTCACCCAAATCCATCATCCTTTTTATGTCGTTTCTCTACTTCGTCTGTTCCTTGGTTTTCCTGCCTTTCTTTTACCCTTTTACCCTTATCATTGTATAATGTCTTTTCCTTTCCCATGCGTTACACGTGTCCTATCCATTCCATTATCTTTAATCTAACAGCTGTTGCGATGCTTGGTTCTTTATATAGGTCATATATTTCCTTATTATATCTGTCTCTCCATATGCCATTTTCATTTTTTTTGGGCCCCAAATTCTTCTTAGGATATATAAACATGATTCTTCCAGTATCTATAAAACTTTAATTTTCACAAACTAGTCTATGAAAGCTCGATTTGATGTTTAATCCATGTTTATTTTATTTTTTGTTTTGTTTCAGGTGAGCTCCTTTTCTTACTTGGCTTTTCCAATATCTTCTAATATCGTAAGTAAATCTCTCTTGTTATTTAGCGTTCATATTCGTATATAACGTGAATTTAATTTAGTAACGTGAAGAGGTCGCAGATTCGTTAAAGTAATTAAAAGTCTTGGGGAGGAAGCAGCGGAAGTTCTCGTAAAGAGTATAAAAAAGTCTTGCCGGATTTTTTTTTCTGGAATATATAATGATCTTTTTTTGTTTTTGTTGAATACTAGTGCGGAAGTAGAATAGCAGAGCAATTAAACTTTTTTTTTTTTACTTCCAGACGTCTTTTTGTGAACATCTAAGTGTAATTGTGAGGCAAGTTTCTGAAGTTGTGGCGAACAACATTGAATAGAAGTTAAACTTAGTCGCTCTGGAAAGTTTCTTGAAAAGGGAAGCCTGGAAGTTCTAGAACAGAATGTTATGAATTATCTACATGGTGAAACCGTGGAATTAATAAGATATTGAATCGGCGTGGGAGAGAGTCTGAGGAAGCTTAACCAATACGCTTTGTGGTTGGCAACCAGCAGGCCTATTATGTAACAGGGGACTGAAATAAATCTAATGAAAGGAAACAAATAGATTATAAACACCAAAAAAAAATTAATAAAAATACTCTGTCATCGAAAAGGGATCTGTGACATTTACAACTGACATATTATTTTTTGAAGGTTAAAATCAAGAATATAAAAATAGGCAATGTCTTCAAAACAATAAACAGAGGTTTTCAATGAGGACGACGACAGATGTAAATGCAGTAGCGATTTTTAGAATTTATTGTTCAGGTAATAAGCAAAAATTGCCCAAAATTAGTGAAATCACAGAACCTCAACACTGGCCATCTAGAATTTGGCTACACCTTTAAATTCCACGACGTGAGGAAGGCTAAAAAATTTTTTTTTTGGGGAGACATTACACTGAATATCCCTCTCATGTATTGTTTTACAAATTTGTAATATTTTAGATTTATTTCCGGTACTGTTTTAGTTTTGAATTCCGTCGATGGTTCACACTTCCCCACCTTAAGAAAAAATAATACTCCACAGATTCCACAAATTAAAACAATTACTGAACCCAAAATTTCCTTTATCCTTCACAACAACAACAACAACAAAAACTCATTTACACATCCCTCATATATCCCCTCTGGTTTTATATATGGGGGGGGGGGGTTCGACCGCTACCACACACATACATAAAATTCAAAAAATCACAAAATAAAATACTCAACTTTATAACTAACTTGTCCTTGGTAAGGTTACTAACCCTAGACTCCACAATGACCTAAATATTCCCCAAAAAATCAGCCCTAATCCAACGTAATAGAAATCTCCACCACCTCCCTGACAGAATCCCAACTCCTCCACCTAAACCCCTCAGAAGGCAAAAAAGGAAACGACAAATTGACCTTGCAATCACCATAAATTAATATATATTGTAGCCGCTCCGCTACCCTTCTTGCGTTTTTCGTTGATTATTTTTTAATGTTTGGGCGCCAGGTAATTTTTGGGAGAAAATCACCAAAACAACTTTTTATTATTTTATTACTTTTATTTAAACGGACATGAGGCACAAGTTAACTTCAGGGCGTGGTTTATAAAAGTTTGACTTCAGTTCTATCACGTCCGTCCTTTCTCGAGTCCAGCTTGGAACTGACCCTTCCGCTTCTCCCCTTGGCCGTCGCCTAAAACAAGATCACCTTTCCTGCACCTGCATATACACAACCACTGCAGTCTCCCCCGCCAAGGGCCCTCGACCGTACCTCGCAACAATCATGTTACAATATATATATATTGTGATAATTGCACAATAATTTAGGCCTCCAATAAAGAATGAAAAATGACAATCAATTTTTACCAAGAAAGCACCACGTTAAGGCGTCAATTTGTGGTATTTCTAGATAAATGATCAGATGAAACCCCACTTTGAAGCGTCAATTTGTAGTAATTTCTTAATAACCTGCACGTTGGAGGAGCAAACAATTTTTATAGTAATGGGGGGGGGGGGGGGGGTCCAATAATATGAAATGTTAAACAAGCAAATTTAAACAAACAATTAAAATTTATTACGAACAAACAATTAAATTTTACAAGAGTTATTAAGGCAAATAATTTAAATTACATTAGAAATTAATATTTTACAATAAAAAACCATGAGTATTTCTCAGGGTCGATTACTGGGCCTTTAATAAAGAAATGCTTGTTAAACAATCAAATTTTATCAAGCTGTCAAGTGATTAATTGATCAATAGTTAATTATAATGCAAAATATAAGACTAGAAATTTAAAATCTGAACTAAATTGGAATTCTGACGATAATATCATTTACTTACGAGTTTACAGATTGTAATTTTGTGAAATTTTACCTTAATGTTTCTGGTATTCCAGGAAATTGGCTCGTACACACACACACACACACACACACACTTATTACACTAATAGACAGGCCATTTTTAAACACTGACTCTAATAATTTTTTTTAAAGAAAAACAACATTAAACAGTCATTGGTAGTTAAATAGTAGTAAAATACAATACAAAGATTTACGGAGAATAAATTTGAGCACGGTGTAATAAATTTATTACATTAAAATTGATAATAATAATAAGAAGAAGAAGTGGGGGGATTTATATCTTTGGTTTGGTTTTATCTTTGCTTAGTTGTGGATTTATTTAAGGGAAACTAAAATAGTTTATTGAATATACGAACCCCCGCATTCAAAACCGAATTGAACCTGATATGTAAAGATGAACAATTATTTAAAGTGTTTATTATTAAAACGGTGAATTGTTCCATAAATACGCAGAGTGTTTTTTCAGGAATTCTGACGGAAATCCTTGTGGAATTTTCTAGTGTTATTCCTCGCCATGTTGAAAAGAAACAGGCCTCCTCCTAGGTAATTGTCCAGAGAGGACGTTTTGTTAAATAAATAAAAACCGTAATCGATTGAAAGGTTGGATTCTGTGAAATGTCTACGAATTAATAAAGACCAGTGTTTAATTATTTATCTACAGTTACTTTTTTTTTCAGGCGGTTTCTCGTCGTAGGCCAAATTACTGCAGACGGAATTACTGTTTAAAAAAATCGTAAATAATTTCCCATTAATACGGATTGTTACTCGTGTACCTGTCTAGAAAATTAAATGCTTTTATTACAATTAATTTGTCTGATTGTAGTAGCTCTAGTTGTTATTTCTTTAAAGCTTGACGCGTCAAAAGTAGGTTTACGTAGAAGTTCTGTGCCCAGAGGAATAAATAAGTTGGTGTCTCACTATTGTCTTGAGAGTCGGAGAAAACCAGGATGATGGAAGGAACTGTGGACAGTAGAATAGGATAGAACTGCAACGATATAGAGAATATAATTGTGGTGACCCTTGGTCGTTGTAAATACGCAACCCTAGAGGTTCCATTGACCGTCAGATTTTAGTCAATTTTGAATTTTGAAAAATAAAATCTCCATGTGTTCGTTGTCCTCTGACGCATAACTCTCCGGGTCTCGTATAAATCTGTAACAAATACAGATGACGTAAGGGGAAGTCAGGAGACACATTTCAGAAGAAATGGAAAAAAAAAATAAAAAAGAGGAGGAGGAGAAAAGGATACCGGAAAGGAGAAGCATTAACGACGCCACAAAAGTATTCCTGGCCGTGGCCCTATGTGCGCGTGAGAAAGCTATTTTTAAAGTTAAGGCCTTCGTTTTTAGAGCACGTTGCACTGACTTGTTTAAACATTGATTTGAACACAACATTGGAACGTTGCCATTGATCAGAAATTCTGATCGTATTTGACGGGATCTGGGAGGCAGTTTCAAAAGGACTAACGACCCAATCCGCAGTAAAGCGGAAGTTCCTTCTGAAAAAAAAAGAAGACAAACATAACATCAGAGCCAGACAGATAATTTCTTTGCTCCTATCTTGTAGACCATGGCGTTTATTTCACCAATTATTTCGTTACATAAACATTTTTGTTTCAATTACGTTTTATTGTAGCGTTCATATATAGACACAAAGTTCAGCATTCAGTTGTTTTTATTTTTATTTTTTTTAAAACTATTTTCTTATTTTTTTTCTTTGTGTACTGTACAAAGTCTGTTCCGTTCCGTGATATCTTTCTTTGATATATTTTCTTGTTATTGAAACCTCCCCATTCCTGGTTCACTTAGTACTTAATCAACAGGAAACAAAGAGTAACACTAAAGGATGCACATTATGAGTAAAACAAATAAAAACCAGGGGTTCCACAAGGCTCTATTTTGGGTCCGTTGCTCTTTTATATATATATATATGTCCCGTTGCGTGATATCTTTCTTGGGTCTATTTTCTTGTAATCAGGTGACTGAATTGAGCTTATAAATTCATTCAATATATTCTACATATTAAAGTATTATGGAAATTATTGAAACCTCCACATTCCTGGTTCACTTTGTACATAATCAACAGGTAACAAAGAATAAGACTAAAGGATACACATTCTGATAAAACAAATAAAGACCAAGCGTTCCACAAGGCTCTATTCTGGGTAACAAAGAAAATGACTAAAGGATACACAACCTGATAAAACAAATAAAGACCAGGGGTTCCACAAGGCTCTATTCTGGGTCTTTTCCTCTTTTTTGATATACATAAATGGGTTCTTTTTCTGAAGTTCTTCTGTTTTCTGACCACAGGAGCACTTTAATAATTGTTATAGAGGATACAGAAGAAGTTGCCAATGGTGTATTCAGCCATCTACTACTCTGATTTTTAGCTAATGGTTTATCAATTAATTGTGAAAAAAAAAATACAATTTGTTGCAATTTCAAACAAAAAAAAGTGGCACTAAACTGAAATGGAAATTTGTCAAAGTTGTTAGGATTATCTGTTTATATTAACTTATATTGAAAAATTCACTTAATAAATGGTAACAATATTAAGCTCAGCCATATTTGGTGTCAGAAGAATGGCAAAATAAGAAAGTTAGTTTACTTATCATATTTTTACTCATTGCCATATGGAGTATGGGGGTAAATTCTTCAGGAAAATACAAATTCTGTACCCTTCAGTTTATTCAGGAACAAAAGTCTCCTTTTGCTGTTACATGCCAGTTTTTGATAACCTACTCATGAGAAACTCAGGTGTGCAAAATTTCAATACCAGAACAACATTTACATATTCCATGAATCATGTTCATTACAAGAAGAGTCCATTATAATAGTATTAATATATTTATCAAGCTTCACACTTGATTAAACAATTAAAGGATAATGAATTCAAATTAAAAAATTAAATAACCAAGTTAGCCACTCATATTAAATTAGTTAACTGACATAATTAGTTTGATACTAAAATATATTCAATGTAAATTAAACATATTATTTATAATTATAATATGCTATTTAAATATGTACAATTTATGACTCATACACACATTTGAAGCCCTGCTTCTCTATGGTATATGATCTAATACTTAACCATACTTATTGTAGCAACATGTTTGATGTTATTATATATGTATATGTATGTATATATATATATGTATATATATATATATAATTTTTCCCATCTGTTCTTACCATTCAAAGTTTGTTTTTCCAGAGGTATTATTAGCAATCATGTCTGTCATTACAATAAATGCCCTCAAATTTGTATCACTTTGGTTATGTTTCACAAACGATTGAATCTTATTTCTCTAAAGCTTGTATTTAGCAAGTTTCATCTAATGTCTCTACTTTCTGTTCCTCCAATTGTCTACATTTCATCTTTCACGATTGCACAAAACATTTTTATATATTGTGATAACCTACTATGAATGATTTCCTTACTTTATCTTACTGTCCTAGTAAAATAATGGGACTTCAGTTGACTTCTTCTACTTTTTAGCAGTCTACAACTTTTTTTGCAGTTTCTTTTTAAATAACTAATCAAAATTATTTTAATTGAACAGTATGAAGGGTCTATTATAATATAATTTGCAGTATTTTTTTTCTCCAAAACATTTTGTGTTTCAATGTTGATTTTTCTCTCATTATTCCAAAAATATAGAGATTAATGTCGATAAACTCTTACGACGTTCCAGAAATCTGAAGAAGAAAAAAAAAATCGTTTTCCATTGCATGCAGTTTAACTGGTATCGAAATTTGTATAGAGAATTTGTCGTAAGTTTTTTATTTTGCAAATGTAAATCTGTAAGTAGGGACGTTAAAAGCCCTATTAACAAGTCTGACATTTGCAAAGTGTCGACATTGTGTTAATGACGGTTTTGTTTTCAGCGTAAACCTTTTTAATAGGTTAATGTTGTGTGAGTTTACTTAGGACAAGTGTGGTACGTTAATAAAACCTGTTTCATTGCTGACTTTAACTTGTTTTTGGGATGTTTAAGTGACTCGTTGGGGGAAGGGAGGGGGGGAGATTTATGTCTTAGAAACTTACTTTACATACTTTTAGTTTTTAGTAGTAACATTGGAAGTCATGTTCTACTTTGTTTATATTATTATTATTATTTTCTGTTGCCCTGAAAATAGTATACGAGCCACACTTCGATCTCTTGACGATCCTTCCCATTGTTTCTTATGACGTTCCTCTTGTTCCCGGAATTCAACATCCGATGGCTGTTTGTGTTTCATTAACGATCCCTTTCTGGTCTTGCGGGGGGGTTTTGGCCGATGTCCAGCTCAGGTAGAAGAGAAGAGAAAAAAAATTTCACTTCCCACCCCTCATTCTAAGCACGTCACGGTCCCCCCATTATTGTTTGTTCCAAAGTGGATTTTGAAGGAAGGTTTCCGATCTGTAGAAGGTACTCGATTGGAATGAATTACAGCTGCTTCCTTAAAATGAACGATTTTACTAAATTTCAGTAATGATTTAAACATCTTTGTTTTTCAGTATGTAATATCAACCTACGCAGATCTTTTTTTTAAAATATAATGAATAAGTATGATATCCAAATATAGACAAAAAAGGCTAATATAAATACCACACAACGTTGCTGGGATCCATGTCCAATTTCGTCAGGTGCTAAGAAGAGCCTAGAGCGACACAACTGCACTGGTCAGTTGACGACACTCAAAAAGGCGACGAAAACGCAACGACAATGGAAGAGCCCGAAGGGTTAGCGTAACAATAAGGGAGCAACGACAATGGGAAATCTCTTGCTCTGATTGTAATTGCTGCTACATGGGGCAAACAAAACGTTCCCTTAATAGCCGTGTCAAGGAACATGTGTCTAATGTACACTAACCAACGATAAACAATCTGTAGTCTTCAAACATGTCGTTAATTCGAAACATACATTTGATTGGCAAAATGCTAAAGATTTTAGACATTGACAACAGGTACAATTCCAGAGATGGTTCACATTAAATCAAACATCACAGCTATTAATGCATAAACAGACACTATGAAAGTCAACAATTATGAATAAGAAAGATAGCCAATACAGACAAAAAAAAGGTAATATAAATACCACACAACGTTTCTGGGATCCTTGTCCCCTTTTCGTCAGGTGCTAAGAAGAGCCTAGAGTGACACAACTGCACTGGTCAGTTGAGAAAACTCAAAAGCGACGAAAACGCAACGACTATGGGAGAGCCGAAGGGTTAGCGTAATAATAAGGGATCGTAGCAATTATTCAGTTTCATAGTGTGAGTTTGTACATTAATAGCTGTGATGTTGGATTTAATGTGAAGCATCTCTGGAATTGTACCTGGTGTCAACGTCTAAAATCTTAGCATTTTGCCTATCAAATGTATGTTTACAACTAATGACAAGTTTGGATACTACAGATTGTTTATCGTTGGTTAGTTTACATTAGACACAAGTTCCTTCACATGCGTATTAAGGGAACGTTTAGTTTGCCCCATGTAGCAGGAATTACAATTAGAGCAAGAGATTTTACAATGTATGCTGTAGGTGTCAAGTGGGATCCTTACGGTTTTTAATCAAGTAGGGAAAAGTATTAATAGATCTGTAAATGATGGATATTTGATATTCTTAACACCTGGATAGAGGAACAAGTATCCCAGATTATTTATATTATCACTTATTTTCTTCTGTATTTGGCTATCTTTCATTTTATTAATTTTCAATCATTTCAACTTCTTCTCTTTTAAATCACTCCAGAATTACCTAACTCTAGCCCCCCACCTACCAACTTCATCCCTAAATATCCGTTCTTCCCATCTTCCCCATAACCTCCTTAACGCTTTTCATAACACCAAGTTTCCCCGATGATCAGATCGATCCAAAAACATCACCTTCGTTAATATGTTGTAAACAAGTTACTCGGTTTCTCTCGTCTCAAACTTGGAATGTCAAGGGTCAAGACCCCAAACTGTAAATACTTTTATTATAAGATAGCTAGACATTGACACCAGGTACAATTCCAGAGATGCTTCATATTAAATCCAACGTCACAGCTATTAATGTACAAACAGACACTGTGAAACTCAATAATTCTTATTCATTATTTTAAATTAGACGTAAATTTTTTCATCGTTTTGTTTTTTGTTTTAAAAAAAAATTGTGTGACATTTATGTTTGTCATCCTCGTTAAAGTTCCGACGAATGGCGAACATTTTATCTGTTAATGGTGTCACTGGGGCAGGTTTGCATCTGCCGTTAGCCTTGTGCACTGATTAGCACTTTTGAGAGACCACAATTAAATATATATATATATATATATATATTTTAATTCAAGTGCCCACATACGTGGATGTATATTCGTGACGTTGTTTCGCAACACTTGAGCGCACGCATCTGCTTCTGGTATCTTTCCATCCGCGTCATATTTAATCCCGCATACTTGTCGTTCGTGTTGTTGTGGGTGCGTCAAATATTAATTACCCTGTGGTTTCTGCCGTCAATGTATAAGCTAACCAAAGCGACGATCCAACATCGGATGACTTCCTGGCTTTTCGGTGGCAACAATATCAAATAACTGGGAAGACAAGAGTTCAAATTGATACTGTCTGTAATACAACGAAAAAAACACACACACAGACACTTTCTATCTATATAATAAAAAAGGGAGTATATTTGTATGTATGTATGTTTGTATTTACGTTGTTCTTTATACAAATTTTATCGCGTGGACAGAATGCAACAAAAATTGGTATACATATTCTGCCAAAATCGAGAACCGGTACTGTGGGGGTGAGAAACCCCTAGAATAATCGTGGAAATAATTATAATTGAAATAAGTTACGAATTAGTGTTAAATTACTGCGCGAGACGATGACGTCATAAGTGTTCAAGACATTGACGCATCCTAAATATAGTTCTGTATTTCGTAATGAAATAAAGCAGAAATATTTTTATTTAACATAAAGTATACATGTGGAAAGAATTATAATTAAAAACCGTGATCATTAAATATTAATATACTGCGCGCCAAGAGACAATGACGTCACGCGAGAGAAAGACGTTACTACGCAACGAACGAAGGAGATTATTAGGAATTAAATAAAGCAGAAATATTTTCTTTAAATAAAAAGTATAATTTTATACAGCAATACTCCATCGAATGGTTATAAAGAAGAATACGAATTACTTTACCATCCTTGCGGAAAATGTAAGTTAATTTTCGCGCTGTATTAGTTGTGAGTCTAGCTAACAATTTCATCAATGTAATATTTAGTAATGTATGAAGACTGAGTGACGATTATATCCTGAAATACTCAAGGAATATATTTAAGTATTCAATTAAATACTTTTTCGAGTTGATGATCGTGTGGAAATAATATTCGGCAGGCGTTAATGGAATTGATAGTATTTCTACTGGTGAAGTTTGTGTATAATTTCAACTCCTTTCAGTATGAGAGGGGAGGGCGCCTAGGGGTGGGGGTAGAGGATCGAGGAGCGTTGCATAAAAATAGCGCAAAATCAACCGAAATTGGAGTGTATCGGGGGTTCTGGATAAATGACATCTCGGGCAACGCCGGGCACCCGCTAGTCCGGTATAAATATCGTGGTGGATGTTGGGAACGGAATTTTAACTTAAAAAAAAACGACTGAACATATATCAACGAAATTTTCACATTTATATTTCTAGTTTCTCAATTTTTTTTTTTGGCAACAGGCTACATGAGGGCATCCACTTTGGGCAACTCCCCTTTAATAGCATAGGAAGGGATTTGAAAGGGGGCATGCGGAAGGGTAGAGGAAGGTAGCCAAGGGTTACTAGGGCCCCCGGGCTATGATTTAAGGATCCTACCCGTCTTTCGCCTAAAAGTAATGCAGGGGAAAATCCTAGAAAAACCTGCATCAGGTAGGTCGGGCATTGGGCACTTGTCCCACGCCCTTCCGATAGCGGGAGAAGAGTGTGCTGTGGGGACGCAGCATTCCCTTCTCCGTGCCTCGACCCGTTTAGGAGGCAGCTGGCCGACTATTCCAATGGGAATAGCGGACAACTCTTACCGTATGCCCAATGTCTGTGACCCCGGAACATACACCTCTCTGAACAGGCTGAGGTGCCTCGGCTTGTGGGAACCTTAGTTCAAAAACGGAGAGGAAAAGGCATCCCCAAAGGTAGCCCCTTCGTATCTCTCCTAAAAGGTTCGACCTGCGAGAGAACATCCCTCGCAGGTTACCCGCGAGAGAATCCTCTTACATTCTTAGGGCTGAGTCAGTTTCTCAAGACACAACCCTTGGTTTAAATGAAAGCAGAAAAACAAAAGCGCCAGCAGGCTTTACCTGTGACCAATCAGAGCCCATCTACTACGTAACAGCCTGTCACGGGACTGGCCGAGCGAGCACCAATCAAAAACCGCCGGCGAAGAGGTTGACTTAAGGCAAAACCCAAAAACACTCACTGCCAATACAATACAATTTTAAACGTTTAACATTTCAGTTTTTGTTTCTAAATATATCTTTCCTTCATTTAATGAAATTATGTTGTATTGTATAAAATTTCACGCACGCCTGAAACATTCATTGCAAAGCATAATATATATATATATTCTCATTTCAGAGATGCTTCTCATTAAATCAAACTCTTCAATTGCTACGGTCCCTTATTATTATTATTATTACGCTAAACCTTCTATTTTCCCATCGTCGGTGCTCCCTTATTGTTACGCTAACCCTTCGGCTCTCTCATTGTCGTTGCGTTTTCGTTGCTTTTTGAGTGTCGACAATTGACCCATGCAGTTGTGTCGCTCTAGGCTCTTATTAGCACGTGACGAAAAGGGGACAAGGATCCCAGAAACGTTGTGTATTACCCCGTTTTTTGTCTGTATTGTATTGGCTATCTTTCTTATTCATAATTGTTGACTTTCACAGTGTCTGTTTGTGCATTAACAGCTGTGATGTATGATTTCATGTGAAGCATCTCTGGAATTGTACCTGGTGTCATCGTCTAAAATCTTTAGCAGTTTTCCAATAAAATGTATGTTTCGAATTGACGACATGTTTGAAGACTACAGATTGTTTATCGTTGGTTAGTTTACATTAGGACACATGTTCATTGACACGGGTATTAAGGGAACGTTTTGTTCGCCCCATGTAGCAGCAATTACAATCAGAGCAAGAGATTTTACAATGTTTGCTGTAGGTGTCCCAAGTGGGATCCTTGTGCTTTTCAATCAAGTAGGAAAAAGTATTAATAGATAAAAGATACATAATAGATCTGTAAATGATGGATATTTGATATTCTAACCTTTTAATTATTACATAAATTGACTTCCACAACGTGGGGCTAATTTAATTTATTTAAATCTTTTTTTAATTATTACAATATATATATATATATATATATATATATATATATATATATATTTGTAATGAAAGTAGGAGTACTATCAAATCGTAGAGGACTTAACAGACAAAAGGTAAATAACCACCCAAGAGGATTTATTAAACCATTCACATTCGAATCGGATAAAAATATTAAAAAAATATTAGTGGAAATAATTTACAATATTTTTTTTAGAAGTAAAATACGAATAAAATATTAACTAAAATTTTTTTTTGACATCAGTTGATTGGAATAATTTGTTTATTCATATTTATCTTTACTGAGACAATAAATCAACTGAGATAAATCCTCAAACGCCGTAAAGGGATGATCAGTAAGAAGTAATTTATTGTTTCAATTGTTAAAAATAACTTGAATTATATGGACTAAAATTTATTTGATTATATTTTTCATAAATATATTTTTAATAATTGTTAATAACCTCTTAATTATTTTTTTTACCCGACTTTTTTTATCTTGACGTCATAAAATAGCCTTGAAATATAACTCAGGGTTATTTCTTGGGAAAAAATTTTCAACAGGTTGACCAGGAAAATTACGAACTTGGGTGACAGCAATTTTGCAGTTGTTTACGGTGGCGTCTTTGTTGAACCCCGTGAGAATACTGCATTAGTAAGTTTCCCGCTGAAAGTCGTATGATTATTTTTATCATTAGTAGAAATGGTATTCTTATTTTGTAATAAGATTAAATATTAAGAGATAGGAATGAGAGACTTAGGAAGAGTCTCTTCGATGTTAGGAAGGAAAAGTTCATTAATCGATATATATTTTTTTTTTCGATTTCTTCTGCGGATAAAATAAACGAAAATACGAGGGAGGGATTTTAGGAGGAATGAACGACACCATCATGAACCAAACGAAACATACTCGGACGAGGGGACGATAAATTTAATTTCTATGACTTATCGTACAACGAGGAAAGAGTCTGCAAAGCAAATAAAATTAATGGAAGTAAGATAGCGATTAAAAATGGTGAACAATAAAAAAAATTGCTAATAAAGTTTAGTTTCAGGATCGTTCTAACGACAGAAACAGTTTAAATATTTACCAGCACGCGTTGCGAATCCAAGTAGTTTTACAACGCCCGCAAATAGTTTTTATCGTTTTCCTCCTATTTTACAGTGACATTTAACCGTCTGGCTCACATAACACACTCGTGTTCCTGTTCCTGAATGTTTGCAATATTTTAAAGTTTCACTGGTCCCGACAGCTGCTGAAATTTAAATTAATTAAATTTTATATATAGACTCAACAACTGCCATAACCGCGGATTCGACACGCATTTTAGGTTGTTTTCGCGTTATTTTATATGTAACGCCCCCCAACCCCCCACCTGTAAGGGTACTCTTTTTCCCATGCAGAAAGGGGTTGAAATTATACACGCACAACACCGGGGGAAACACTGTCCGTCTCATTGACCCCCGAAAAAAATATTATTTCGGCTGTTTTAGCGTGTTTGAGAATTTTCACCTTCGCCCCCCCCCCTCCTAGTCGTGTTTCACCCCCTCCACACTGTTCCTTTCCGCTTCGAAAGGGCGTAAATGTGTAAAAGATTTGGTCGAAATTGATCGACGCGTTTAAATTTGTATGAGGAACTTACACACATACATATAATTATGTTTGTTTGAAAACGATAAAAAATCTAATTTATTCTGTTTGTATTACGAGTATAAAACTTTGAACTGTACATGACAGAGAGTTGTTTTAGAAACACGTAAAACATCTTTGACTCTGTATCTTCTATATAATAAAAATAAAGGACGTATAGTGACAGTTTGTAGGAGGGAGGATGATGTCAATTGGGAGTTTACGTTTTAGTCTGCGATTTTGTGAAGGTAAGGGTCGGGGGGGGGGGGATATTACTGTAGAATAGCTCAATGGAGGGATTTGGATGGTTGATGGTGATATTTATTAGGGACTGGACTTGGTAGATTTATGAATTATGGCACGCGTGGACAGATTGCAACAAAAATTGGTACAAGTATTCTAAATAAACACGAGAAACGGTACTGTGTGTGTGGGGGAGGAGGAGGGGGGTTGAGATAAACACCTAGCATAAAGGTAGAACGAATTGTAATTAAAAATGTGATAATTTTCCGCGTCATGAAGTCATGACGTCACGGCACACGCGAGAGAGAGAGAGAGAGACGTTACTACGCGACGATACTGCACAAGAAAGTAAATAGTTCCTTTCTCATAAAGAAATCAAACGGGAATACTTTTTTGATTGAATAAAACATCATGATGTCAGCGATCATTCTGGTCATTGGGGAAACTACATGTTTGAAGGATGTTATTGGGGGAGATGGGAAGAGCGGATATTTAGGGAGTATGTAGTGACAGTTGGTAAGGAGGGGGTTAGAGTTAGGTAATTCCGGAGTGATTTAGGGGGAGGATGATGTCAATTGGGAGTTTACGTTGTAGTCTGCGATTTTGTGAAGGAGGGGGGTGGGGTGGGTTACTGTAGAATAGCTCAATGCTGGGATTTGGATGGTAGATGGAGCTATTTATTAGGGACTTGACTTATTTTTCATCCACATCTGTGTCACTATTCTACCGTTGTGATCCTTGTCAATACAGTTTTTTTGGATTTATTAAGTTAACTTTTAGTCCGGGGACTTTACAGTTGTGATAATAATATAATAACAGTATTTACAATTGTAAAAATTAAACAAATAGCAAGGTATTTACAATATGTAAATATTTCACATGTAACCTTGTGGTCTTGGATGTGACCCTTGTCATTCCAAGTTAAGAGACGAGAGAAGCAGATTAACTTGTTTACCACATATGAACATATAAGCCGGCATGATGTTAGGGATCAATCTCGTCATTGGGGAAACTACATGTTTGATGCGTTAAGGAGGTTATGGGGGAAGGTGGGAAGAACGGATATTTATGGAGTATGTAGTGACAGTTGGTAGGAGGGGGTTAGAGTTAGGTAATTCCGGAGTGATTTAGGGGGAGGATGATGTCAATTCTGAGTTTACGTTTTAGTCTGCGATTTTGTGAAGGTAGGGGTCGGGGGGGGGTTGGTTACTGTATAATAGCTCAATGGAGGGATTTGGATGGTTGATGGAGATATTTATTAGGGACTGGACTTGGTAGATTTATGAATTATGGCACGCGTGGACAGATTGCAACAAAAAACGGGTACACGTATTCTTCAAAACACGAGAAACGGTACTGAGTGTGTGTGGGGGGGGAGGAGGGGGTTGAGATAAACACCTAGCCTAAAGGTAGCTCGAATTATAATTAAAAATTTTGCGCGTCATGAAGTCATGACGTCACGGCTCACGCGAGGGCCAGAGAGAGAGAGAGAGAGAGACGTTACTACGCGACGATACTGCACAAGAAAGTAAATAGCTCCTTTTTTTTCTCGTAAAGAAATCAAGCAGGAATATTTTTTTGATTGAATAAAAAGTAAAATTTTATCCAGTTATACTCCATCGAATGATTATAATAAAAAAAAACAATACGAAAAATATAGGATCTGTGGAACTAATTTTCTTTTAAATAACTATAACATTTAAATGACTAAATATGGCGCGTACCAATTATTTTACCCAGTTTTGTATGTACTGGAGGAGACATGAGAATGGGTGGGCAAAAATCGATACATAAAATTTCTTAATCATTATGATTTAATTTAATATATTTTTAAATGTGGTGAAACTGACGAATTATTTCAAGTGGGATTCTTGAAAAAATAATTTGCTTACATGTGTGTATCATTATAATTTCACATATTTGATTGTAAATGTGTAAAGAATGAGTGGATAATAATAAGAAGAAGAAGATGGAGTATATCTTTGGGTTAGTTTTTAGTTTCGTTTTATCTTTGATTTTTTTTTGTTTAGTTGCTCTGGTGATGACGTGGCGTGAGCAATGAATTAATTAACCATATTAGTTTTATTTATTTAATACGCGTACCACACTATATATATGTTCAAATAAATTGAACCCTTGACGTTAAAAGTATAATAATAATTAAAGAGTTTATTATCGCAGTTTCCCGCTGCTTTTCAAACCGAATGTTCACTTGCTCTTTATTTTAATGTCATGATTCACGAAAACCCGGAAAATATAAAGTGAAGGTGGTTAAGGGTTGTTAATGGTCGTACTTGTTAAGTCTAGAAATAAAGTCAACCTCGAGGAATGTAACATATGAGCCCAGTTTATAAAACTGTCGCAAATGGTAATTACCTCGGTACAGTAGGCGCCGTAATTGGTTACTCTTTTTGTTTTTGTTTCTTCGGTTTGAGAATTTCCGCGCTGATGTGGATAATAGAAATGTATGTTTCTTTCCCAATCGCTAAAATCTCCGACTCGAATCAAGTTTTCAGCTTTATTCCCCCCCCTCCCCCTTCCCCCTCCACCATCCTCTTGTATTCCGTGACGCTATTTTCTCATTTCCCGTACGAACCAGATGTGAAGGGTAATTTGGCAGAAGTAAAGTTTTTTCGTCAATGTAACATTTTTTTTCCTGCCCCCTTCCCTTCGCTACCCTCGCAGATAATTTCCGGAATTTCTCAGCAGTTCCTATTTCCTCTCTCTCTCTCTCTCTCTTTCTCTTTTTCTCTTTTTCCTTCCCGCCCTTTTCCACCATACCCTCCAATTTTATATCTGCGTGCTTTACGAAAATCTCTGATACGTGAGTGAATTTTCTGCTACGTCGTTTGTGCGCGACCTCTGCCAAAATATTATTGTTTGCGGGAAGAAAAGTTTTTATATGCAGGGTAATACTGTGAGTTAGATATAGTCTTTTGTGTAACGGAAGTGACGTCATTGCTTATCAGCAGAGCAATCAGCAGCCGACGTGTGTATGTATTAAAATACAATAATTAATGATTATAAATAAATGGCCTTAAAGTAATTATAGTTTCATTTGTGTTCCAACAGGAAAGGCAGCAGAATCTTGTCCCTAAATATTACGACTGTATTCCATTGAAAATTCTAAAGTGTGGTGTAGGGGTCAGCGTGACTGCCTCGGTAGCGCAAAGGTCCCGGGTTGCACGCGTTTGTGTGCGTGAGAGGATCTCCTCGTCCAATCAGTTCTCCAACAAGTCAAAATGAGTTCCAATAATGAGTCGCTAATAGCCTGAGCTGTTGATGGGTATCTAAATTAATCAATATATATAAAAAAGAGGACGAAACGTCGATTATTTAATATATATATATATATATATATATATATATATATAAATAATAAACTTTGTTTTCTGACTAAATGCGATAATTCCCTCTCGTCGTCGAGTTATCGGAAACCCATTTCAAATCCCTTTCTATGCGAGGCTACCTTTGGGGGATGCCTTCTACTCTCTCTGGTTTTTTGAACTAAGGTTCCCACATGGCGAGGCACCTCGGCCTGTTCTGAGAGGTGTATGTCCTGGGGGTCACAGACCTTGGGCATACGGTAAGAGTTGTCCGCTATTCCTATTGGAATAGTCGGCCAGCTGCCTCCTAAACCGGTCAAGGCACGGCGAGGGGAACGCTGCGACCGCACAGAAAACCCCTCTACGGTCATCGGAAGGGCGTGAGACAAGTACCTAATGCCCGACTAACCTGATGCAGGTTTTTCTAGGGTTTTTCCCTGCATCACTTTTAGGCGAATTGCCGGTTAGGATCCTTAAACCATAGCCAGGTGGCCTCTAGTTAATCCTTAGCTACCTTCCTCTACCTTTCTGCATCCCCCCGTTCACTCCGTTTCCTATGATATAAGAGGGGCTTTTCCCCCTTTTATAGGTTTGCCGTTTTCAATTTCCATTTCTGTCTGTCGTTCCAATCTCCCTCTTCCAAATTCCTATCCTCCATAATGGTTTACACATGGGGTTTTCCACTTTAATCTGCACCGTTTATTATTTTTTTTCCAGGAGGTGACCATTGGTATATTCTTTTTGGGGGGGCCATTTCCAATTTTTAATTCTTTGTACGTGACCATACCATTTAAGGGTTTGATTTTCAATCCTTTTTAACGACAGACGTGGTTACGTTCATTTCTTTCCAAAAGAACTCAATTCTAATTTGATCCTGTCTTGTTTTTTTAAGACTTCTCCTCAGATAATCGAATTCGATTGTTCTAATTTTGTTCTTTTGTATTAAACAATTGTAATAAACAATTACTACGATCCCTTATTATTATTACCCTAAACCCTCCTGTTTTTCCCCATTGTCGTTGCTCCCTTATTGTTACGCGAACCCTTCGGCTGTCCCATTGTCGTTACGTTTCCGTCGCTTTTGAGTGTCGTCAACTGACCAGTGCAGTTGTGTCGCTCTAGGCTCTTCTTAGCACCTGACGAAAGGGGACAAGGATCCCAGTAACGTTGTGTGGTGTTTATATTACCTTTTGTTTTGTCTGTATTGTCTATTGTTCTTATTCATTATTTTCAATCAGACGTAAAATTTTTTAATTTTTTTTTACATGAACGTTAACTTCAGCAGCTCGTAATTTATACTCAAATAATTTTTTTTCTTCCTCTTCTTATTACCTGTACTTTGACCTTGGTAGATTAAACTTGACCTTTTCTGTCACTCAGGTTCTGCGTTGTAACACGCAAACTTCTGTTGTCCGTCTTCGTATTTTCTTATTATGTCGTACTCTTCTCGGAAGCGAGGATCCCGCCTGTAATTGGCATCGCTGAAAACTATTTGATTCTGTGAAGTTATTTTATAGCCAGATTAATCCAGAATCTCGGTACAGCATCACTTACTGGTTATTTTCTCCTATAGTTTCATTGGACGGATGGTGAAACTGATAGTGGGAGGTGTTGGGCGAGGAGGAGACAAGAAGGATATCGGTGTTCTGTCGTCGCTGCCTACACAGGATGTAAGCTTGTGACGAGGCTCGTCCTTCACGGTATAATAATAGAAGGTCCAAATACTTATCTGCAGACATCTGTATGAGGAAGATAAGTGAAAGGCTGCGAATACGAGAACGTTCACTGGCCAAGATTATAATATGTTAAAGTAAAAAAGAAAAATCAATGTTTTTTTATACGGTACCAGGCTACATGAAGGTAATCCACATGGTGGCAACTCCCCTTTAATAGCATAAGAAGGGATCTGAAAGGGGGGATGCGGAAAGGTAGAGGAAGGTAGCCAAGGGTTAACTAGGGGTCCCCAGGCTATGGTTTAAGGATCATAACCGGCAATTCGCTTAAAAGTGATGTAGGAAAAATCCTAGTAAAACCTGCATCAGGTACGTCGGGCATTTGGTACTTGTCCCACGCCCTTCCCTGGATGACGGGAGAGGAGTTTGCTGTGGGGACGCAGCATTCCCTTCTCCGTGCCTCAACCGGTTTAGGAGGCAGCTGACCGACTGTTCCAATGGGAACAGCGAACAACTCTTACCGTATGCCCAAGGTCTGTGACCCCGGAACATACACCTCTCAGAACAGGCCGAGGTGCCTCGGCTTGTGGGAACCTTAGTTCAAAAAACCAGAGAGATGTGGATGCATCTCCAAAGGTAGCCCCTTCCTGTCTCTCCTACAAGGTTCTGCCTGCGAGAGAATAGCCCTCGCAGGCTGCATCTATCCCAATCAATGTTTGTGGACTCTTAAGGATATACTTGAAAAGTCGTTTATTCAGTCTGCCCAAGAGGGGGGGGGGGAAGCAATCGGACCGTATTCGAGGAATTGCCAACCTCGTGATCGCGTTTCACTGTTACGGCACCGACGTTAACCGTTTCCCGCTTTCAAATCGCAAGGACGAGGAATGAAATTCTTATTCCCTTTAAAACTGCGTGACAGAACCTCGGATAGATCGTCAACTGTCCATTACTCGTTAAAATTTCTGGACACCAATATTTGATTGCGTTTTTTTCCTCCCTCGCTCGAATAAATACATAAGGTCCCTATTTTAATATTCAACAAGAATATCTTACTTTGTAACAGCTGTGTTTCTTTATTTAATTCTGCCTTCCTCGTAGTCCATTCGAATTTTTTCCCCCTTTGTGCGTTTTCTCCGTCTTTTCCCGTTTTCTCTCTTTCCATTTGTAATTGTATTTATTTACCTTTGTTTGTCGTTTTTACTTCATTTTCTCTCTCAACAGTTTTTTCCTGGTACTTTCTTTGCCTCATTTTTTCAACTCGTATGTTTCACTATTGCAGCAGTAGCTCAGGATATTCTTTATTATATTTAAAAAATCCTCCTACATATATTTAATTTTTTTAAATCACGGCCCGAATATTTTCAAATATATTTACATACTTTAATTTCAATAAATTATTTATGGATCAGGTTTTTTAAATAAATTAGCGATATAATTATTATTATTAAGCTTGGCCAATCTCGTTAGAATGGAGTTCTAGGAAACTAATATTCATACTTGTGTGGTAAAGATATTTCATCTTCCACGTTTAAATGTCGTTGTTCGCTGTCTGATTTTATAGTATCCTTGGTTCCCTATTTTCTTTTAGGTGTAGACAGGCTACATGAGGGTAATCCACATAGTGGCAACTCCCCTCTTATAGCATAGGAAAGGGATTTGAAAGGGGGGATGCAGAAGGGTGGAGGAAGGTAGCCAAGGGTTAACTAGGGCCCCCGGCCTATAGTTTAAGGATACTACTCGTCAATTCGCCTAAAAGTAATGCAGGGGAAAACCCTAGAAAAACCTGCATCGGGTAGGTCGGGCATTTGGTACTTGTCCCACGCCCTGCCGATAGCGGGAGAAGAGTTTTCTGTGGGGACGCAGCATTCACTTCTCCGTACATCAACCAGTTTAGGAGGCAGCTGGCCGACTGTTCCAATGGGAACAGAGAACAACTCTTACCGTATGCTCAAGGTCTGTGACCCCGGAACATACACCTCTGAAAAGAGGCCGAAGTGCCTCGGCTTGTGGGAACCTTAGTTCAATGAAAAATAACATTATTAATTGAAAAATTGCAAGTATTAAACCTTTTATGAAATCTTAATAAAGATAATATATGAATATGGGGGGGGGGGTAAGTATTAGAAATACCCTTATTAAGAAGTAATATTACTAATTGAAAATGAATTATAGAATAGCTGAGGTAACAGAAAGTTGAAAAAAATTTCACAACGATGTTTATGTTGGTGGTTTCTACTTCCCCTGTCCCTGACATTCACAGGTTTTTTTAAATATATATATATATATATATATATATATATATATATATATATATAGACACTAATATGATGTTACAAATTTTTCTAATATTCCGTTCATTATATTTTGTAGAAAGCGAAAAGTCATGTATGTAGTTAACGGATAAGTGTAAAACGACACAAGAGAAAATAATTACATCTCCTGAATTATTATTTTAATGCGGCTAATTTCACTTACCATGTTCCTTGAATTCGACTACGCTTTCGCGATTGTCCATACATAACCTCTATTCGAATATTAACGGTTTTTTTCTTCTGTAGCACAGAAGTTACTGAATTAATTCCTTAAATATTTGAACGTCGCTATGCATTTCGTATATTTTTTTTGGGGGTGGGGGGGTGGGGGTGAGGGGTCATTACGACGGCCAGGAGCGTCCATTACTGAAGGGTTATATAGAAGCAAGAAGAAGAAGGAGGGGAGGGAGGCTGCGTTGTTGATCCGCCAGTCAGGTAATTTCTCCGGCGAAGCAGCGAATCCGGGCGCGGGAATAAGGAGTCTACATTATGCAGATGCAGGCAAATATTGATCAGGACCGACCGTGGTTGAGGTTGTGCGGGGTTATGGTAATTCTAAAATCTATCGTTCTTACACACAAGTTCCCCTCCGAGGGATGGCAAAAGAAAAAAAAAAAGATGCTGCTGCATTGCAGACGGAAACTCATAATATTCAGTCGCGTCAGCTTCTTTGCAAAAAGATCGAAAACACAAGATAAATATAATTGTTTTTATTAACAACCTTGGACAAAAGAATTAATTAGTAAATGTTTAGAACCCTCATCTATATATATATAAATGAATTGCTGTTCGTTAGTCTCACTAAAACTCGAGAACGGCTGAACGGATTTATCTTATTTTAGTCTTGAAATGTTCGTGGAGGTGTAGGGAAGGTTTAAAAGGCGAGAAAAAATCGAATAATTTCCGGGAAAACCCTAAAAACAGCCCTTTTCTATTTCCCATACAAACGTTTTCTAAATAATCTACACCAGTCGAGCAATTTTCACCAAATTTCGTACACGTGTTCTTTGCGACCACGAAACAAACACTGTCGGGGTGAGACGCGTCTTCCACCCCCAGAAGCGGGGCTGGAAATATTTAAACATACTAAAACAGCCGATATTTGAGTCGGATAAATATTTTTAGGGGTCAAAGATATTGATAGTGTTTCTACCAATGTTATCTGAATACAATTTTCATCCCCTACGCCCTGTGAAAAGGACACCCTTCGGTTTGGGGTGGAGATGCTTTACAGTAAAATAACGCGAATACAACCGAGATTGGAGTCAAATCAAAGGTTATGGAAGTCACTGTGTTTAGTTACGACATTCAAATTGGCATTTACCCCTCAGATGCAGGGGTAGCGGGGTGAAAATTTTGGAACATGCAAAAACGGCAGATATTTGCGTTGAAGAAATATTTTTCAGAGTTAATTATAATGATTAGGGTTCGAGTAGCGTTACATAAAAAATTGCGCAAAAGCAGCCGAAATTGGAGTCATATCGGGGGTTATAGATAAATGACATCTCGGGCAACGCCGGGCACCCAGCTAGTCATTTATAATGATGGATTAAAAAAAAACCAGAGATGTTAGGCAAACATTAAGTACATAGTGAAATAGAGAAGTCAGTAGTAACAAATAGTGACGGGAATAATATTTTTTCTGTTATCAAAAAAGGTATTTCAATAGTGCCAAAATCTTAAATTACATTTGGCAACCATTCAAGAACTTATCGGTTCAGAATAAAATCAATTTTTGTAGTTATATTTTTTTAAAGTTATTTTAGTTGTTATAATTTTTTTTTAATAATTACTATTAGAATAGAGTGAAAGATTACACAAGCTGAAGACATACGAGGCCATGAAATAAAATTTAATTAAAGGATCAGGGTAGAAAAAAAAAAGTGCGACCGGACCAGGATTTGAACGTGGGGCCTCCGCTTACTCGTGTCGACTCCAGATCTCGTGCGAAATTCCTGATGCAGACTCGCGCCTAAAATTTACTAAAGCACAATTCTTGAATGGCCTAAAAATTTTTTTAGGACCTCGATGAAGAACGGACTGTTTGTTATATACCAAAAATTAATCGAGGTGGTTTTAGAATTTTCAGTTTAAGTGTAGAGTGATGAAAGGTTTCACAAGTTCAAGCCGTAGAGGCCATGAAATTAACTAGAATTAAAGTATACAAATTCAAATAAATGTAATTTTGTAGATTACAAATAATTAAATAAACATCAGCCAATTCCAAGTCAGGAAAAAAATAATTTGTTAATGTAAAATTAAACAACGTTTCGTCGCTTATTTGGCGACCTCGTCAGGTTCAAACAAAACAATTAAAATGATTAGGATAACATTGATACAAAACATTATTGTTTTTGTAGTTTTAAAACTTGAATGAGGTCGCCAAATAAGAGCCGAAACGTTGTCTAATTTTATATTAATAATTTTTTTTCTGACTTGGAATTGGCTGATGCTTATTTATTTATTACTTTTCTCAACAGTAAGAATATATATTTATATATATTGTAATAATTAATAAGTGGTCTTAATTAAAAGAATTAATTAACAAAATTATTAAGGTTTAAAATTTAATTCTTTAAAGGTACAAATTGTAACCCCTACTTTTTTCGCCTAATTTCATCAAGTTAACAAACGTATATTTTATTTCTGTTTTGCAATTCGTGGCGTTCTATGAAAAACACAACTTTATATTTTACAATCAAATACATCTAAATTCTCTTTATCTCAGGGTCATTACTGGGTTTGATAGTAAGAACAATCCAATTTAACAAACTAAAATTAACAATTCAAACTTAATACAATATGAAAATAAACGAAATGAAAGAAACTAAATGAAAAGAAAAACGAACGAAATCTGACTTCTACCTTTAATCCTCGTTTACAGATTTTAAACTAATTGTTTTGTACTCACGAATTGCCTTTCTGGTACCAGATCTGATTCTTGGAGCTTGAGGACAACACTCACTAAAAAGGCCATTATTCACTGATTCTACACATTAAATTTTTAATACACACGGTCGATGTTCTCGTTCTCTGCCACCTGGAACTTTGGATCAGCCGCCCCTCAGTCAGCCCTCGGACATACTAGGTCTCCTTGGTGCCTCTATGCGGAATTTAGTTCAGTCTGTGTGAAGCAAAACCTTTTGCTTCTAACTTTGCGATTATTATTTGAGTCTCTCCGTCGAAACTGTTTACTCGCGTTTTATTTAAACTGAAAGATCTCGCAGTTGGACTTCCTGGACCACGGTATTCGTACTTTTTAGGCCAGCCTCCTCTCTCCCTCGAAACGTTTGCCGGACTGTCTTCCCGTACGAGCGCGCGGCTCTTTCAACTATTATCGCCAACAAAGAACCGTGATTGTTGCTTTCAAGAAATGTACCGCTAACAATCCGATTATATTAAAACAATTATGGCCTCTAATTAGTATTACAATGTATATATATATATATCATTATTTGTATATTACTATTTATTTATAGTCCTAAATGTCTATTGTTTTTCGATTCATTTTTGTAATTAATATCAATTTTACTTGTCCTATTGGAACTAAAAATTATAATTTACCTCTTTTACTACGAACTTTTTTTTTGACTGTTGAACTCCCCTGTTTATTATTTATTTTTTAAAATTGTTATCGTTACAACTGACGAGGGTTACACACAAGGACCGGAATATTGCTTGTTGAATTAATATTTGTGTAACGAAAAGCCATTTTTGTTTTTTTAATGTATTTAAATACAGACGCAAATACGTATATTGTAATAAACTTATTACATTTATTAGTTGATAATAATAAGAAGAAAGGGGGCAGGGGTTAAATCTTTGGGGTTATCGTTGGTGTTGTTGTTTTATCTTTGTTTGGAAAGGAGACGGAGTTTATGTTTTTAATATGCATACCATGAGATATATATATATATATATATATATATATATACAGGTAAATTGAACCCCTCACGTATAATAATAATAATTAAAGAATTTATTATAATATTAAATGCAAAGTCTGTGAGGCCATGAAGAATTTCCTTCCTGGAAGTTCCTAACCGCAACGTTTAGATGCCAAAGTTCTTGGAAGACGTCCTTCGGAGGATACAGTCGTGTTAATTCCTCACTGAAATTTTCTCTTTCTGTGTAACATAATATACCTTTTGTTCTTCAGGGTAAAATAGTTTTCCCTTCGAAATTTTTCTAGAAGTTTAATTTATTTCAATTCCTTTCCAAAGAGGGGAAACTCCCTCGTAAAGTTTGTTCGTGATTCACTCTGATAAGCTAATTCTAATAGGCAGGCTATCGGCTACTAGGAGGGGGGGGATTATCTTCCCGATTATCCAATGCTGATATTATCTGAACAAACGTAATCCCCTGTTTGTTCGCCTGATAAGCCACGAGTGCTTGTTGTAGATAAACACAAACATCGCAGCTACTCCACGGTATATCTGGCTGTGGAATTAATGAACCTGAAACGGAAAATTAGAGTGACCTGAACAAAAAGAGCAATGGAAAGGGGGGAAAAAAAGAAGAAAAAACACCACGGCATAATGACTCTTAAGCTACTGGAAAGGACATTCCTACAGGAGACAGGATACTACATTCACTGTTGTTCGCCGACGAGCAGGTAATATTTGCAGGAGACGAAGAGGACATGATAAAGAAGCTCATGGAAGAATATAAAAAATGGGGACTGAACATAAATTTACAGAAGACAGAATACATGTGTATAGGAAAAGATGAAGAAGGCATAACACTCGAAACAGAGGAAAAATAAAAAAAATGTGAATTTTTTAAATACTTGGAGGGGTCAATAATTACAAATGTAGGAACTTGCGAAAGAGAAATACAAACTAAAATTGCAACGGCAAAGATTTTACACGGAATAATTTGGAATAAAAATTTAACAAAGGAAACAAAAATCAAAATTCATAAGAGCATAATACAGAACATTCTATGTTATGGAAGTGAAACTTGGCCCCTGACAGAAGAACAAAAAAACAAAATTAGAACAGTAGAATGCGAGTATCTGAGGAGAAGTCTGCAAAAAAAAACCAAAACAAGACAGGATAAAATTAGAAATGAGCTCCTTTGGAAAGAAATGAACGTAACCACGTCTGTCGTTAAAAGGGATTGAAAATCAAACCCTTAAATGGTGTGTGGTCACGTTCAAAGAATGGAAGATGGCCAAAAGAAATATACCAATGGTCACCTCCTGGGAAAAAAATAAACGGGGCAGACCTACATATTAATTCGGAAAATCCCATGTGGAAACCATAATGGAGGATAGGAATTTGGAAGAGGGAGATTGGAACGACAGACAGAAATGGAAATTGAAGACGGCAAACCTATAGAAGAGGGGAAAAGCCGAAGAAGAAAGCTACTGAGGATTTGTTATTTTCAAAATAAAAGTAATCATAATAGGACTGAACCAGAAGTAGAATACTGCAAAAAATGGAGAATAAATTCTGGGAATGTTCTGAATTCGACAGAAAATATTCAAGGGAAAATCCCCCTTTTTTTTGGTAATAAAAATTCACGTACTACTACTACAGTTATTTTCCTCTTTTACTTGTGGAATTTTCTGGGCCGCGAAACTTGGAAAATGGAGACAGTCTGGCACGATAAAAGTTCTGGCAGTAATTAAGTCTGTCGTAAATTTACATGTAGTTGACTGATATGGGAACGAGGAAGTGATAAGATAAAGGAAAGTAATAGTCAGGCAATGCTTCACCGTGTACATGGAAACAACTTGTCTCTTGTGATTTAACAGACAACGACAACAAAAAAAAGGCATGTAGAAGTTCAAAAAATATACAGTAGATGTCAGTGAGACTAGGAAACATTGGCGTGTAGGGAATTAGCTGAAATAATGACTTGGGTTACGTGTACAAAAGTTAAGAAATGTTTTCCCAAAAATAATCCTCACTGTTCTGTATCGTTTTTTTTATTACATTAATATAATTTATATATCATCAAATATTAGAAAACAAAAATAGATTGAAAAATTTCGGCTCTGAATGCAGGATTATTAAACTTTAGTCTATGACTTTTCAATATTGCGGTGATGAATTATGTTCTATTTTTCTCAATTGATTTGCCTTGTTTTTTCTAACAAAATTACCTTTCCTTATTTTAACTGATTTTTTTTCTACCTCAATGAAAGGTTCCTTAAGATTTTTAGCTCTTATATTTTCTATTAATAGTTCTGTCTGATTAGAAACTCCCAAAACTGTAAATATTTAAATGAATTAAATGTAAGCTTTAATAACGTGAGGCTTAAAAATGACACTTGTCATCCATAATTTAATATGTACGATATATGATTTATTGATGTTTTTTTTAAAAAAAAATCTGTCCTCAATGTTATTTTATACTCTCTGGGTGTCCGGAATTGCCCGGGATGTCATTTATCCATAACCACCGATTTAACTCTAATTTAGGTAGCATTTGCGTTGTATTTATGTAACGCATCTCGAGCCCTATCTCTAGATATATTCACCTCCCATTCCGAATGCTGTTGAACTCATTGACCCTGAAATATTTTGATTCGACGAATATATTGCCGAATGAACATGTTCAAAAATTTCCACCCCCGCTACTGTGGGTTAAACAAACTCGCAAAAATCGGCCGATCAACATGTTTGAAAATTTCCACGTACGTTCAGCCCCACCCGTGGGCGTTAAACTGCAAGTTGAACGTAATAATTAATCTCAGCGACATACATTACCCTGGATTTGACTCCAATCTCGGTTTTATTCGCGTTGGTATCATGTAACGCCCGTCCACCCCCACCCCTAGTGGTGCTCCTTTCCCGTGCTATAAGAGGTTGAAATTATACACAAATAACGTCGGTGGAAACGCTATCAATCTCCTTGACCTTTTAAAAATATTTATCTGACTCAAATATCGGCCATTTTAGCATGTTTTAATATTTCCACCCCCCCCCCGCTCCTGGAGGGTGGTAGACGTGTCTCACCCAGACAGTGTTTGTTTCCTGATCGAAGAAAACACGTGTACGAAATTTTCTCCACCGGTGTAGATTTGCATAAAGGACATACATACATACATACAAACACTGTTTTATTTATTAGATAAAACAGTTCATAGCAGGCTAAAAATCCATTTCAACACAATGTTTTAATTTAAACGTCAAATTTTGAACCGTACCAAGATTTACATTTTTGTTCCAGAATAGATTAAAATAAATATTAAGTCAATGTTGAGATTTTATTGATACTTTTTTTAAAAAAAATATATTTTTTAATTTGTGTAAAAATATAACATTTTTTCTACCGTAATCCCTGACCCAAATTAGAACAGTTGTGTTATTAAAGGTCTTAGGAAGACGATGATTATAAACTTGATATTTAATGTAGAGGAATGTTTGGGACAATGAAGACAAATCCCCCAGTTATGTGATAAAAATTTTAAATAAATAATAATAATATGTGATGGTTTGGCCGTTATTTTAAGCGATCCTCTTCAGTGAAGAGACAATTTTTAACTATGACATCTTATGGTATTTTTGGTGAACGTTGCCCCTGGTTAATTGGAATAATTAGATTAATAGGCGCGTTCGCAAGTGCGTAGCAAGGAATACTGTACGCATTACTCTTTTTTTTTTTTTGCAAATGGAGCAAATTAAGTGTAAATGAAGTGAGAGGGCGTGTTTGTAGTGTTCCTCCTCGTTTGACAATGGCGTGTTTTAATTAAGCCTGACGGCCTCGCGCTGTTTTTTATTTACATGTTAGTCATTACAAGGCCCGTGGGGCTCTTGCCCATTCATCACGCCTGAGTAATGAAACGAGAGAGAAATCACCGAGGAACTGTGAGTTCTCTCCCTCTCTCCTCTCTCTCCCCCCTCTCTCCCTCTCCCTCCCCATCTCCCCCTCCCCTCCTCTCTCTCCCTCTCCCTCTCCCTCTCTCCTCTCTCCCTCTACCTCTCTCCCTCTACCTCTCTCTCTCTCTCTCACTCACACACACACACTCACTCATTGAAAGTTTTCCGTTCCTTTTGGTGAGTTCTGAGAGTGACCGCAGAGGGAAAGGCAATTAATTCCCAGAAACTCTGGAATATAACGCGTTCGCTATTGTGAGGCAATTAATTGCATATAAGCGTCGTTTCCATCATCAGTCCCGAGGTTCTCTTCTACCGGGACATTCGAACGCTGCACGAGTCAATCAATTTTGCCGTGCGGGGATCGTACGGAGGGATAAGTCAGTCAGTTCTTACGAAAAAAAAAATTATTAACATTTAGATTATTCGAGTATTCAATTGTCTTGGAGTAGACATTCGCTCTACATGGGCCCCAACCATCTCAGTCTGTTCCACCTTTATTTCCAAACACAATGTCTGCATACCCATACTGTTCCTCCAGTTCCCTATTTCTTAATATTCTCCATTTCGCTGCTTCGTTTACCGCTCCAAAAAAAAAATCCTTTTTAATATTTTCCTTTCCCATCTTCTCAAACACTAAAGCACAATGAATACGATAAACTAGAAATGTAGTTTTTTAAAACAAATCACTACTCTATTTTCATATATTGTAACGTCTTTTATTTAATTTTGTAATTAAATTTTAATTTCATGCGTCTACCACCGGGCAAACTGTCTATTTGTTGATTTAACAAATACAACCATATATATATATACATACTTACACTATTTGATTTTACCGACGGTAAAAAAAATGGAATGATCGAAAAAATTGGCAACAGGGTATTTGAAACTAGTTTCGGCGAAAGAATCTTAACATTCCTGATATTTCTTGTCGGCAGGAAAATCTTCCGTTTCGCAACTGACATTGAAACGTCAGAAACAGAGTAGTGCAGACGACAAACAGGCGACAGGAAAAATCGAAAATATTATTTATTGGGGACAACCCGTTGTCTGTCTTCCACGTCGTGGGTCGAAGAAAATGAACGAAAATCAAGGTGAAGTAGAAGTGATGTAACCGGAGACGGTAGGAAAACTACGAAATTAGAAGCGAATCATGGTCGTATTAGGGAGAACGGAGAGAGCAAAAATAATTTTGCAGATTTTCTTTTCGGCCTTTTTGAAACCGATGAGGATTACTAAAGGTGTTTTTCCGAAATGAAACAGCAGTCGAGAATGTCACTTGTTTGCGTTTGGTTTTTAATTGTACTATTTGAGTGTCTAAAAATCTGATGGACCATCATTCTCGAATTCATTTTAATCTCATATAAGGTTTCTTTCTTTTCCTCTATCTTTCGCAAGTCTCACTTCTCCTTCCCATGACTTTAGCAACGTTTCTACCTTTCTTGGTGAATTATTCGACGAAAGTGTTTAGGAATAGCGTTTCAGATGCAACGTCGCAGTGTCAGATTTTGTCATCTATGCTTTCAATCTCATTGTTATCGGTTCCGACGACGTGTTTGTCCGACGATTAGCACCTTCTTCAGCGTCACTTGTCATCATTAGCTTACTTAGTCATCGTGCCAGCATCTGCATCATTATCATGCAAAGCGGCGTTGCCAGCTGGTGTAATCCTCGTTGTCTACCTGGTCAGAGTTGTCCTGTAACGTCCTTTGACAGTGTCACGCGTATTGACCGTTTGAATTTGTCGTCCTTGCGTGACCGACGGTCTCCTTTTACTCTGCATGTACACGACTCTTTACTCTAGTCGAGTCTGCCACCGCATCACTTTGTCAGCAATTGATGATCGTTGCCGTTAGCTATTTACTGTTATGGCTCAGACGCAATTCAACAATTTTTTTAAAAAATGAATAATAAGTGAAGCTAATAACCAAAAGAAGTATTTAAGGAGGTTCTATGGCCCAGAGAGGCAGGGTGACGGATGGAGAATTAGGAAAAAAAATAAGGAATTAGGTAACCGGTTTTGAGGGGCCCCACTGCAGATCACGTGGGTTGATCTGGACCATTTTGTAGTTGGTTCTCCCGCCTACTAGCTCCAGCTTTTGCTGTTTGGAGGGTTTTTTTTCTTCTGTTTATCTCTGGAGCCTGTTTGCCGTGTTTGGATTGTGAAGGCTCCTGGCCCGCTCTATGCTTAGTCTTACATTTCTATACTAAACTATAGCTTTTACTTCACAGCGCTATCTGACTTTGTTCATGTCTCTAGACAGCACTTAGATACCAAGAAACCACGCGTTATCCACTTTCCTATTTCCTGTCTTAGAAGTCTTCCTCTCGACGCTGATGAAGAGACGGCGCTGGATTTTCCTCCGACCTAATCCTATTCAGTGTGATCATTTCCGTACCTTCGCTCAAAACTAAAGGTTATTGACAACCTCATTTTTTTTTGCTGACAATGGCTACGACAAACTGAATCGTGTCCATTTTTAAACCTTTTGTGTTAATTTAAAGTCAGGTTCAATCTATTTCAGGGTTGGATGACAGAGGGTACGAATATTCGCCTTATTATTTGATAAAATAACTTCATTTAACTGAATGGTTACATGTTTTTTTTGCAATTTATCAGAGATATATTTTTTTAATGCAACCATTCGGTGATATATATTTTTTTTAATGTGCGTGTGTCCATGTGACTAGGTGCGGTAGTGGGGGAGACGCTCCGTGGTGCAAGCAAGTGGCTCAATCAAGTCACTAACTAGGCACTGATTGCCTGAGAGCCGTGACTGCCTCCCGAAGCCTTCGACATACAATTCTCCTCGTCACTCAACTGGGGAGAAAAAAGCGTTCCAGTAGAATAAGAACAAACAGACACGAAACATTAAACACACTCACCTGTAGAAAATTTTGCAGTATAAAACAGAGTTGAAGGCGCAAACCTCGTTTCATATTTTTATGTTATACAGTAAATAAAATCGATCTTCAATGCAATGGCCGACATCTGTGCTACTGACCGTAGTTGAACGTAGTTTGTAGAGACTGTAATTTGGCATTGCTAATTTTTAGGTTAGGAGGACGCCCGACGATTAAATTTGGTTTCACACTGAAGTCAAACGATTTATTACCATTAATTATTTACCAGTCCTTTACACGGCTTCAAACGGGAAAAAAATCGACGTGGCGACTGGAAAAAATTGCTAAAGTACTTTACCAGATGCTTCTAGAGGACAAGAAACTGAGGAGGGAAAAAAAACTTGTTTAACCTCCATATTTGAAGTAAAGTATGTTGAAATTACAGACGCTTGATTGACTCAATAGCCGATTAAAATTAAAATTTTGTAGGCCCTAAGAAGACATTGGAATCATGAAGACCTGGGCATGAAGCTGAATGGTAAATTGAGGAAAAATTTGTGAAGTATTTTTTTTTTGCTACTCGAGGAATGAAATTTGATGAATAAATAATTTCGTAAATAAGCTGTGATTTATTTGGAGAATTATTTTAGAGAAAATTCGAATAGAGAACTGTATTTAAAGCTGAACATCCGAATTCACTGGAGGACAACGCCCTTCTGCCACCATCTGCATAAGGGGCAAAGTGTAAATTTAACTGCACTCAATTTGCAAGGCACGTTTATAGCAGCCTTGTGAAGTAGAAATTTCATTCTTAAATCGTTTTGAGTTGATACAGTATAATTTGTTTTCGTCTGTATACTTTAAATTACTAATTATGCCAAAAACAAGTTAATTATAATTCAATATAGCAACATGTTTCAGTCTCTCATGAGGTTTTACAGTTTGTAGATGTAACTGTACAAAGATACTAGCTGAATGATATGAAAAAAGAGATGAACTAACAAAGATAAATAGTGTAAAACGGTTGGATTACAAATAATGGATAGTATAATTTTTATATGATAAAAGCTTTCATCTATAGCATTTATGGAAGTAATATAGATTTTTAATTGCTGTCCTTGTCTAAAATTTTGGTAATTATCCTAATTGAAGGTATGATTGAAGTCTACTATTTATGGATGAAAACAACATAAGAAAAAGATGAACTAACAAAGATAAATAGTATAATATATAGAATTATTATATAATAAAAGCTTTCATGTATAGCATTTCTGAACTCTTATTGATTTTTAATTGCTGTCTTTGTCTAAAATTTTGGTAATTATCCCAATTGAAGGTACGATTGAAGTCTACTATTTATGGGTGGAAAAAAAAGCATCAAGCTATTAAGTCAGAAATTAATTATGAATAATATATTGTAATAAATAAACGGGTGTCTAAATAAAAAAATTATATTTTAACAAACAAACAAATTTTATTTATCAAAATTTATCAATTTACACAATTTAAAATTATAAAAAGGATCTCATTCTCTCAAAGGTCTTTACTGGGTTTGATAACGGACAGAACATTTAAATAATCAAAGAACATAAAATTTAGCTTTAAATTAAAAAGAAATATTTATTCGTCTAGACATAGACGAAATTAATTATTTACGAACTTATTCTACAATATGGATTTTAAATTTAAAAAGTTTATTTACGGCCCGACTGTACATTTCCTGAATGTTCGTTCGTCTCCTAAGTTTTTGAGCGCGTAGAACCTTCTCGACTCCTCAACAATGTTTTCTTTCCCTTGCCGAATTGTTGCGGCGTCCGCTCTATATCGACTAATGAGTCCTCTACAATCCAACTTTCCAATTAGAACAATGTCTTAATTACCAATTACTACAATATATATATATCTGCTGGCGCCCAATCAATTACTTTTTAATGTATTTATTTTTATTTTTATGTAATAAAGTTTATTTTATATATATGGTAGAAAAGACGAATCATTACAATATATTCCGTCCTATTATATGTATATTTTTCCAGTTTATTTCGCAGTAAAGAATACGTTTTTTCCCCTTCTGTTTTTAGGGTCTTTTTACCAAAGTCTGTCTACAATTCGACGTTGTTTGTATAAAAAAAGAGTCTGTTCTATGACGTGAGTGGAGCTGCTGTAAGATATTTTATCATTTGGTCTGGCGTGACTACTAGGTCGGCCTTGGAATTCATCCGGGTGAATAATGCATCGACACTCATAAAGCAATCGTTTCTCCTCTCAGACTCTTGTCATTAAAAAAAAAAAAACCTCCCAGCCACATGAAATACGTGTGTTGCGTGTGAGGGGGCGCGCGCGTGCACGCAGCCTACGCGTGTTACACACTCGCTAATTACAATTGCAATTACGCCTCATGTTCTCTTTTTTCGTCTTCCGAAACCCTCTTCCTCCAACCGGGTGGTTTTTATTGATTCTTCTGCCAAGTGTTGCCGACCCTCGTAAGCGCGGGGTTTCTCCATCCAGAGATTTCTTCCTGTCTGCGCATTTGTAAGCAATTATTGATCGTGCAATAAGCGAGTACATGATGATGCCCTAATCGATGCTGATAAAAAAATATATATAACACATTTTCATTCTCAGTAAGCTCGTCTGGATCCTCGTAACAGAGTTTCATAATTCTTCTTACCCCCCTTATTCGCTGTATTCTTCTTTAGATGTTTTTTTTAATTATTCACCTCTCCTCTTGTTTGTTTCTCAGCCGTTTAGCTGGTTGGCAGCATCTCAGCCATTTCTGACTCGCTTCTCTGCTTTCCTCTTGTGGTTGACAGTTTCATATATCTAAAACATTGTCTTAGTCTTCCAAAATTTTCCTTCAACTTCGTCCCCCCGCCCCATTCATATCTTAATTAATCCCTCAAGTCGAAACATGTGTCATATTAATAGAGGTCGCCTTGTTTATTTTTCCAATTAATGTAGTTTCAAGCTTTCAAAATTTTTTCTGAAGACATATTTTGTTAATTATATACAACTGAAGAGGTCGCTGTTCATAGGGAGTGTTAATTACTTCTTGTAATCACGCCTTGGTATCTCTCTCTGTGTGTGTGGTGTAGCGCATCTGTGGCGCAAGGAGTGTATTCTTTGGAAAGTAGTTATGTTTTTGTCTCTGTTCGTGTTCTGTTTTTTTTTATATTGTTGTAAGCTGCATTTTATAACTCTTCATAATATCACATACGCAAGTTTCATGTTTTATGTGAAAATCGATTGGAAATACAGTCCTAATATGCAACATAAAATAGGGAGGAAACGTTTTGGGGTATTGTATGTGAATTTATTTCAATTTTACAGTAATTTTATATTAATTAAGTCTTGCGTCTTGATTTGTTTCCTTCTCCTTCCAACTTCTCTTCAACATTTTTTCTATAACACCATGCTTCAAAAGCTAAGCTTTTTTTCTAAATTTTTTTCTATGACGCTCCCAAAACGATATTCCAAATGCAGGTCTTTAACCATATTCTTTCTAACATCACTGAAATTATTTGATGTAAACAGATATTTTTTTTGTCGTTATGCACATTCTTGACATGGCTTACTCTTAATCGCTATTGCTTGTCTATTCTGATTTTATTAGTAATTTTACAGCCTCGTTATTTCTGTTCTGTTTACCTTTATTCTTATCACGGTCGATGTTTTTTTTTGTCTTATTTAACGGGGTGTCGTATTTTGAGCGTCCGTGTCCTGAGCGTCCCTTCCTCAATCCTGACCGCTGAGCGAGCAGGTATAAAGTTATCCCGAAGAGAAACTTTATCAGTCTTGCTTTTAACATTAAGGGAATGTAATGAAAGGTTAATGTATAACATTTCTGAAACCTATCAGGATTTATAATTTCTATATCTATCTATATAATATGGAAACTGTTCAAATTGGTAGTGATTCCTTTTAATAAATATGCTTAGAAATGATCAATTAAGATACAAGTCTTTGAACAGTTATATTTATCTGACTTCCTTAAATAAATGAAAACATCAACCGGTTTATAGTTTTAATTTATTAATCATTTAAATTTTTAAACATTATCATAGAAAAATAAATTTCTCAAAGTGTAATCCATAATTTATTAGGACCTCTTTAGGAGGTTGTAAAGTCAATTAAATGATCTAATTTCAAAATCCGTGTTACTAAATATTCCAACAAAGCAACATTTTACAAACATGATTATTTATAATAATTGTTAAAGACTAATAAAGTTGTTCTTCGGAAAATCTTGATACCTTTATACCTCGCACAGCGGTCAGGAGTGAGGAAGGGACGCTCAGGGCACGGCCGCTCAAAACACGGCGCCATTAACGGTAGTATTGAATCCCGCCACCAATACTATAACTGTCTTGTAGACCTTCGTCGTTGTCCTCCACATCGTCAGCAAATATGCATGCCCTCGTTTTTCTCATTGAATCTTTCTTTATCCGTACTGCGACTTCCTCTCTCTCTCTCTTTCTCTCTAGACCTTATCCACAGCCTTCTATATAAAGTAAAGTATATAAATACAAGGGAATTGACATCGGTCTGCGAGGTTATTCTCTCGCAGGCAATACCTGCGAGGGATGTTCTCTCGCAGGCAGAACCTTGTAGGAGAGATACGAAGGGGCTACCTTTGGGGATGCCTCCTCCTCTATCCGTTTTTGAACTAAGGTTCCCACAAGCCGAGGCACCTCGGCTGGTTTGAGAGGTGTATGTTCCGGGGTCGCAGACCTTGGGCATACGGTAAGAGTTGTCCGCTATTCCCATTGGAATAGTCGGCCAACTGCCTCCTAAACTGGTCGAGGCACGGAGGAGGGAATGCTGCGTCCCCACAGCAAACTCCTCTCCCGCTAACGGAAGGGCGTGGGACAAGTACCAAATGCACGACCTACCTGATGCAGGTTTTTCTAGGGTTTGTCCTGCATTTCTTTAGGCGAATGCCGGGTAGGATCCTTAAACTATAGCCCGGGGGACCCTTGGCTACCTTCCTCCACCCTTCCGCATCCCCCCTTTCCTATGCTATAAGAGGGGAGTTGGATTACCCTATACATAGCCTGTCTACACCCAAAAAAAATACAGGGGAATTGAGCAGCCGTTTGTTGACTTTTCCTTCGTCTCTTTCCTACACTTTCATAATCTTAGATATTATATCTATATAGAGTGAATTTTACTAACTTTTTTTAAAATATTTTCAACAGGTTTTTTCACTTGTTCCACATCAGGATTAGTCAGCTTAGTTATGTAATTCTCTGGTTTATTCCATAACCCCTTCTTTATTTCCTTAAACTCGCAAAAATATAGTAAGTAACAACACCTTCTATTTAATTCCAATTATATATAAAGCACCGATTATTAAAGTAACAAACATAATAAATGCATAATCAAATATATAACCAGTTTGTAACTTTATAGAACTTTTTGAACATTCATTAACCAACCTTATTCTTTTCCTGTAAGGATATTGAACAATGATGCACGAAAGATTTTCGGAACATCCGACAGGCAGTAATTTAATGGACAAAACATGAAGATAAATTAAAATCAGACGCGAAATTATCGACCCGTTTGACAGAAATTAATTTTGTAAATATATAATTTAAAAGTAGGGTCTTACAGACGTTAATTGTGTTCTGTTATAAATTAAATATATCATTTACAATTTATGGTGAATTTTTTTCTGGTGTTTCTATGCGAACGGGTGTAATAAATAATAATAGAAAGCGTTTTCTTCCTCTCTGTCTGTCCTGCGGATTCCCTTGAATTGTGTGTGTGTGTGTGTGTGTCCCAGTGGTTTAGTATTCTGTCAAAAGCTCGGGGGGCCTCCTTGTATGTATTGCCAGCCTATCGATCCACAGATATATTGAAATCGAAGTCAGATCGTGTGTCGCTGGAATATCTCGCAAGCCAGAGATTGTATACAATACGGAAAAGTTATTGTTATGAATTACAAAGATGGGAAAGAAGGGACTCGTAAACGAGCAACAAAAAATTGCACGTTGCAGGCAAGTATGGCCGGGCAATATGTTGCCGGGCAATATTTTCAGAAAACTATGCCCCGGCAACATTTCCGGCAATGTGTTGCAGGCAAGTTCGAATTCCGCTACTTATGTAAGTATTGCCGAAAATGTTGCTGGATCCAGAGCAATATTGCCCGGCCAGTATTGCCGGCCACATAATTGCTCGTTTACAGGCCCCTTAAGGATCTTCTTTTATATCAATTCTGCGATTGCGAATTGATTTTTTCTTTCTTTTGACTTTCTCCCTATGTCCAGTCAAGGAATAGAATTTATGAAATAGTCAAGGTAATGAGAAATAAATCAGGGAAAAATCATCTATATATATATAAAAATGAATTGCTGTTCGTTAGTCTCACTAAAACTCGAGAACGGCTGAACGGATTTATCTTATCTTAGTCTTGAAATGTTCGTGGAGGTCTAGGGAAGGTTTAAAAGGCGAGAAAAAATGGAATAAATTCCGGGAAAACCCTAAAAACAGCCCTTTTCTATTTCCCATACAAACGTTTGCTAAATAAAATACAAATCGAGCAATTTTCACCAAATTTCGTACACGTGTTCTTTGCGACCAGGAAACAAACACTGTCGGGGTGAGACGCGTCTTCCACCCCCAGAAGCGGGGGTGGAAATATTTAAACATACTAAAACAGCCGATATTTGAGTCGGATAAATATTTTTAGGGGTCAAAGATATTGATAGTGTTTCTACCAATGTTATCTGAATACAATTTTCTTCCCCTACGCCCTGTGAAAAGGACACCCTTCGGGTTTGGGGTGGAGATGCTTTACAGTAAAATAACGCGAATACAACTGAGATTGGAGTCAAATCAAAGGTTATGGAAGTCACTGTGTTTAGTTACGACATTCAAATTGGCATTTACCCCTCAGATGCAGGGGTAGCGGGGTGCAAATTTTGGAACGCGCAAACACGGCCGATATTTGCGTTGAAGAAATATTTTTCAGAGTTAATTATAATGATTAGGGTTTGAGTAGCGTTACATAAAAATTGCGCAGAAGCAGCCGAAATTGGAGTCATATCGGGGGTTATAGATAAATGACATCTCGGGCAACGCCGGGCACCCAGCTAGTCTAGATATAAATGTGATCAACAAGCTCAAGTTTTATGACATTGAATTCCGAGACGTGATCATCCTCCCGCTAAAGCCAATGTGTTGTATAACCAAATTATTTACACCCATGATGAAGAAGTGCTGGTTCCAGGGTTTTCAGATCCACACAACTCGCGAAAGGTGTCTCTATGATTATGAGCGCAAATCCTTTTTAAGTTCAACCTTGACCGTTCCAACAATCCCCTGTTTTTTTCGTCCTTCCAGCCTTGAAATTTTTCTATTTTTCTCACTCGTATCTTTTCTTGGTCACGAGGAACTAAACCCATCGCAGCCTTGAGACTTTAAGACGTCACAAGTTGTAAATATTCCAATATTTTTTCCTCCTCCTTCAAGACTTCCCTATACTTCTTTCCAGACTGTTTCACTTTTACTAGTCGAGAAGTTACGCAACTGTTGCCGTAAATATTTTTTTTCTCCCCGTCCCCCCGCTGCCCCCGTAAGAAAAATCTCTTCCACGGCTGCAGAGAACTTTTAACGGCAAGACAAATTTCTTCTTTAAGAGGTTTTAAAAGACGCGATCTCGTGGAGAGTGAATGGAAAAAAAGCTTCAAGTCGATGGACTTTTGTGATTAATGAATGAGGTTCATTTGGAAGATGGGGGGGGGGGGGGTGAAGTGTTGAATATTGATGCGGCAACATATTTTTTTTCGTCTCTACACGAACGCTTACTCTGATAGGGTACGTCATCAATGAGGGAAAGTCCCTGTACGTGACGTCATCGAATGACAGGTCGATATGAAGAGGGTCTTTACCTTGATTAGCTGGAAAGGGGCGGGGGGAAATAGATAATATGAAGGAGCGGGGACGTGTCCATAATATGTGCATCAGTTATCATCATCATGGCGACAACCCACTGATCATTCGAAAATTTATTTTAATATTGGAAGAAAACAGCGTAGAGTGACCGATGTATTGAAACCTTCCTTCCTTTCGTTCCTTTTTCTTTTCTCTTTTAAAGACTGTCTCACTCCATCTTCCTCTTCCTCACTCCTGTTACTCTGTTTCGTTACCCTTCGTAATGGTTTTACTAAGATCCACGTCATAAATAATTCTAGTTGCTGTTACAGGTTTACTTTCTTAATTTTTCCTGTGCAATTTTTACCTCTCTGGATTGGTTTTGCAGGGGTCAATCAAGATCACTAGGGTTCAAAATTCTTCTTGGAGAGGTTTCGACAGACCGTTTCTATTGGTTCATAATTTTAAATTTTAATAATCCATTTTTCCACATTCCAGGAATACGTCATTTAAAACACTTTAAGTGTTCAGCCTCATTTGAATGTTATATTTATTTTTAATGGGGGGGTTTCGCTTTGTTTTTCCTTTCTTTTTCTTTTTACATATCTATTATTATTATTATATGTTGTATTTTGTACATTTATCTCATGAGCTCCTCATTTTCGTTATGATGGAATCTAAATGTTGGCCACACGTGGAATGTCTTGCAATTTCCCCCCTCGCCCCCAGGCAGTTGTGGAGTCAGCCAACCGTTTCAGTCCTCTTCTCCAGTTTTTTTCTTCTTCTCTTCCCCCCCCCAGCTATTATTTCCCCCTCTTCACCGCTATTCCGCCGCTACTTTCAAAATTACTTTATTGCTGATGAAGTACAACCCTCCCTTCCTCACATCCCCCTTCTCTCTCTCTCTTTCTTAGGTTTCCTTTCTTTGTGTATTTAGTGATCTGCACACTCGCACATATTTTTTTTTAAAGCGTAATGTTCGTTCCTCCGGCTATCTGCTCCATTTTTTTTAATCTTTATCGCCTCCCTTGCCTGCACGTAACGATGATGAGGACAATCCTCACTTCTTCTTCTTCTTCTTCTGCTTCTTTCCCCACCTCTTTATACGGGTTGGACATTATTTAACCCTAGCATGAAATTGCTTTGAATCTTTTATACGGTTCTTTGATCACTCCAGCGGCACTTACAAAAAAAATTGTTTTGGTAATATTAAATATTTACGTGTCCTACGTACGTTTCGTGAAAAAAAATAAAATATTAATATTAATTAATAAGCACAATGGGCATGAAATTTCGAATCTATCGTGAACGTTAGAGTGTAGAACCCCCTTTTCACAACTTATATTGTTCTTTAGAACTTAATCAGGAATTTTCTGTTTCAAGTAATTTGCTATTTACGTAGTTTTTATTTTTTTATTAACCATCATGTTTACGTATTTCGTGTATATGAAACTATTTTCTTGCAAATTGTTGAATTGCTAAAAATATTTTCCTTTTCTTCTTGGCTCCACGGTCCTTTTGAGGACCTTGGCCTACCGGGACGACTGCCAGACTTGTCATTTTACGTGACTCGTTATGAAGTGGTCAGTGTGTGTTCGATTCTCCTTCAGTCTTAACCCCCATTTTTCGTGACCGTGACGAGCACAAAAGATTGCGAAATATTCAGAAGAAATATAGCTCTGATATGTTTCAAATATTATGTCCACTTATCATTGGAATTTAAAAACAAAAAAAAGAAATTAAAATTCGTTACCGTGGTAGTAAACCATTTTAGTTAAATTGAGTTACTTCTGACTGTTACCTCACAGGTTTGTCTTTCTCTGTAACGTATTTAGAATTTATATAAAAATTATCTCTGGAATTTTTTCGTATATCTTTGGTTACATTTTATTCTTTGTGCCCTCTCTGACTTATTACCCACACTTATTTGTATATCGTGACGACCAGAGATATTTACGTGTTGTTTAATGACGATTTATGACATTTCTGTCTTTATCTCTTCAGGCTGATATATTTTTATTAGTCTTCGCCATTTGGAAAGAAATTAATCCTCTGTGGATATTTTGAAGAAGAAGAAAAAATACACGTCATAACACTGTAAATATTTTACTAAAAATAAAAGCAAACAAAAAAAATCTGGTTGTGTGACAACACATTTGAATATAAGAGCACTTTATTATTATTATTTTTTAAAAAAAACAATTGTAATAAATGACAAATACGAAATCTATTTATCGAGTCTCCGCTGTACGTCAATAATGATCCACAATTTTCTCCGCACCCACAAATTAGTTTCTATAATCGAGCCAAGTCCGTAGAATAGAGGAGGAGGAGGAATATTTGCGTAGTGTAATATAAAAAGATTTATTATTCATAAATGGAATACGGTCCAAGGAAGTCTTTAATAATGTCGCTCTTATAAAATGATGTAGGAATTCAGGACATTTGTCGAGCCTGGAAAAGGAAAGAACCGAAGCATCTGAATAATTATTTTTTTTAAAAAAGAATAAATACATAGGAAAAATTTAGAAATAAGAAAGTTTGAGAAATAAATCGGGTGAGATAAGGAGAATTGCAGTAAAAAAAACATCTTAAGAGAAGCAGGCAATTTATCTGGAGCGTAATAGTAGTAGCTTCCGATTACCCCCCAAAAATTAGTCCCCTATCCAATTATCGATAAAATTAGCCCTGCATTCTTCTGTAGCTCGTCGACAGACTTCTCCTTGGGCTGGGCTCAACCGAGTAGGTCCAATTTTTTTTAATGCTTCTCTTGACCGATTCTCGTTAATCCCTGAAAACAAACCTAATGTCTACCGATCGAAACGGCCTATTTTTTGCTCTCTATCCTCTCTTTGAATTACCTTTCTTTCTTCCTTCAACTACTTCCTTTTTTTTTCTCCTCAGAACCAGACAGTGGAGCCCCCCCCCAAAAAAAAAATATTATCGTAGTATTAATTCCTTCACGTTACATACACCCTCTCTGACAACCCAAGGGTTCTATAGTTAACTTATGAGATGTAAGGCCCCGGTTTGGTGACGTCACAAATTGAGTGAAACTTCAAAAGGTATCCGAAGCGTTTTTGTTACATTTGGAATCTGAAATTTGATGGCAATGGTGGATTTAATATTTTGAATGTGTCGGCCTGGTGTTCCATCCTCTTTTTTTTAATAGAAAAAAATACATGTAAATATATACGTATTCATTCCCTGCTAGAAACTGTAAGAAAAGTCGGTTTATTTCACTCCTTTCTCTTTGATTCCGGTTTCCTCCTTCACTAGATTTTTTTATTTTCTTCCTACTTATATATATATATATATATATATATATATATATATATTTTCCACCCGAAAATAAAACATTGGAAAAGTCCGACGAGAACTAACTGAATACGAGTATTTGTTTCCCCGTGTTCTCGTCTCACATCCAGCACTTGCGTCCGTTTCGAGACTCCGCCTTTACCTTTCCGTCTGCTATTTCAGTCTTCCCTTCGATACCTCGTCTTCAGCACGTCTTGAGGCTATGGAACACCGTGGGTGGGGTTGAGGGCATTGTTGGTGTGGTGGGCGGGTGGGTATTGAGAGCGCCCAGGATGGAGGAATCAATACGAGGAGGTCTGTGTCCGTCACCATGGCGACGGCTGCTGCTGCCGCTGCTGCAGGCGTGGCGGCCCCGGCCATCGTGACACACACTCGCAGGCACACAGCTGGCGAGGAATCGGGGGCGGGACCCTCTTCTCTCTCTCTCTCTCTCTCTCTCTGCACCGCCGGAAGGAACTGCGAAGGGCAATGTCCGAAGGAAGTAGTCATTCTGCTGACTTGTTGAACATCTGCATCCAAAGAGAAGTTTCTTTTTATAAAGTACATCTGTCAAACACGCGCACTCTCCACAGTACGTTTTTTTAGGGTAAAAAACTATGTATAGGGTAATCCACATGGTGGCAACTCCCCTTTAATAGCATAGGATGGGATCTGAAAGGGGGGATGCGGAAGGGTAGAGGAAGGTAGCCAAGGGTTAACTAGGGCCCCCCGGGCTATGTTTTAAGGATCCTAACCGGCAATTCGCCTTAAAGTGATGCAGGGAAAACCCTAGAAAAACCTGCATCAGGTAGGTCGGGCATTGGGTACTTGTCCCACGCCCTTCCGATGGCGGGAGAGGGATTTGCTGTGGGGTCGCAGCTTTCCCCTCGCCGTGCCTTGACCAGTTTAGGAGGCAGCTGGCCGACTATTCCAATAGGAATAGCGGATAGCTCTTACCGTATGCCCAAGGTCTGTGACCCCGGAACATACACCTCTCAGAACAGGCCGAGGTGCCTCGGCATGTGGGAACCTTAGTTCAAAAAACCAGAGGGATGTGAAGGCATCCCCACACGTAGCTTCCGCCAGAGCTGTCTTTCCACAGTACGTCTTCGTGAACACGTCCTTAGAGATACAGGGCAGCTTCTGCACCTGCGGGAGGAAGACCAGATGCGAGGGCTAACGGAAAACTGGAAGAAAGGACCACTTACAAGTGCCAAAAATGGTGGGATTTGGATGGTTGATGGAGATATTTGTTAGGGACTTGGTAGATTTATGAATTATGGCAGGAATTTCAAGGTCTTTGCGGATAACTGAGTTGCGAAGGTACCAGGGGGAATTTGATATTAAACGGAGAATTTTGTTTTGTTTGGTTTGTATTTTGTTGGAGTGGGAATAGGCAGTGGATCCCCATATGGCACATGAGGACGACCATACGAGGCGGATTAAGGATAGATTGAGGAGTAGTATGAGAGAAAGAAATTAAAATTAAACTTTAATTTTTATTAATGCTCAAATTTACAAATTCTCGGTTAACAGTTGATTTAGTGGTGACGGAATTTACCCCCTGAATGCTCCGGAATGGAATTTAAAAAATTAAAATTCTTTAAACAAAATTTAAACGATTGATTCTTAATTTTTAACAACAAATTTGTGTGACATTTTTTTTTGCTCTTGAAAATAAATGTTTGTTAATTTATTATTGAATTTAAACTTTTGTATTTGTTTTACATTTAATCATTCCATATTTAAGGTAGAAGACTGTTGAATTCTATTCCTGTTAGATAAATTTTTAGTAATTTATCTTATTGGTAAAAAAAACCCTACATATATATTAAAATATTCTGTATCATACACTAAAATTTTTAAATAAATTAATTATTTTTATAGTTGAGCAAATATATTTTAATGGTTCTGAGTGATTTATTGATAGTTTTAAACAAAAAAAAATGTATTTCGATTATTTTTTTATACTTCAGTAAAATTTTGAGTGTATGATACAGTATATTTTAATGTCCGTAGGGGTTTTTTTTACTAATAAGATAAATTACTAAAAATTTATCTGACAGGAAAAAAATTCAACATTCTTCAATCTTCAATATTTTATGGGATAATAAATTATAAAACAATACAAATGTTAGAATTAAATTATTAAATTTTCAATATTTTTTAAAGAACCAAAAAAAAGTCATACAAATTTGGTGTATAAAATAATATAGTTTTTCTTCACACTTTATGACAATTCTGTTACCGTAGAATCATAACATAAATAACCTCGTGAAAAGTTTTTTTTAATAAAAGGCACAGAAACGTCGTTGTGTTGAATGTTTTATATTAATTTCATTTATACGATAAAAGAACCAGAAAGGACGGGATAAAAAACGAAAGAAATAAGAGAGGAAGTCGGAATTAAGAAGCGACGTTAAGGCAGCCAATAGCTAAGGCCAGTTCAGACCTGGTTTAGAAGGCAGCTGGCCGACTGTTCCAATGGGGACCTTAGTTCAAAAACGCAGAGAGAGGAGAAGGAAACCCCGACGGTAACCCTCTCCGTCTCTCCAGAAAGCGTATGCCGCCGATTTTAACACCAAGACCCAGAATTTATTTATTTTGACAATTTACCCTTAAAGCTAATTACAAATGCTAAAGTGGTTTGGACAAGTCTAAAACAATGGGCGGGAATAGAACAGCAAAGGTGGAGAGAGAGAAATAAGAGGAAATATACACAGAGTAAGACCAAGAAGGAGGCGGACAGGTCAAGTAAAAAGAGAACTGAAAGTTGGTCGACGTGGAGGAGGAAAAAAAATTGTTTGTGGCCAGGAAAAGATGAAGAGGATTCGTTAATAGATTATGATAATAAAGAAACCAAAATGGATCATAAATAATAATGTGTTTCAATCAGAACTTGAGAATAGAAGCGGGAGGTTGTTCATAAGTAATTCCATCGTTCTAGTTTAAATTTATATCTTCGATATTTCATGACGTGACATTGCTTTTGGATCAATATTGACGGCGATGAAACAGCCAAGTGAAACAAGGAAACGTCTCCCTCCACAAGACAGGATCACGCCATATCCACGGAATGAAGTTAAATTTTAATTATGCTATTGAGTTACTGTGAGTGACCCATGCCTTGGTAAGGAGGTAGAATAAATTCTCCTTCTATTCTTTTTAGGCCCTTCGTATTTTATTATGAGGTTGAGTCGCCCGTTGGAGGTTAATAAAAGACTTCTTAGTGAAGCTACTAGAGAGCGCGTTAAAAAGCCTGACCCAGAACCACGGTTACGTCCGTGGGGTTTATGAAGTGATGCAGACTTTTAAGGGTTGGAGAAACTACCGCATAAGGGAACATGGAGTAGCGCGGCATCCCCCTCCCTCTCCCCTTTACTCGTAATGTAGAACGTTAAGCAAGACATGGAGGAGACATGTTTTTCTGCTCCCCCTCTTCAGCGGAGATGGCCCCCAGAGGGTACAAGGGTCGTAATGGGACAGTGAGGTGCTTCAGGGAATTGGACACACGGATAATCAGAGTTCCGCAATATTCTGTCGTTCTCCCTGCAATGTTTTCCTCTCATTTTGGTCGTGCAACCCTCAATGGAATTTGTGTATATATATATATATAAAAGGAAGATTTCGCTCTCCCTAACAATGTTCTGCACAGTTACGACAATTCAGGGAGAGTTGATCTTTTTTTTCCCATCACATTAATTTTATTTCTTCCCCTTACTAATTATTACCACTTATCTATGCTTTGGCATAGTTAACAGTCTTAATTATTTACTTCCTTTCACTTCTAAGATTACAAGGCAGCTCTACGCATGACAAGTGACAGAATGGCTTCTTGTAACTTGAGCTGTTTCCGCACTCTAATTTTTATGTTATACTAGCAGCAAGGGTCCCCTTGTAAGCCCAGCGGGTCAATCTACCTCCATTAGCGTTTAATGTAATTACTAAAAGTGAAGTGTAGAGGCGTGTCCTAATTTATAAGAATTACTGAGGTGCAGGGGAACGCGCAACTGCCTCTTCCAGGGCAATGACACGGTACGTTTACAAAAGGGGCCGTCGTCTTACTTACAAAATTAGATGATTTGTTTATTGACAGGAAAAATAACCTGTTAACGTCTAGACTCTGAAGGCAATTCTCTGAATTACATTACCTTTTCTTAGATCCTCTATCACGTGATTTCTTAACTCCGTCCCATTACACAAGCCTATATTATTATATATATGCCGGCCTGCTGTGGTGTAGTGCCTCGCATCACAGAGGTCCCAGGTTCGATTCCCGGCATGGGCATGGATGTCTGTGGTCGTCCTGGTCCAGATAACTGGGGTTAAGGCTGTGGGAGAATCGACACTCTGACCAGGTGTCACTCCTGTGTCCAGAATGTGTCATGTAAGATGACAGTCTGGCAGCCGTCTCGGTAGGCCAAGAACCTTCATGGGCTGTCGAGCCAAGGAGTAAGTTTAGTTATATTTATATATGTGAGACTCTGGTTACAGTTGATCGTGTTCAAAACTCAATGGGAAGAAGAGGATTGCTGCCTGTATTCAGTCAAAAGGTGGTCACTTTAAACATTTCATGTGTGATCTGTTTGATTTGATTTATTTTATTCCACTAGTCCTCGTATGAGGAAACAGGACACGTCATTACATAAAATTACAATATAATAATTGGATGGTACAATTATAAATAATTAGATGTTAACATAAAAATACTGAAAAGACGGGAACTATAAATTTACATGTCCAACATAAGTAAAATTGATTAATAATAACAAAAATAATTATTTAACTATACTAACAATATTTACAATTGTAATATAAAAAATTCAATACGTACTAGTAAATAATTAATGAATCGTGAATCAACTATCATAAAATATAGAATTACACATCACACAAAACACGCACCACTAGGAGGAATCACAAACGACGGACGAGTCACTACACGTAACAGAGGGAAGAGGAATCTGTCCCTTCCGTAGAAACTCCAGGCCGTACACGCAACAATCAAACAAAAGAACAGAAAAGACCAACAGAGACAAAGCAAGTTATTATTAGCAACACAATGAACACTTTAGCGTTATGTGAACAGAACGCTCCAACTAGTCAGTTGGACTTAAGACAAACCCATCTGATACCGAAGTTCGTATAACTCTGACCCAGGTCAGGTAGTAAAACACTTTTCTTTTTCTCTCAATATGGGGAATCCATTCCTGAAATGTTACCGTTGATTTTTGTTACACCCTGTGTTGTAGCGAAACGGCCTCTGAACTTTTTTTGTCGACGAAGCTTAGTACTTCTACCACAAATAATTGGTAGAAAAGTAATTTTCAACTAAAAATAAGACAAATTATATTTTTTTTAAGATTTTTAATATTCGGCCTATGAGAAATATTTTACATCTTCAGGAGTGGATATTTTACAATAAGTTTGTGATACAATGAGTTGCATAGTCTCCTTATTCTCATACGTTTTCTGAGACTCGTGCACAACCTTTCTCCTCGGGGAGACAAAACACGGTCTGTCTTTCCTTCTTCAAATTGCTCCGCAACAATCTCTAGCGTTTTCCCGCGCTCATTGCCACGGTAACGCCGCCGACAATATATCAGACACTAATGCAACCTTACAAAGCTCGACTGACACGTTACTATATTGTAATAATTAAAAGAATGACGTTAATTAAATGAATTTTGCCCCATGTTGTGGTAGCCAATATGTAATAATTAATATTGAGGCTTTATTTAATTTAATTTATTTAATGAATTTGCCTCTCGTTGAAGCCATTTATGTAATAATTAAATGGGAGGCTTTTTTATTAAATTAAATGTTCGAAATTAACAAACAAAATATTTATTTATTTTGTGGCAATAACTCGAAAACAATTACAATTTAAAATATTAATTTCTCAGGGTATTCACTGGGTTTGATAATGGACACAAACAAATTGATTTAAAAATCTTATTAACAAACAAATCACATTTACCTAAACAATACGTCGATAGAAATAAATTAAAAAGAAAATAAATTAACTTGACAATTAAAATAGAACGAAATCTGACTTCTGTCATTTAATTACGTTTACATAAATCATTATTTTTGTATTTTTTTTACTCACATCTGTCCAGCTGGTTCCAGCATCCCTTTTGTTTTCGGAATTACACTATTGCAAAATTTCTTTACACAGATTCTAGTATCGGCTCACAGATTTTACACTCTTGAAGTCCACCTTGATAGGCTCCCAAGAACTCGGATGATCCTCCTTTTTGTCAGCTATCTGGTGACCGCTTGCCTCGTATGAATCCTGTGATTCATAGATTTGCTCGTCTTTTTACCGCTTGGGACTTAAAACTGCAACTTTACTATTCCTGACTGGCTACAGGCGTAAACTCCTGACTTCCTTTCCTGACTGACTACAAACGTAAAACTGCTTTTACTTAGCAAGTTTCTATGTAATGCTTCCGTGAACGCTTTTACTTTGTCTTCAACTCACAACTTTGTTTAATAATAATACATTAACCCACGGCTAGTCTCTGCTCTAGTATTATTCGTTCCGTTCTCTGTAATGTCCCGCCACTAACTAGCTCTTAGCGCTCTCCAGTTTTAGCGCGCATACGCCATTTTGACTTTCCGACAAAGTAACAGAGCCTGACTCAATTGTTGCTTTGAAAGCTCCTGCCGCTACAATTAAATTTTATTAAAACTAGTTAATGGCCTAATTAATTGGCATTACAATATATATATATATATATATATATATATATATATATATATATCTTTCAAGACTGACGTATGCATTCCGGACTGAAGGAGTTTAGCATAATTTACCCGCATGTACAAATTCAAAGGGAACCGTGTTTTGTATTTTAATTTCGATAAAAACATTTTGAACTAAATTGATATATTATAATACACAGTCTTCTCCTGTTATTTTGGTAAAAGAGGACCCTACGAAAACTTTCCATAAAACTTGGGGTAAAATTGCTTTTGATCAGGACTTTTTATGGTTATACGGGTCATAAACGTGGGCACGCAGTCCAAAGAGAGACACACACAGAGAGAGAGAGAGAGAGAAAGAGAAAAAACGAAGCACTTTGAGCCGTGAGGGGGAGGCGGACGGGACTTCTTAAGACTGCTGAAGAATGGAGAAAAGTTAAATGGACTGACGCCGCGCGCGGTGACAAATGTGTGGAGGCCTTAAAACAGTGGGCGAGAACGGGATCGATAAAGTGTAAAATTTCTCTCGAAATGTCAGGAACGCCTTCTTTATAACGTCAGCAAAAGGTCCCGCCCTATATTGGAAAAAAAAAGAGAAAAGAAAAGCACCTCGAGGAAATTTATGAGAGGTAAATTCAGGGTGACTGGAGTTATTAAGATAGTATGAAATAGGAGAGATGATTAATATGATCACCCAATGAGACAGGCTGATGGATACAGTAATTGCTCACTACACACAAGCTGACTGAGTAAGCAACAACAGAAATTAGAATTACAACATTGATGTGCGCTATGAGATTTTTTAAAGAAGAAAAAAGGGGACTGTGGTAATATTAATACTAAACACATTCTCATCGACGGATTTAAAAGTTGCGACGATTAAGGGATAAACCCTGTACTTATTAGAAAAATTTTCTCAACTAAATTATGCTTTAAAAATATAGACAAGTGGCCCTCATATTCTTAGGTCTCGAGGACAGGAAGTGAAGCGTCGAAAATAGCCCCCAAACTTCTTCTATAATTCGTTACATTTTTTGTTGTTGCTGCCTCTGTGTTTTGGAACGCGTGAACCTTGCAACTGTCTCGGAAAGGTAATGGCTTGTCTGCGTGTTCCAAATCAGCCTTAATAGCACACCGGGTAATCCGTTTCGAAGACGCCATCGATTTTGTGTAGGGTAGAATGCCTTTTGCAGTGCTTTGTCCCTAGCTAATGTCTTCAAGAGAGCCATTCAGCACGAGACAATGGCCGACCCGTTATTGGGAACTTAAGCTTTTATATTCTTCCCTCATCTCTTCCCCCTCTCTTCCACACGAGGGAGAATAAACACACAAACTGTATCGCTCTTCTTACAGTCTCGCGGTCGAGGTTCCACCATACTGTACACTCGCGACTCGGTCGTAAAATACTGCTTGCTTTTGTTGCGGTTCCGTTGTTCAAAGACCTAAAAACAACAACAACCGTAAGTGTTCCTCACAACATTCAACCTTTAACTTAGTTTAGGAATAAATTTGTAGTACTGGTAGGCAGTGACGTAATCAGGAATATATTGGTTAATTGAATCAGTGAAACGGAAGGACAGATTCCTCTTCCCTCTGTTTCGTGTAGTCATTTTAATGAAACAAGTCAGGTTAATAATATTGAAAATACTTTTTTTTTATTGCGTATAGAAAATTAATGTTTGTGGTAATCACGAATATGTAAATATTTTACTATTTCATTATCGGCGGCGTAAATCTGAGGCCATTGCATTATAACACAGGGTATTGTCGACAAGAATACGGTGCTTGTTACCAGGAGCATTGTCGTCTCAGGCAGCATTGTGACGTACGGGAACTTTGGCCGAGGCAGAGTTACGTGATTCGACCGGAGTGTGTTGATGATGGTGGTCACATTCAGAGTTGCTGGGACCACGACAGAGCGAGTGTGTTTTTGGAAGCCGAGAATAGTGTATTAAAAGTCGCTAGTTCTGGAGTTTGCAAGTCGGGCCGTAGCCAGTAGCTAATAATTTTATTTTTATTTATATGATAAAAGAACCAGAATGGACAGGATAAAAAATGAAAGAAATAAGAGAGGAAGTCGGAATTAAAAAGGAACGTTAAGGCAGCCAATAGCTAAGGCCAGTTTAGACCTGGTTTAGAAGGCAGCTGGCCGACTGTTCCAATGGGAAGAGCGGACAAGTCTTACCGTATGCCAAAGGTCTACGATCCTGGTACATGCACCTCTCTCAAAACAGGTCGCGGCATGTGGGAACCTTAGTTCAAAAACGCAGAGAGAGGAGAAGGCAACCCCGACGGTAGCCCTCTCCGTCTCTCCAGAAAGGCTATGCCGCCGATTTTAACACCAAGACCCATAATTTAGTTATTTTGACAATTTAGCTTAAAGCTAATTACATATACTAAAGTGGTTTGGGCAAGTCTAAAAGAATGGGCGGGAATAGAACAGCTAAGATGGAGAGAGAGAGAGAAATAAGAGGAAATATACATAGAGTAAGACCAAGAAGGAGGAGGACAGATAAAGTAAAAAGATAACTGATAGAGGGTCGACGTGGAGGAGGAAAATAATTGTTTGTGGACAGGAAAATATGAAGAGGGTTCGTTAATAGATGATAATAATAAAGAAAGAAATGAAAGAAATAAGACAGGAAGTCGGAATTAAAAAGGAACTTTAAGGAAGGCAATAGCTAAGGCCACTTTAGACCTGGTTTAGAAGGCAGCTGGCCGACTGTTCCAATGGGAAGAGCAGACGTCTTACCGTATGACAAAAGTCTACGATCCTGGTACATGCACCTCTCTCAAAACAGGACGCGGCATGTGGGAACCTTGGTTCAAAAACGCAGATTAAGGAGAAGACATCCCCGACGTTAGCCCTCTCTGTCTATCCGAAAAGGTTCTGCTGCCGATTAACGCCAAGATGAAGAATTAAAGCTAATTACATATGCTAAAGTGGTTTGCACATGTCAAAACAATGGGCGCGAATATAACAGCAAAGGTGGAGAGAGAGAGAGAAATGAGAGGAAATATATCTAGAGTAACACCAAGAAGGAGGCGGGCAGATCAAGTAAAAAGAGAACTGAGAGTGGGTCGACGTGGAGAAGGAAAAAAAAATTGTTTGTGGACAGGAAAAGATTGGAGGAGCTTCGTTAATAGATGATGATGATAAAGAAACATAAATGGATAATAAATAAATGTACTTCGATCAGAAATTGAGAATAGAAGCGGGAAGTACTTAATAAGTAATTCCATCATTCTAGTTTTAAATTTATTTTTCCGATATTTCATGTCGTGACATTGCTTTTGGATCAGTATTAACGGCGATGAAACAGCCAAGTGATTAGAAAGACACGGAAACGTCTCCCTCCACAAGACAGGATCACGCCCTATCCACGGAATGAAGTTAAATCTTAATTGTGCTATTGATTTATTGGCAATTACCCATGCCTTGATAAGGTGGATGATTAAATTCTCCTTGTATTTCTTTTTACAAGATAATAAATAAGAGAGGAAGTCGGTGGTTTGTAGAATTTCAACTCTCGGAGTGTGAAGGATTTAGGGGAAGGTCGAGACACGTTTTAAATAATTCCTACGGATAACTGCGCTGACTTTTTGGATTAATTAGAATTTGAAAAGGATCACGCACAGGTTTAGATCGTGAATGCTCTGATATTTCACTCGAGTTCTATATTTGATTAAGAACTCCTTCTAATACGTCTGAACACTTGTTTCCACTGTTGCGATGTGTAATGCGCTGTCATTCTAAAACGTAACTTGTTATTACGTAGGTTGTTACTATTAATTTTGCAGCGTTACCTGGATGGCCTTCGACGACGTCACAATTTTGTCCAATAAAATTCCTCCAGTGTTTGAAGCAGCGTTCTCCTGCCCACTCTTAAGCCTTAAAGACAGCCACTGGACAGCCTTGATTACCAACACCAATTTTTTTTTCTTCCCTCTTGCTACAAGTTCTTTTGTAGTTCATAATCGGGCAGTATTCTTTTGTAGTACTGAGGAGACTAGTCTCGACTAGATAATTAGTTATTTGTTCTGTTTTTGGACGCGCCGATGAAGCGAAAGAAAAAAAAACTCAGTAGTAGAATCACGATGGACCTTGTGGTAGCCATTTAGAAAAAAAGGAAGGACGCAGTCGCAACCGCAGTCGAGACTTGCATTTTTATTTCAAAGCCTACGTTTCAAACCATTGAAGGTTGGAGACGCAAGGGTGTTCAAACTCGTGGAATTTATTTGAGGAAAACAATTATTCATGTACCGTCCCCAGTTATTTATTAAAAGGAAGAAAAATACAAATGAAGGGGGGGGGGGGAAACTCTCGTGAAATTCAATTCTCTGTTATTCCAATTTTTATTATTGTTTAAAAAATAAATACTTAAATTTATTTTTTCCAGTAGTTTTTTTTTAGGGTAACAGGCTACATGAGGGTGATCCACATTGGGCAACTCCCCTTTAATAGCATAGGAAGGGATTTGAAAGGGGGGATGCGGAAGGGTAGAGGAAGGTAGCCAAGGGTTAACTAGGGCCCCCGGGCTATATTTTAAGGATCCTACCAGGCATTCGCCTAAAGAAATGCAGGGAAAACCCTAGGAAAACCTGCATCAGGTAGGTCGGGCATTGGGTACTTGTCCCACACCCTTCCGATAGCGGGAGAGGAGTTTGCTGTGAGGGCGCAGCATTCCCTTCTCCGTGCCTCGACCAGTTTAGGAGGCAGCAGGCCGACTATTCCAATGGGAATAGCGAACAACTCTTACCGTATGCCCAAGGTCTGTGACCCCGGAACATACACCTCTCAAAAACAGGCCGAGGTGCCTCGGCTTGTGGGAACCTTAGTTCAAAAACGGAGAGGAAAAGGCATCCCCAAAGGTAGCCCCTTCGTATCTCTCCTACAAGGTTCTGCCTGCGAGAGAACATCGCTCGCAGGTTACCTGCGAGAGAATCCTCTCGCAGGCTTCTTGTTCTATTTCCAGTAGTTCTGTTCTGAGGTCTTATAAGCCCTTGGACAACTAAAAACAAATGGGGGGGGGGGGAAATACGTGAGAGATAAAAAAAACCCACACATTTAAAAACTAAATTACAAAAACAAATTAGCATATAAATAAAGAACAGTAAGGGGAAAAGACAAACTTAAATACTTATAAGAGAAAATACTATAATGAAATAAATTAAAATATAAATGAGAAAATTTATTTAACACATTAGAAAGTAACAGAAAAAATTGTACGCATATAACACGTTACGGATATGGTAAAGAGTATTTTCGTAATTCCTTGCACTGGATTTAATATATATATTTTATATAAAGGGGGGGGGGTGATGTTCCTCTGATTGTTTTCACCGTCGTGGCTACTTGAGGTAAATGTAAAAGTGGATGATGGTAATTTCTATACGAAACCAGGCAAACGGTGACTCACGTAAGAATCCAATTTAGTTTATTGACGTTTTGTTGTTCTTGAATTCACTCCTGATTTTTTTTTTCTTCGCGGTAAAGTTCGTGGAGATTGAGGGACCGATTAGAGATTCAATGAGAACAAAGGGGCAGCGTTAACACATTTCTAAAAGGAAACCTGTTCTGTGCTTATGGCGCGTAGAGGAGAGAAAGAAGCCATCGCTGCTCGGATACGGACAATTAATTGTAATTCCAGAAAACACTATTTGATTAACGATAATAATGATAATTCAAGAAAGAACAAAAGGCAAGTTTTCAGACAAAGATCCGACATGTGGGTCAGGCACGACGTTTCACCATTCAGTGTATCTATTGTCTGTCGACTCGGGTGACTCAGTGGTTAGCGCAACCGCATACTAACCTCGAGACCCGCTCGAGATTTGTCTCCCCTATTCTTCAATTATGATAATTTTATAAAATAACTTTTATCAAATGATATTTATAATATTACAATTGATTAAAACTTATTTTAATACAGTCACACATAATTTTTTTTAAAAAAAATGTCATTAAATCTCTGTGACGTAATATATTAATATATAGTATACACATAATTTAAATTAACGACGTTTCACCATTCATTGTGTGTGTTGTCTGTCGACTCGGGTGAGCTCAGTGGTTAGAGCGCTCGTTTACTAAGCTGGAGAACCTGGGTTCGATTCCCCGGTCCGCTCGAGATTTTTCTATCCTATTCTTTAATGATGATAATATTATAAAATATTATTTATAATATAAAATCATATGTATAATATTATAAAATAATATTTATAATGTTACAATTGATTAAAATTTCTTTTGATATTTCCTAATCCCTGCCATAATTCATAAATCTACCAAGTCCATACTAAATAGCTCCATCAACCATCCAAATCCCACCATTGAGCTATTCTACAGTAACCCCCCCACCCCCTCCTTCACAAAATCGCAGACTACAACGTAAACTCCCAATTGACATCATCCTCCCCCTAAATCACTCCGGAATTATCTAACTCTAGCCCTACTCTAGTCTACTGGCCCTACATACTCCCTAAATATCCGCTCTTCCCATCTCCCCCCATAACATCCTTCAAACATGTAGTTTCCCCAATGACCAGAATGATCGCTGACATCATGATGTTTTATTCAATCAAAAAGGTTTTTTTTACGAGAAAAAAAGGAACTATTTACTTTGTTGTGCAGTATCGTCGCGTAGTAACGTCTCTCTCTCTCTCTCTCTCTGGCCCTCGCGTGTGCAGTGACGTCATGACTTCATGACGCGCAAAATTATCACATTTTTAATTACAATTCGTTCTACCTTTATGCTAGGTGTTTATCTCAACCCCTTCTTCCCCCCCCCCCCAACACACACAGTACCGTTTCTCGTGTTTTGTAGAATACGTGTACCAATTTTTGTTGCAATCTGTCCACGCGTGCCATAATTCATAAATCTACCAAGTCCAGTCCCTAATAAATAGCTCCATCAACCATCCAAATCCCTCCATTGAGCTATTCTACAGTAACCCCCCCCCCCCGCCGACCCCTACCTTCACAAAATCGCAGACTAAAATGTAAACTCCCAATTGACATCATCCTCCCCCTAAATCACTCCAGAATTACCTAATTCTAGCCCTACTCTAGTCTACTGGCCCTACATACTCCCTAAATATCCGTTCTTCCCACCTTCCCCCATAACCTCCTTAACGCTTCAAACATGTAGTTTCCCCAATCACCAGATCGATCCCTAACATCATGCCGGCTTATATGTTAATATGTGGTAAACAAGTTAATCTGCTTCTCTCGTCTCTTAACTTGGAATGACAAGGGCCACAAGTTTACATGTGAAATATTTACGAATTGTAAATACCTTGTTATTTGTTTAACTTTTTCAATTGTAAATACTGTTATTATTATTATTATCACAACTGTAAAGTCCCCGGGCTAAAAATTAACTTAATAAATAAAATATGAAAAACAGCCACACACAATTTTTTTTAAATGTGATTAAATCTCTGTGACGTAATATATTAATATATGGTATACACATAATTTAAATTCAATACTGTACTTAATTTATTTTACTGTTTTTAACATATGAACGTGGTTAGTAAAAACCGCAAAAAGCTCCTGACCATTTTAATGTAATTTACATTTAAATATTTATATATATATATATGCCTGTATTAAAATAAGGTTTTAATCAATTATAATATTATTAATTTATACGTACAGTCATTCATCGTTTTTATCAGACAAATAATATTTATATTTATGGTAATTTATTGCAAAATTTTAATTGGGAAATTAAATATGGAAATTAGCGACTCCGTATACGGGATAATAAAAAAACAGCATTTAATTTTGAACAACATAATTTGAAATTTTTAGACGTTTCGAACGACCGTTGTGATCCTTGTCAATACTTAGCGGCCAGGCAAAAAATATACATAACCAAAGATACAACACTTTATGAGTGTGTCAAGGTTTGCTTTGTTCTTCTGTGATGTTAAATTCCATATTTCTTAGTGCTTTTGTTTGAGTACCTTAAATACTATACCCTATGTATGGCTTCATTATTATTATTACTATATGGTACTTTTAGTTATGTAGGACTGGGAAATTTGTGTTCCCGATTTTTATTTATGTTTATTAAATTATTAACTTGTAATTTTTATTAATTAAGTAGTATATTGTAATATTCTGTAATAACGTATCATCCTATTGATCGATGAAACGTTCGGTAATTGAATAAATTCTCCAATTTTTTTTTCTGACTTAAAAAAAATCGGCTGATGTTTATTTATTTATTAGTTGATCGAAACGTCCTCAAATTTCAAATAATATTGTTTCAAATTAATTTGTTTTTGTGTTGTTACACGGGGTCGCTAATTTCTTTTTTTGTTTGTATTATATTAAATGGGGACTTGAGAATATTTTTTCTCTTTGAAATTGGTGACATTTCACTAGTGATCCTTGGTTTTTGAAATGGTAATTTCCTTTATTCTTCGTAAAAAGAAAAATGGAATAAATGAGTCAAATCAAAGAATATGAGTGGAAGTTGGCTGTATATCTTCAGTCTGTGCGATGGTACTGATCGATCCTGTTGAGGTCGCAAATTAAGCGATGAAACGTTCGTTAATTGATTAATTTTTCTCTATTTTTTTTTTCCAACTTAAAAAAAATTGACTGATGTTTATTTATTTCTTAGTTGATCGAAACGTCCTCAAATTTCAAATGATATTGTTTTTGTGTTGTTATACGGGGTCGTTAATTTCATTTTTGTTTGTATTATATTAAATAGGGACTTGAGAATATTTTTTCTCTCTGAAATTGGTGATATTTCACAAGTGATCCTTGGTTTTTGAGATGGTAATTTCCTTTATTCTTCGTACAAAGAAAAATGGAATAAATAAGTCAAGTCAAATAAGAAGAATCTCTTCAGTCTGTGCGATGGTACTGATCGAACCTGATGAGGTCGCAAATTAAGCGATGAAACGTTCGTTAATTGAATAATTTTCCTCTTCTTGTTTCAGACTTAAATAATTGACTGATGTTTATTTATTTCTTAGTTGATCGAAACCTCCACAAATTTAAAATAATATTGTTTTTGTGTTGTTATACGGGGTCGTTAATTTCCTTTTTTGTTTGTATTATATTAAATAGGGACTTGAGAATATTTTTTCTCTCTGAAATTGGTGACATTTGACAAGTGATCCTTGGTTTTTGAGATGGTAATTTCCTTTATTCTTCGTACACAGGAAAATGGAATAAATAAGTCAAGCCAAATAAAAAGAATCTCTTCAGTCTGTGCGATGATACTGATCGAACTTGATGAGGTCGCAAATTAAGCGATGAAACGTTCGTGAATTGAATAATTTTCCTCTTTTTTTTTTCAGACTTAAATAATTGATTGATGTTTATTTATTTATTAGTTGATCAAAACGTCCACAAATTTCAAATAATGTTGTTTCAAATTAATTTGTTTTTGTGTTGTTACACGGGGGTCGCTAATTATTTTTTTTGTTTGTATTGTATTAAATAAGGACTTGAGATAAATGTTTTCTCTCTGAAATTGGTGGCATTTCACAAGTGATCCTTGGTTTTTGAGATGGTAATTTCCTTTATTCTTTGTACAAGGATAATTTTTCAGAGATAACTTACGGTGACACGATCTCCTTTAAAGCGCAATGTATAAATTTAGGAATGTGCTGGCACTCAGCTTTTACATCTAAAGCATATTATGATTGGCTTTTAGAGAATAAAAAAATAATTTTTTAAATTGACCATTAATGTCGTCATCAATTTTCGACGATCTGTACGTGAGCGGGTAAGGGAAAGTATTCCTCGACGCGAAAAGAGGAACTGACATTGGCTCGTAATGTGAGGGGAAGAAGCCATACGAGGTTGATAATATCTGAGTTGGCAGGTGACACCGCGATATTAAATCGTGATCCAACTCAATAACCTTGGGAGAGAGGGAGGAGGGGGGGGGTTGGTTCTCCCTGGACTGGAAATCCACGAGACAGGGGTGGGGGGGGGGCTTCATCTTCCCTTTCCGAGTCACGTCGTGCTCTTTGAATTGTCGTAATTCATCATTTTGTCACAAATAAAAAAAAACCTGTTAGAATGGCAAAGATGTCTTCGCTCTTTAGTTTCGCACTCCCCCCCCCCCCCCTCCGCCGCCGCCGCCGCCGCCGCCTATTCCAGTTTGAGTACATCTGTTAATGATGTAGTAACTCTGTTCCGGGCCAGAGAGTCTGTTATCTGCCATGGCACTGGGCGGTACTGATAAGCAAGGTATCAAGTTCCACAAATATTCGCACTTACGAGAACGAGGTTGGGACAAATGTCAAAGATGGCTGCCCACAAAAAGATTTTAGTTTTAACACTAGATTAGTGTCCGTATATACTAAAATCTTGAATAATCTTCCTCAGGATTGAGATACGAAAATAAATTTTAATATTTACACCAGGTTAACATTTACAAAGCGGCAAACGTACGATTTGAACGTATGAAAACGTCTTAATTTGTTCTTAAAATGAACATTAAACAGACAAAATTAGGTTAATAATTTTTTTTCTGTTTTTAGAATACTTCATTATCTATTTTTCAAACGTATTATATTATTTTTTTTACCACGGTTGTAATCAATTAATTACATTCAAATTGATAATAATAATAATAAGAAGAAGAAGAAGAAGAAGTAGAAGAAGTAGAAGAAGGGGGATTTATATCTTTGGGTTGGTTTTATCTTTTTTTTAGCTTAGATTACCTTTGTTGAAGGCGAGAGTTGTTTTACAAAAAATTGATTTATTAAAGGATACTAAAACAAAAAATGTCTTTATTTGCTTTTAAATGAACAATAAACATACAAAATTAGGTTAATAATTTTTTCCTGTTTTTTGAATACTTAATTATCTATTTTTCAAACGTATTATATTATTTTTTTACCACAGTTGTAATCAATTTATTACATTCAAATTGATAATAATACGAAGAAGAAGAAGAGGGGGATTTATATCTTTGGGTTAGTTTTATCTTTGTTTAGTTTTCAGGTGCCTTTGTTAATGTGCTAGAGTTGTACAATAAATTGATGAATTAAAGGAGACTAAAATAATTTATTTAATATACGTACCCCCGCATTAAAAGAATTTAAAGTGATTATTACACTGTGTCCTTCCCCAGTCTGTTTCCTCCTCCGGTTTGTTGTCTTGCGTGTTGCCATGTGAAACTTTCTAATATATGGTAATAGCGACTACTGTAAGCTATCTTAAAATTGCGACCAGAAATTATTGACCCAACTGCTACAATCACTGGCTGACTTTTCTCATCATCCGTTCGTGGCTCCTCCAAGATTACAACCCCACCACCCTCCCGACTTCTCGCTTACATCCCACATTTATATAATTCTGCTTCACCCCCCCCCCCCCTCCTCAACCTTTTGACGTAAACGTTCAAAATACAGCAATTACTTTAGAGGTGGACGGTAACAGGGCTCGATCCTCCTGGACACGTGTGTCAACAAGGGTCAGATGAGCCGTAACATTACTATAACTACGCCTTTTTGATTCCAAAAAAAATTAATTATAGATGGTGGACGGAAAATAAACGTGTTCAGATTTATTATTCATGCCATTAGTCCTCGGTCGAGGAAATAGGATACGTAATAATAGAAGATTACAAGAAAATAATAAATAATTACAATTAAGAAGTTTAAAAAACAAAAATTGTACATTCCAAAAAAAAAGGAATTTAAAACAACGTTAAAGGTATTAATATAACTGTAATTAAAGGAATGATAACTATTAACCTTCAATTTTCAATTGTGACGCATCATCTAATGTTGAACAAAGTATCATGAATCATAACTTAATTAACCAGCCATCTTGTCTAAAAACATTTTCATAAAATATAAAAATGAGAAAATTACCCTTGTATATTTGTGCCTCCAGTCCGAAGTTGTTTTGTTTTCTTAATGCAGGATTATATATATTTTGTTTGTTTGTTCCAGGTTTAAGTGGCAACGCGACCTTTGAGAGATGCCATCAACTCCGATCTTCAAAACGCCGAAGCTGGAAGTTCTTCTTGAAGTTGTATTCAGCATAGGTAAGTTTTTTTTACAGGTGATGTCGCTCGCTGACTTGTTTTTCCGATGACGCAGTTTTTCGCCATACTCAGCTTTCTTGTGTTTGGTTTGTCTCGCTACTCTGTTGTCGGAAAGTATCCATTTGTTCGTGTGTAGTTTGTAGTCGACATGTTTATTATTTTGGACATGGTTGCTCGTGCAGTCCTTGACGACAACCAACTGAGTCCTTGAAATGTCGTATGTTCATTGTCAACGTGCTCTCTCTTCTTAATTCTCGTGAAGACTTCTTCTGTTTTGTCGTTTATCGTCGTCAAAAATCCCGACCGGCGTCCTGCAGCATCCAGAGTCGGTGTCTTGTACCACGTAAATATTTATAAATGTCAGCGACCTCGAGCAGGTGATCGTCTGGTATAAGTTCTTCTTCTTCTTCTTCCAGGGCGCCTACAGTCCGTGGTGAACCTTGGTCTTTCCAACGAGCCTCTTCCAACCTTCGCGATCATATTCTGTCCTCTTTTCTACATCCCAGCGTCCGTAGATCCTCCTCCACCCCGTCCAACCATCTTCTTCGGGGCCTACCTCGTTCTCTCTGTCCTCCTGGGGTTTCCAAGTAGAATCTTCTTTGCCACCTCAGACTGCATCATTTGCGCTACATGTCCTCGTTTTTTTTTGTTTACCAGTCGTTGTCCAGGGTACATGCTGAGTCGTTGTCCATTCATCCGTCCGGCTTCAAATCCATTTGGGATTTTCGTAACTTTGGTCTTTTTTTTACGGGAGGAGGGTGTTAACCTCAGGCCCAACCCTCCCCCAACCTGGAGGGCCAGGGTATCCCCATTTAGTCTGGGTGGTCATCACCTTTGACCTGTCCAGCAAGGGAGGCTACCGCTGCTGGCATGGCTCTCAGGACCACTTGACCACTCAAGCCCCCACCACCACCACTTCAAGGTAGGGCTACTGTTATAACTTGAGGGGAAGAAAAAGTCCTGAGCCAATGTCTAGAAGAGCTTCCAAAGGTGTGGGGGGAGGGAGGGGAATTTATTTGACAGTTTTCGAATTAGAACATCCCGCTGCTTTTCTGTACTGCCTTTACTGTGTTGGATAATCTGTATTTCTAAATAGCCGAATCCTCAACCCCCCCCCCCCCAAGGTCATAGTTAAGATTTCTTTGTGAAAGGTATTTTAGTGCTTGGCTGATTTATTCTGTTAAATATGTGACTCTTGGTGAAGGTATCCCACGTACACTCGCACATTTATACCCCGACTGAGACTTCCCCAGGAGCACAATTCAATTTTCTCGCCATACTGCCGTGCTGCCAAGTCTTTTTATAAGCCCGCCCGCCTTTTCCATTCTATATTTATGTGTTGAGCCCGAGACAGCCTCGTGGATTATATGGTGCTCTTGTTGTCAGCTCTACGGAGCTGTCGGCTCTGTTTCTCGACCTATCTCTCTCTCTTTCTCTCTCTCTGAAGATATCAAAGACATTATTGGCATTCGTCGAGCTTTATATCACCTTTAATTTGTGACTAATTGTTTCTCAGAGAAAAAAATAATTTTTTCTAACAAGTTCCCTGTTAAATCAGTGAATTTACCGGGGCCCCTCATGAGGAGAAACTGGGACGCAGATCCTCCATTTTGTTTTGAATTTGCTGTATCCGACTTGCATAAATATCCATAAAAGAAAAACCAGAGGACACGCTGTTGGGGAAATAATAATTATTTCTGTTTTATTTTTTATTCTTAGGTGACGGTAGTCGACGTTATGGTTTCAGATTAACATAAAAAAAATATCGGCAAAATGGGTGCCACGTTTCCACACACATACACAACGGAGAATAAACTCACACGGGTGCTTCGAGACTTTCGTAGAAACAGGTTTTTTTGCAGATGAACAGATTTTCCCAAGATGGTTGAAGGTGATGACCGCCGATCTTTGGGATCCGGAGTTAACCATGTCAAATATTCAGAAGCACGAAGAGAAAAAAAATGAACAGTAGTGTGCATCGCTGTTTTTTTTTTAGGGCAACAGGCTACATGAGGCTAATGCACGTTGGGAAACTCCCCTTTAATAGCATAGGAAGGGATTTGAAAGGGTGTATGCGGAAGGGTAGAGGAAGGTATCCAAGGGTTAACTAGGGGCCCCCGGGCTATATTTTAAGGATTCTACCCGGCATTCGCCTAAAGAAATGCAGGGAAAACCCTAGAAAAACCTGCATCAGGTAGGTCGGGCATTGGGTCCTTGTCCCACGCCCTTCCGATAGCGGGAGAAGAGTTTGCTGTGGGGACGCAGCATTCCCTTCTCCGTGCCTAGACCAGTTTAGGAGGCAGCTGGCCGACTGTTCCAATGGGAATAGCGGACAACTCTTAACGTATGCCCAAGGTCTGTGGCACTTGTGCATCGCCGTCGGACCGCTTGAGTCTTGAGGAGAAAACGTCCACTTTTAGCTGAGGAAGAAAGTGGTCTTCCAGTGAGACACCTTTGTAGCCTGGATGACTATGAACATTGTCGGATGTTGCCTCCTTGTCCACCGGAATTGGCCACCGAGGAACGTTTTATTTTATAACCTGTAAATGGCTTTGCCAGGAAGAAATTAACGTCGTATGAAAGAAGGTATCATTGTCCAAGCAAATGGTCGAAATATATCGAGATGAATGGGATATTCTTTTGGAAAAATAAAAAAAATTTTAATCAACCCAAAATAATGTTTTACTGGTGGTTTTGTCAGTACTTGGTGACTTTTACCTCAGAGTCAACATTTGACAAGAGATTGAAAGGAAAACACCATTGGGTAGCATCTTGGGACCTTACAAGTTGTAAGGCCAACCTGTAACTTAAAACATTCCTCGATACATCGAAATATCGACTGACCATCGAGGCGGAAACGCGCTTTCAATATCTCGTTGCCTTCTGCAAATATTTGAGGCAGCGAGTAAATCCTGCTCCATATTCCATCAAACGGAAGAAGACGGGAACACATTGAAATATTCATCACTGAATCTGTATTGATGTTTTTCAGGCGAGTGCTCGCTTGCGTACGGCGCGGTGTTCTTTGCCTTCTTCCAAGAAATTACGTCAACAGGCGTTTCCAAAAATAAAAACTTGCATTCGTTGAACCTTTTTGTCGTAGCGCTTAAGAATTTATGGGGCTTCCAAGTACAGCCTCGTACCTGTCATAAGTGTCTATAAATATCCCTAGTGTATTCCAATGGTTAATATAATCTTCAGGACTCTTCTTTTTAATTATTATTATTACACATCTTAGTCTAAAATGTTCTGCCTTCCTTAAAGTCCCTGGTATCGTTTGCAAAGTAATTTAGATGTTAGACAAGGCTCAACCACAAAATTTTCAATATCTCTACAGTCGTAGGATGCAATGTTGTGTAATTTCTAGTATTAGAAAAAAATGCCCACGTGGTGGGGTTGGCGTCGTCGTGTCTGCAGCAGGGCCGCGCTGTTTCATCATCAACCGATTGTCCATCATCTGAACCCCGTACCTGCGAGGAGTCGACTCTGCTGTTCCCCGTAAATTCTGTCATCGTACGAATCCACACACACACACACACACACACACTGATGTCGATTAAAAGCCTCCATATTGTAACCGTATACGCTTTTGGTATTCGTCTCAATCGGACACTTCTTTAAGCGTCTGCCAATCATCGGAATCTTGTTGATTCCAAAAATAAATCCCTCGTTAAAGACCTTAATTAATCCTGAGTACTTTATAATTTCACGACCGTTTGGACTCGCACTTTTCTTTGAGCCACGAATTCCCGAGACCAGTTGTTGTTCAAGAACGTGTAGGTAATTCCTTTTTTAAAAAAAATTCCCTTTGCATCTTTGATAATAATTAAAGTACATCAACCTTGCAACATTATGCTCCATTTCCTTGTTAAGATTTTGTCAATAATAATAATAAATTTAATGCTTCGAGAAGTGTTTGTTATATCTCAATTTTTTCCTAGTTTTGTCTTATAATTCCATTTAATTTTCTTAAAATTCCCTTGAACTATAAACCACGCAATGATAACAAATGGTTATGATATAAATTTATTTATTTATTTTCTTTTATCCCTGTAAAATCCATCAGATGGACTTGCGCAATTATTTTTTTTCTTTTGCTCTGTATGCACTTTGCTTGACCATGTATTCTCCTCTTTTTTTTTTAAAAAAAAGAATAATTAATGGTGCTGTTACGTTTTTATGCTATTCCTCACTTTCTCCTTTCTTTTACCAGTTTTTCTGTTAAACATATCGGAATATCGGAATCAAAAAAACAAATTAGTAATTGGAATTAAAACGGAAAGCATTTCACTTTGAACCCACGAAGGTCTCGTGAAGGTCTTCGAATACTTTTTTTTTGGGCAACAGGCTACATGAGGGTAATCTACTTTGGGCAACTCCCCTTTAATAGCATAGGAAGGGATTTGAAAGGGTGGATGTGGAAGGGTAGAGGAAGGTAGCCAAGGGTTAACTAGGACCCCCGGGCTATATTTTAAGGATCCTACCCGGCATTCGCCTAAAGAAATGCAGGGAAAACCCTAGAAAAACCTGCATCAGGTAGGTCGGGCATTGGGTACTTGTCCCACGCCCTTCCGATAGCGGGAGAGGAGTTTGCTGTGGAGACGATGCATTCTCTTCTCGGTGCCTCGACCAGTTTAGGAGGCAGCTGGCCGACTATTCCAATGGGAATAGCGGACAACTCTTACCGTATGCCCAAGGTCTGTGACCCCGGAACATACACCTCTCAGAACAGGCCGAGGTGCCTCGGCTTATGGGAACCTTAGTTCGAAAACGGAGAGGAAAAGGCATACCCAAAGGTAGCCCCTTCGTATCTCTCCTAAAAGGTTCTGCCTGCGAGAGAAAATCCCTCGCAGGTTACCTGCGAGAGAATCCTCTCGCAGGGTCTTCGAATACAGAACTATTTCTGCGCTTCAATCTTTCCTTCCTCTCAAGAGAGAGAGAGGGAGTGAATGAATGAATGAGTGTATCAATGAAATCTGCAGCTGCCCTGCTCCCACCACTCCTCCGACATCGGCGGCTATTCTAAAACCGACCGGACGCCGTGCCGCAGGTGCGATCCTCGCGGTCGTCTCGGGATTGATTCTCTTAACTTCTCAACAAAAATAAAATAAAAACGATTTAATGGCAATAATATTTTATGACCTTTTACGAATTCGTGTCCACCCACTTGGAAATGATTGAGATCTTGGATGTTGATAAACATTTTAATACGATTTAATTTCTCTAAGTTTGACTGTTCAGCAAATAATTTTTTTTTTCAGTCTCGGTATATTTATTTGTTTGTTAACATTGACTGAGGAAACGTTTTATAACATCATGACAAAACCTTTTCAGTCAGCAACGAACCTTAAGGGTGGGGGGGGGTATATATATATATGTGAGATAGATGTGGAAATTATATTAAAAAAAATTAGGAAGATATATGGAAGTCAGCAGTGACAAACCTCGGAACTCTGTGAGGATCAACAAGAGAAATTGAAGAGTTTAAAGAAAGGTGAGAAAAATCGATGACGTAGGAATAACGAGACAAAAAGAAGTAAACTCTGTGAGGATCAACAAGAGAAATTGAAGAGTTTAAAGAAAGGTGAGAAAAATCGATGACGTAGGAATAACGAGACAAAAAGAAGTAAACTCTGTGAGGATCAACAAGAGAAACTGAAGAGTTTAAAGAAAGGTGAGAAAAATCGATGACGTAGGAATAACGAGACAAAAAGAAGTAAACTCTGTGAGGATCAACACTCGGCTGTATATTTAAAATTACTTGACCAGGAGTTAAGGGGTAATGCTACTGTCACGGACCAGACTGAGTGGCATCCACCAGCAATAAGGGAAACACTTGTAAAGCAGTGACGGAAACTCGAGTGCAATCAATCACTGGAAGAGCAAACACGCTTACGTTTAACTAACGCAGATAAGATACGATTGAAAACTTCCTCGTCGTAAACATTGTATCGCACTGTCAACATTCAGCTTGGGTTTGTTTAGTGATAAAACGAGGCGGTGTGGAATGACCACTCGAGTCCTCGACAGCCCGACAGTAGCAGGCAGGACGACGGGAAGGCCTCAACGTCATCCACGGAGGAATTAAGAAACTGTATCGGAACTCCCCCGAAAACCACACGGAATTTAATAAAAAAAAGAAACACAAGGGACAACTAACAGCTGTGGGTCAATAAAGGAAGGCAAGGAACAGTCTGTCTGGAAAAAATAAAATATTTCAAATGTTCTGCCCGGGGAGATTAACACGATCTTTGGACAAGAATTACGCCAGATTGAAAATTAATAATAAGAATGACAGCCAAATTCAGACAGAAAAAAAAAGATAAATCCCACACGACAACGTTTCTCGAAACCTTGTTCCTTACTTCAGGTGTTGAGAAAACTAAAAACACAAGGCCCAATAGCGATACAACCGCACAGCACAGTTGACAAACATGATAATTATGTTAATCCAGCAATTAACTTGTGCGGGTGTCTGAATTTGGCTGTCATTCTTACTATTATCTTCAGACGAAGACGAGGAAATAATTTCATATTCAACAAGTTAATTATTTATTAGCCGCTTTAACCAAAAATCATTAAATATATTCTGGATGTTTTGATCTAAATTCATCTATTTTTTATAAATAATCTCGTGCTTAGTTTTTATTTGTTTTTGTTTTTTTCATATAGGGGGAGTTGTGTTGTATTACGTAAATGTACGCTTAAAAATGGCTGCATGTATTTGCCACCGAACCTTCCTTCCTTCTTTCCGTCGCACCATTCAATATATTCAGCATGAACCCCCCGACGATGGAGCCCCGAGGTGCCATTTCACATCATTCAGACGCAAAAGGCCGAGATAACCATCTCTCTTGGGGGGTAGGGGGTGGAGTGGGAGGGGGGGGGTTGTGCATGAACTAAGAAGGTCCGTAGCCGTGTAAAGGTTTTCCCCGGTGTGTTCAGAACAGATGCACTCTACTCTCTACAGACGAAGAGTTTGGAAACTTCGGTATATCATTCTGGAGTCTCTCTGCTCCACCTCATCTACGATTCTCTCCCACACCATTGTGTGTCCTCTCCCTATAAAACACACACAAAAAAAACTTCGTTGTACTGGAGTCTGCGAGGGCTATTCTCTCGCAGGCAGAACCTTGTAGGAGAGATACGAAGGGGCTACCTTTGGGGATGCCTTTTCCTCTCTCCGTTTTTGAACTATGGTTCCCACAAGCCGAGGCACCTCGGCCTGTTCTGAGAGGTGTATGTTCCGGGGTCACAGACCTTGGGCATACGGTAAGAGTTTTCCGCTATTCCCATTGGAAAAGTCGGCCAGCTGCCTCCTAAACTGGTCGAGGCACGGAGAAGGGAATGCTGCGACCCCACAGCAAACTCCTCTCCCGCTATCGGAAGGGCGTGGGACAAGTACCCAATGCCCGACCTACCTGATGCAGGTTTTTCTAGGGTTTTCCCTGCATCACTTTAAGGCGAATTGCCGGGTAGGATCCGTAAAATATAGCCCGGGGGCCCCTAGTTAACCCTTGGATACCTTCCTCTACCCTTCCGCATCCCCCCTTTCAGATCCCTTCCTATGCTATTAAAGGGGAGTTGCCACCATGTGGATTACCCTCATGTAGTCTGTTACCCTAAAAAAAATAATTATTTTTTCCTTGTGAAATCCATCTCATAATTCTTCTCCTCGCTCCTCTATTTGTCTTCGTTAAAATTCTCTTACGTATTATCTCGTCCAGTGGCTCTCTTCTTTACACAGTCCCTTTTGTTTCGTATCTAATTTTCCCTTTCTTTCACTTTTTTTTTCTTTCACATGGATTTATGACGCAGTTTTTGTTTTCCAAGCAGCTACAGTCTTCTTGGCACTGATCTGTTTTCCTCGTTTAGAGTAATAGGATTTAAATACTTTCCTCTCTTGCGTTATACCAATGGTAGTTTCGAGGTGTCGTAGCCTGGACCTGGTAACAAGATTGTTTCATTGTGGGGTGACTCTCCAGGACGTTGTGTCACGGAGGTTATCGTCCATGTACAACCTCCGTTATCTTATTTGGCGGAAACCCCCAGATGTCGTAATAAGGAAACCGCAATCGATAACCTTCCTATCGTTTCAAACCAAATTCGCGTCGGGTCTCGTATCTTATTCATTTAATTGATGATTACGTAACACGTCGTGTTTCTGTGACAATTTTTTGCAACAACTGCTCGAATTATTAAATAATAAAGCGTTGACCCTATTTTTAGGATTTATAATTTGGTTGTCATCAGGAGAATTTTTCTGTAGTTGCGTGTCCTTGAATTTCACCCCCCCCCCCCCACGCCCACCCCCAAGATTATAAAATTAGTGAAGCAGTCAGGGTTGAATGAAATAAATAACTTTTCCTCGCTCACCCGAATATTATTCACTGCGGTAAAACATTGTACCGTATATTTTACAGACACTGTTTTCTGTGTTTCTCCAGGGTTGGCTCCAGCAGCCGTTCTATTATTTTCACGCGGATATTCTGCTAATTTTTGACATCAGATTATTTTTTTTAATTTTCTCAAAATCATTTGAAATGAGTTAAAAAAAATCGACCATATTAGTCCGAAATTTATTACGAAAAAATTTTAAAAAAATTGTAATAAAACAAAGACGACGCGTTTCATCCCTAATTTTTTTTGGACCTGTTCAGGTGTAAATTTTTTAAATTAAATTATTAATAATTAATTACATGAAATTTATGTTGATCTGTATTTAATATAATTAATTTACGAACTTGTTATTAAATCTAAATTTATACCTGACGACGACGACGCCAGAAAATTAGGGGCGAAACGTCGTGTTTGTTTCATTACAACGTTTTAAATTTTTGAATAGAAATTTCGGCCTAATAGACTGATGTTGTTCCCCCCAATTTATTTAAATAAGTCTCAGATTAATTCTGATTCGGATGCAGAGTTACCGAACCGTTTCCACACAATGTTATTGAGCGTTGATAATTATAATAGCCAATGGTCAAGGCAGCATTCACTAAGAGAAGAGACACCTGCTAACCATAAAATTGAATATAGAATTGCGGAACAACCTGCTAAACTGTTACAGGGCTTTGTGTGGATCGGAAACATGAGGATTTAAGAAAGACGGTGAAGAAATACCTGCAAATATTTGAAAAATAGGATTGGATAAGAATTGAAAAAAAAAGATAAGGGGACAGGAATGATAAAAAAAGATAATAAGTAGAAAAAATTAGAAGAGAACCATCTTGATTATAATTTTTCAGAGGAAGACAAATTGGTTCGGAGTCATCCTAAGGAAAATATTCCCATTGGAATAGTCGGCCAGCTGCCTCCTAAACTGGTCGAGGTACGGAGAAGGGAATGCTGCGTCCCCACAGCAAACTCCTCTCCCGCTATCGGAAGGGCGTGGGACAAGTACCGAATGCCCGACCTACCTGATGCAGGTTTTTCTAGGGTTTGTCCTTCATTTCTTTAGGCGAATGCCAGGTAGGATCCTTAAAATATAGCCCGGGGGCTCTAGTTAACCCTTGGCTACCTTCCTCTACCCTTCCGCATCCCCCCTTTTAAATCCCTTTCCTATGCTATAAGAGGGGAGTTGCCACCATGTGGATTACCCTATAACTAGCCTGTCTACACCCCCAAAAAAACACCTGACGAATATGTTTGCTGAAGATTTATTGTTCCCAATTTTTTTTTTTAGAGTTGTCAGTAAAATGTTCCACGCTTCTCCCCGGTGCTCACTTCATAGCGAGAGATAGCATTCGAAATTTTTTTTAAAAAGTGAACATTTGATTTTCATCAACTTTATTTTATGTGTAAATAAATAAATAAAAGTTAAAGCCATTTTTTTAATACCACAGTTGTTCCGCAAAAACTGTAGGAAGTGATAATTGTTACAGCCCACTACTGATGATTTAACACAACCGAATTTCGCTAACGACTGTTTAATGCGATTTTCGTGAACCCCCCCCCCCCTCACCCTCCCCCAACAACAACGATTACAAATACCCACACACTCAAACAAACACTATAAATTTCTTGTTTCCATTCCGCAGTACTTCGTTTAATTACAGTACATTTAGTCTCCCCCCATCCCCCCCTTATTTCTCCAAATATTTCACCATTTAAAATTATGACAGTAAATTTCAACCCTTCGAGCTGCGGTAGCGAGGCTAAACAAAAAAGATAACCTTTATCACACACTTGGGGAATGCTCCGGTGTAAACGTCGACGGGGGGAATACATTTGCGGTTTGTGTATCGCGGTTTTCGCAACGAGGAAATGACTCATTTCAGATAAGTTGCCGAACATTAATTGTCTGCAGATAATAAACGTTAATGTTACAGGGTTTATAATTGAGTTCTTAAGCGTTTGTTTTGTTTCGTAGGCTACGTGAGAATCGTCGCGTTATCACGAATGCCGAGAACATTTCAATTTCCGTATTTATTAAACCACCTTTAAACTTCCGGTCACCTTTCCTCATATATTTAATAATATAATAATAATAAATAAATTTAAATAACATTTTAATTTTCGTCTATTTTTATTACTAAATTAAAAAAGTTTAAAACTTTTATTTACAGACATTTAAATAATTTTTTTTATCCAGTTTGACAACGACGTTTCAGTACGATTTCTGTGTTTTCATCAGATATTACATTTGATTAGGTTATTATGTTTCTACGGTAACATTCTTTTTTGGTTATGCACGGTGAAAAGAACAAACTGTATTTTTACAACAGTTATTTCTACTTCTTCTTTCTTAAAATATAAAACGATGCAACATTAAAAAATATAATGTTAAAAGAACACAAAAACAATTAAAAATCTTTAAATTATAATGTAGAAGAGAGCCATGAATTTTTTTTATTAATTATTATTTTATATTACGTTGAAACTCAGTAGTAATTAAAATTAGTTAAGCTGTTTTTAAAAGACCTAATTTTTTAAAAAATTATGTATTTGTTGGTATAGATTTGTAATTTTAATTTTAAAAAAATTAGAGTCATATTTACTTTATGGTTAGTTACATTTATTATTAAATTTTAGGAATTATAGTATTATATTGATGAGAACAGTGTTTGGTAAAAAATAATATCAGAATATCCCGTTCGCAAAGAAAATGAATGTTTTTGAGAATGATAGTAGCGTTACGCCAGCTGGTCTCCAAGGTGAGGGTGTCATCCCTGAAGACAATATTCCCACCCATCTTCTCCCTTCTACTGTTTATTTTGTACAACTTTCTAAATATCAGGACTAATACAGTGGAAGGCAAAAATTGAAGCTGAAGGAGTCAGAGTTCACAGTGAGGTAACGATGCAATCCCTTTGGAGGATTTCCTTCAATATTCCTTTTCTGAGAAAAAAAAAGTTTACTCAGGCCATTTTGCGTGTCTCTAGTGGAACTTGTGAAACACACTGTCCTAGGTTTCGGACTCTACTACAGTTCAAATAACAGTTCCACAGCCAGATGTCTGGAAAATGAGTGTCGCTGAAGGCAGCTGTGCCCCTAGGGACTAGGGGTCGCTCCCTCGTGACCCTCTCAGGGGAACACCCACGCCCCCACTGTCAGCTGGCACGCACAGAGATTGATCGAAGCTTCCACTCTACGCCACTTCGCTGATAAAAACCACCGTTCCTGGCCGACAACACAAACGATTCCGGCAATTTACGAGCCCAAATATTGGTGTAATGGATGACAGCATTTCAGTTTCGGAATTACTTGGAAATGTTAAAAATCTTGACGTGAATGTAACTGATCAAATAATATCTGTATTAAATTGTTTCCGCAATAGTAGAAATTCTAAGTTTCGTCTCCGTTGGGTGCCGATATCTGACAGCATTGTACAATGTAATATCTATAATTTAATATCTTTATTGTAGACCAAAAGGATCGGCATTATGAATTAATAGTGTCGTTATATTAAATGTCAATTTTTAATTGTCTATTATGGCCACATTAATAGTAAAAGTTCAGTTACTCCTTATCTTGTATAGATAAGCAAGCGGCCTGACATCACTGTTGGTTTAGTTGCATACGCTCCAGGGGTAAAGTGCTCGGCTACTATTGACCGTTTCTGTGTCATAGTCATTTATGTGACTCCCACTTATATATATATATAAATAAATACAAATTTTCAACATCACTATTTTATTCATGTATATTCTGAATTTTGGAGGTAGGAGCTGCTTTATAAGCACCGTTAAATATTATCAACAGAAAATGTAAACAAAAATATTATTTTCTTATGAATTTTAGCCATATAGAAATAAAACTGTGTGTGCAATAGTCAAGGACTATTTTTTTTAAAAAAAGTATAAAATTATAAAAGATACATGTGCGAACTAATGATATAATAAAAGTTTATTACATATATTCTGTTTAACTCTTTTATACAAATAATTCTGAAATTAGTTTTCACACAGATCATAAACATCGCAAGCTACTGTGCTTTAACGAACAAAAATCGGCACAACAAATACTGGATGCCTCCTAAACTTTAAAAAAAATATTCTTAAAAATCTCAATACTGTGTATATTTATTTTATGTTAACCTAAGTCTGTAATTTAATTCTTACCGCTACCAATGTTTTTTTTTACGTTATGCTGTTTATTCTTATATTTGAACCTACTATGAGCAAATAAATGTATAGTGTTTTTTTGTCACAGACCTTATTATAAAGTCACCCTTTTTCAGATTCGTACTTATTGGTTTTATCATAAAATTGAGTCGAAAATATTGAGAGCCAGGCCATTAATATTCCACCTGTGACGGTATTCCAATAGTGCATCTGAAAACTCATTTTCTCTGCCCGTGAGCGTGTTGAAAACTTGAAGGAAATAAAAAGTGCTGACGTTCTTGCGCGAATTCACGTTTCTTGGACGAGAACGCGTCCTGTTCTATTATTAATAAGCAAATAAGAGCATTGCCTGGAGCATTTCTGCATGGCTCCGCCCCGCGCTTCGACAAGCTCAAATCGATTCCCAACCAAGTGCGAATTTCAAGGGAGTTGCAGATAAAGCCACCGACGTGGCGTCACAGGAAATGGGACACGAAATTACCGCGGCGGCCTGCAATGACCTCTCCCACTTGCTTGTGCCTGCCTTCCTGGAGTGTCATAACCCTGCAACACGAAAGTCATGGATATTTAAATTATCGTCACTCATCATTGCCCCCCATATTCGTTCTCTAACCGTCCGTAATACATACTTCAGGTAACGATTATTTTCTATTGTGGTGCTATTGTTATAAATGAATGATAAGTTATACAAAAATATGAATTTATTTATTTTAATTAAAATTCTAAATTTACTTATCAATTTTATTATTACATTTATTTATTTACGGGCCACCATTTTGTATTGCAGAACAATAATTATATCCTAGGTTTCTTTTAAAGAAAAATAGCGGTTTTAGGACTTGACTTTGACCTACATTTTATCGAACACTTTGGCTTATATTGAACTTGACTGCACATTTAAAATTCATCCTCAGTTGCGACGAAGAAGATACGGATGGATGGAAAATAAGTTAGTGGATGAGACTCACCAGAGAACTTTATCATGCCCACGTTGTAGGATTTCTAATACAAAATCCTCATTTATAGTTTTCCAAAGGTCTTTTTTTATTTAGTGGAATTAATTAAATAGCCCTTGACGACCAAAGAACCTTATGGAAGGATCTGTGTACTCGAGAAGAGTCTCATGTGGCACAAATAGCTGTAAACGTATGTGGTAAATAAATTAATAGATTAGTAGGAAAATAAATAACATATTATTTCACATTGAACCTGTTCCAGAATATTAGCCATTTGGAGTGAAATTATTTTGTGTACGAGGGAGGATCGTGACGTATAAAGCAAGTCGTACAGTGTTGATGATGACGATTAATGCTCGCAGTTTTCCGCTCATACTGGGATTTGCGTCCGTTTCACGACGGTATAATGACTTGGAAATCCTCAATTTCCGCTCGTTTAAATTCTTCCCAGATTCCTCTCTCTCTCTCTCTCCTCGCTTAAATTACTTGTCCCCCCCTCCCTCCCCCCCTCCCTCCCCCCCTCCCTCCCCCCCTCCCTCCCCGTACCCTCCCTTTTTTTTGGCATACATTAGCAGCAGACCCGCTCGCTTTGCCTCCATTGTCTTAAGATTAGCGGTCCACGGTTGGAGCGCGGATTCTGGTATTAAAATTCAATCAAATGCAGATTAAATTCAAAAGGAGGGAAACCGCCTCGATGCCCCCGGGTTGAATGACACTCTTTTTTTTTCTTTTCAGGTTCGATCCAACTTGAATGACATTCCCTGTTACTTGATGCGTTAACACGGGTTCATTATGGGGGGGGGGTTCACATAAAAGACTGGTTTATGCGCGCCATCGATGTTATTCACTTGCTTTTCAACTAGTGAATGAATGTGTCTGACAAATGCCAATATTCCGGAGACATGAGGAAATGTGTACTGCGTATTAACAACATCTGAAATGAAAATTACGGGTTCCTTGGTATTATTATTATTACTATTCAAATGAAAAATTTACGTCTTTTTGGGAAAATGTGTGGTATTTATATCATCCCTTATTTAGTCTGAATTTGGCTATTTTTCTTATCATTATATTAATACTCATTGAATATTTGTACACTTCTAACATAGTAAAAGGCTCTTGAAACACTGAGGCTTAATTTTTCGAAGATGGAGAAGAAAACAGCAGTAATGGTTAAAGACGGAATCCTCGCTTGTCTGTTAAATACTGTTCTGTTTATTATATAAAGCTACTGTATATGATTATGAGTATTATTAATTAGAAATTATATAAATATGTATATATATGTATAGAGATTAACGTAAATACATACATACATACAAATATACATCCTTTTTTTTATTACATAGATAGATTGTTCTTTTGTCCTGTTTAATTTTTTTTTCTTGAGATATAATCGTGTCATTTCTGTTCATAATCCTCGTGATTCACTGCATTTATCTTTTCGTCTGTCGCTTACATTGGATACAGAATCACAAGTAAACGCGGCGACTTCCGATTTCCTTGTTGAGGATCTGAGAGGGAGACCAGAATATCGATCAGAAACCGCCACCACCAGCACGTAATTGCTCCCTCAAGCAAGGAGACAAGACCCTCCAGGGCAAAGGGCGGCCTCCCCCCCTCCTCCCTTATCCTCTCACAGTGCTCAATTGCGAATTTTTCTCGTAATTGGACGGAAAATGGCGAAACCATACACTCACTCATTCGCTCATTTCCCCCCCGCCCTCACAATGAGGTACAACTTTCGGCGGGTTTCACGCCACTTTCCGGCTAGTGTACCATATCCTCAAACACCAAGGAAGCTTACGTCACTTTTATTACCGTTTTAAATATTTATAAATAGAAGAAAAAAATATACGGAATAAACACTTTCTTTCATTCGACCTTCAGATTCGTTATTTGTTCCTTCTGGATACATAAGAATCAAGTTAATGTGCGAAGAAAGGCGTCAGGACAAAAATTTCCGAGTTTAAACGCCATTTACAAATTTTACTCTTTTAACCAAGATAGTATAAAAAATGTTTATTTTTTTAATAATAAACATAAACACTCAACTCATATAGGAAGTTGATGTATTTTCCTGTATTTTAAGAAATCGTCACACACAGGCTCTCAATTTTTTGACAATTTAAATTTTTTTTCTTCAGTAGGTTTCGACCTAAATTGGCCATAAATCATCTGTAAATATATAATTAACATTTTATGGCTTTACATGACAACTTTTCTTTTTTTTTAAAAAAAAATTCACAACTCCGTCAACATTAAAACTACGTACCTGTATAACATCACTCCTTTAAAACTATAAAGTTATTTTAACATCAAATAATAAAATTATTATCCTTCAGATCCACTGATCGTAACTTTGAATTACTTTAACTCCTTATTTGTTTACGTGGGATAATTATTCAGAAGAAGAGAGAGAGAGATTTTTTCTTCTTCTTTAATTAAGGATTCCTTCAAGAACATCCTGCAGCCTGTACGTACAATTATTAATGGTATATTTAACAATTCACGACCAAGTCACTGTTTTAATACGAGAATCAAAAACTAGTCTACAAGAAAGCAGAAGGCAAAACACTGCCAAATACACAGAAGGGAGGCTATTTTAATGGAACATAAAACATTAAAACGTTTAAAAAAAATCAAACGTTTGTCCAAATTCTCCTATTTTTTTTTGGTTATATAGACAGTATTATATTTATATTGAAATGAACGTTTTTTTTCTCAAAAGAATATTACATATACGGTATAGTAAATAATTAAACGGTTATATTACAATTTTTGGAAGGCCACAAACTTGAGATAACTGGAAATAAAAATGATTTAAAAGGTCAGTCTCGTAAAAAAAAAATTATTATGATACTGTCAATATTTTTTAAGCAATCCTCTGTGGTGTAATAGAATTTCGGTTGGTACGGGACAAGCATAACAAAATATTAAGAGCGAGTTTTTTTTTTTGGATTGACCTGACGAGAGCAACAAGGGCTGTGTGTGGTATTTAATTTAGCACTTATAATTCATTATACATTTAGTATACCTGACTTTTAATTTTTTTGGCATTTACGTAACTCTATTACTCAGAATTTAGTAAGGGAGTTTTAAATTATTTTATTTAGACTGATGAAAAAACCCTGTAGGATTTTTTTTAAAAAAAATAAATACCAAATTTAGCACTATTTTTGCCCGACTATTTATTTATCTAATTAGTGAATATTTAACCCAGACGTTTTATATTTTATAAATTCAAAATAGTAACAGCAATGTTGTTCGGGTTTTTCTGTTGTCCCAGAGGGAGAGTCGAGACTTGACGTTTCGAAACGGTAGAAGCTCTTTTCATCTTCAGGGAAGAAAAAGTCTTGATACTCTTTTTTTTCTTCTCACAGTCAATTGGAAAACCTTGTTTAACTACTACAACTATTAATATTAATACACAGCTGTCAACATTCAAAGGCAAAAGTAAGCTATATATGAAGAAGTGGAACGCCATTTTTGTATCTTAAGATGAGATTGCAACTACTGAGAGAACAGGAACGGGTGTATAGCGGGTAAAGAAGGAACAAACAAAGGAGCTGGATTGTGAATGGGAACTTGTAGAAATTATCAGTTTAAGAAATGAACGTTTTAATTTAGTCCAATGAACGAGTGAGGCGAACCAAACACTGTGGACGATTCAAATTTAGCCATGGACGACGAGGACGAGACAGTTCAGGCGTGATGACAGCAATTTCTGTTAATTATTAGTTACTTGAGCGTCCGTAAATGAAGGGTGCATACTACAGCCACGGGCTGCACAATTTAGTAGGTTGTTGATGGGGTTGCGGGGATGAGAAAGTTCAGCAGTGCAGGAGGGGGTAATAAATCTTGGAAGATTGGAAGAAGTAATTTATTATCGACGAGGGGGGTAAAGTTCTCAACAATTACGTAAAAAAAAATTGCCGTCATTGAAACTTTTGTTGTTGGCTTACAGAAACTGATTTGTACGCATTCGGATATTCCTAATAAGGATTTATTTTTATTATGTCTCCCTCACATACGTTTGCTATTTTCATAGCATAAATTCCACCCCCGTACGACTTGTTTTAGTTCCTGAAGGGGACCGATTTGAATGTAATGTAAATTAATTAATATCTTCCTGTGGGGTGTTGGCATCCTGAAACGTTGGGGGGTGCGTTTCTTTGACGCAGCCTGACGTGGACGACGAGGGCGTGGTTCTCAGAGATCAATGCAATACTTGCACAACATAAACACGCCCAACCTGAGCAAAGGTCAGCATCCGGCGCGCGGTTGTCTCTGAACGTGAGTGACGTTTCAAAACGGGTGTTTTTTCCCTTCAAAAATATTCTCCGCCACCACCAGTTATCGAGGCAAAGGAATATATTGTAATACCCCTCTTGTTGATAATTATCATTATATTTATTTTGTAACTTGAAAATTAATTAATTTTCTCCCATTGAATACACAAACTATAGATAAGTATGATTATAGGAATTTAAATTAGGCCAGTTATTAAATTTTATAAACAAAACAATTTTATTAATCTAGAATACAACTCAAGAAAATCTCTCTATATTTTTTATATCCTTTTACATCAACAATTAAATTCCACTAATAATCCAGTTACATTTTTATAAATCAGACTCTGTACCCCAGGGTTGATAAGGAAACGGAAAACTAAAATTTACAATTTAAACAATGCAATTAAATAAAATGAAAAACTAAATCTGACTCATTACCCTTATTTAACAATTTACAGAATTTATTACTGAATGTCTACTTACAATTTTATTTGGGGTTTTCAGGAATGCTCTTTACTCTACAATGCCCTTCTGTGCACAGACTTTTACACATACGCTTCACAGACACGTTCACTTCATCCTTTTGGTATCCCGACTCCTGACTGCTTGCATGGACTAAAATGTTTATTTTATTTTTAGGCACGGCCACCATTCAATTTGACCGAATATTTATCACCGCCTCCACGTCCTCCTCTTTTGCGGTCTACATTTCAACTCCTATGTCTTTCTCGTTCAGATTCTGCCACCACACTCCAACATCTTTCCCTCTTGCGCTCTGGCACCCGACTCCACGTCCATCTCCCTTTGAGGTCTCCAGTCCAACTAACTTTTATCTGCTTCCCCCTCTCCAGAATATTCCCTTTTTTTCACAGTTTTTTAGTTTCCACGTTCGCCAAACAAACACCAACTGTTGGCTTTCTCACGCTCCCAGAGCCACTCAATACATTTAAAATAAACATTTCCTTTTAATATAACTGGATGTCCACAAAACTTCTGTCATTATGCCTTTAGGGTTTCGTCCCGATGTCTGTCAAAACCATTAGCTCTAAGAGCCGCTAAACGTCCAATTATAGTCCTCCCCTTCTCTAAGAGCCGCTTATCCATCATTTTATTATTATCTCTTTTTTTTATACAAACCACTCAAGAATCCCCAGTCTGAGTTGGTAAACAAATTTGATGTATAAGAACAAAATTTATGTCCTTCTTAACTGGGTATTACAATATATATTGTAATATTTCTATTAAAATGATTTAAACGTGCCCCACGTTGGGCGCCCATTTGTAATATGATTTCAATAATTTGATTTAATAAATTATTTTATTTGTATGCTCTAACTTTTAATCTTTAATTAAAACGTCCGATCACTTAATTTTAATTTGCTTAGCATTTATCTTTAAATTAAATACTATAAAATTGTTGCTTCAACGTTTGGAACGTTTAAATAAATTTAATTGATATATATTAATATATGTATATATAACGATTTTAAAACCATTTTTACATAAAATTCGTTTCTCCTACAATTTTTCTTCGATGCCATCGTCCGATCGCTGTAGTGATTCTGCTCAGCAACACTTCTTCATTTAAAGAGAAAAAAAATTTATTGAGAAAATATTTTTGTGTATGTTTTGCAAAGAGATTTTTTTAAAGGAAATCAGTCTTAATTTATATATATATATATATATATATATATATATATATTTCACTTTTGTAGCTACCCCCTCCCTCTTCCCAGGAAAGTCTTTTCTGGCGGTGTAATCTGGTATGTACCAGCCCTCAGGTATGTTCATTAATTTTTTGATGTTCTTTCACTTCTTTTTATCTTCATTCTCAAGCATCAATTTCAACGCTTTCGTCGTTTCTCGTTTTTTCAGAACCAATCACGGAACTGTTTTATTCTCATCGTTTATGTATGATTCACTTTTTCACCTACGTAATAACCCACATTAATTTATTTTTCGGATTTACAAATTTGCTTTTTTTCTCTCTCATTTTATGTCTTTTTCCTAGTTATGTAGATTTATTATGTTTTGACTTGTGTTCTTACCACCTCAGTGTTTGTTTCCGGTACTTAATTTTAATCTCTGGTAACATTTACATGTAATGCATATATATATATATATATATGTTTGGTCAAACCTGCTCTACGGGTGTATAGAAAATACGTTATTTGCAGTAGACCACAAAAACTATATCTACTTAAAAAGCCGCTCTACCTTTGAAATATATATATTGTAATAATCAACTAATAGCCTTAATTAAAAGAAATATTAATCAAAGGGATAGGCGTTAATTAAATGAATGATTAAACAAGAATTTACAAATAAAATATAATTTATTATCAAATTGTGACTTCAAACATCAAAAACAATTACAATTAAAATTTTTAATATCTTCAGGGTCATCACTGGGTTTGATGATTAGGACACGATAAAAGAAGAATTTGACTAATTGACAATTCAAAATATTATTTGCTTAAAATTAAAACAATAAGTCGATCAATGAAAGGAAACTAGAAGAAAGCGAACGAACGACCGAAATCTGACTCTATCCTTTAATTAACGTTTACAATATTATCATAGTTTTGGTTTTTGTTACTTACATACTGTTCGTCTGGTACCAGCATTCTCTGTTCCTCCTACTCTACACGATAAATGCAAATCGTTATTTACACTGATTCTAGTTCTCACAGAATTTACACGCTCCACCGGAGCCTTGGATGAACCTCTCCTTGGCCAGCTATCGGATGTCGTCTTCCCCTCAGTGTAAAATTGTTCGAATTTGCCTTTTATTACTGGAACTGATGATTTGCAGATTCTTTGTAGACTTATTACTGTTATTTTTATTGATTTGAAATGGACTGCCAGGTATCTCGGTGGAAAATTTGTTATAATGTGCCTCCTTTCCTGGCTGGCTGTAGACGTAAAACTGACCCAGACTTGCGTTTTAACTTTTATGAAAAATTGTAAAAGGGATGTGAAGTTGTAGAGGAATGAAGGAAAAATAAACATAAGTCTTGAAATGATTTTTTTTATTTTTATTATTCAGTTGTAGGAGTCGGCAATATTCAACACCATTGTCTTTTAGCTTCAAGAAACCATCATTTGTAAAGTTTTGGGACTTAACATTGTTATAGTGGCTGTTATTGAAGGGGGGCCAGAGACTTTACTGTTAGTTGAAGCAACATCACCGAAGCGCGTGTGTCAGTTTGCAGTAGAGTGCGCGCGCGCGGCCACACCGTGTTGTGTTATGAAGGACTAATAAATTGCTCCAGTGTTTGCTTGCGATCTACTGGGCGGGCTAATTGACCTTGTTGTCGTGGAACAGCGGCGGTCAGTTGACAAAATAATTGATTTGGAAGCTGTCCGAAAGCTTATCACTCTGAATTACAATTGGACTCTTGGTGGTTGTTGGGGGGTGGGTGTGAGGCAGGAAACAATCGTTACTTGCAACTACTTGCTGGTCTTCCACTGAAACTAGACTAGAGCCCTTGATGATAAAAAAAATAAAAATAAGCGTCGAAGACCTTGGGCAACTGTTGTCCGAGTGGACTGTTACGTCTGGTGTGCATGGAATTGATATGACGTCTGCTGGCCTGGTAAAACAACTCCATGTATCCAGTTCCTCAAGGTCTGGGCGATAATGCACACGCCTACACAACAACAACAACAACAACTTGCAAACACACTCGTAATTGCATTTTCGGTGAGACCAGCGACGTTTTCTTGATTCCTTTATCAGAAGTCCTTAACTTGTTAACACACCTGATCGTTTCTTAACTAAACTCGATAAAGAGTTATCTTACGCCCCCCCCCACCCCCCCAAATAAACGGTATAAATACAACTGTCACAATATATTCGGCGAAAGGGGCGCTTTGGACGTTCTTGAGGTTTCGTAGGACCTCGGACGAAATCCTGAGACGAAGTAGTTTTGGCCCTGTGTTAATTGACACGACTGGTCCAAACAATGGCGAATCAATAACCGTCCCATTCACACTATCCAAAAATCCTCCTTCGCACATCCCCCTCTATCTAAACAGCGCCGAAATACCCACAAAAACATAAACCACATACCCAGGACTCCTCTTAAATTCTAAACTCTCTTGGAAACCCCACACCTCCTCTCTAAAATTAACCTTAAAACCAGAACTTTATATCCCCTCCTAAACAGAAAAAATCCCCACTCGCCCTCAGCACAAAACGCCTGGTATATCTCTCCATAATTCAACCCACCTGGTCCTACGCCTCATCCATATGGAGAGCAACAGCCAAAACCCCCATTCAGCCAAAATCCAAACCAAACAAAACTTAATCCTTCGCACCATCACTAACTCTCCCTGGTACCTCAGAAATTCCATCATCCACCTCAACATTAAACGTCCCCAAGTCGACTCAACAAACACAAAATCCGTAACCTCATTAATCAAAAGCACCTTCAGCCATCCCAACACCACGATCCAGCAATTCCATAGCAACCCTCCCCAACCACCACACTCACGTCGCCTCAAGAGACCTCATCCTTCCTCCAGAACACTCTGGCACCTCCTAACCCACCCCATCCTCATACCCGCAGACCCATCCCACCCATTCCATCAAATTCAACATCACCAGCGAACCCTCATAACCCAAAAACTCTCCCTGGTACCTCAGAAATTCCATCATCCACCACAACATTAAACTTCCCCAAGTCAACTCAACAAACACCAAATCCGTAACCTCATTAATCAAAAGCACCTTCAACCATCCTAACACCACGATCCAGCAATTCCATAGCAACCCTCCCCAACCACCACACGCACGTCGTATCAAGAGACCTCATCCTTCCTCCAGAACACTCTGGCACCTCCTAACCCACCCCATCCTCATACCCGCAGACCCCACCCACCCGTTCCATCAAATTCAACATCACCAGCGAACCCTCATAACCCAAAAACTCTCCCTGGTACCTCAGAAATTCCATCATCCACCACAACATTAAACTTCCCCAAGTCCACTCAACAAACACCAAATCCGTAACCTCATTAATCAAAAGCACCTTCAGCCATCCCAACACCACGATCCAGCAATTCCATAGCAATCCTCCCCAACCACCACACGCACGTCACCGCAAGAGACCTCATCCTTCCCCCAGAACACTCTGGCACCTCCTAACCCACCCCATCCTCATACCCGCAGACCCCACCCACCCATTCCATCAAATTCAACATCACCAGCGAACCCTCATAACCCAAAAACTCTCCCTGGTACCTCAGAAATTCCATCATCCACCACAACATTAAACTTCCCCAAGTCAACTCAACAAACACCAAATCCGTAACCTCATTAATCAAAAGCACCTTCAACCATCCTAACACCACGATCCAGCAATTCCATAGCAACCCTCCCCAACCACCACACGCACGTCGTATCAAGAGACCTCATCCTTCCTCCAGAACACTCTGGCACCTCCTAACCCACCCCATCCTCATACCCGCAGACCCCACCCACCCATTCCATCAAATTCAACATCACCAGCGAACCCTCATAACCCAAAAACTCTCCCTGGTACCTCAGAAATTCCATCATCCACCACAACATTAAACTTCCCCAAGTCGACTCAACAAACACCAAATCCGTAACCTCATTAATCAAAAGCACCTTCAACCATCCTAACACCACGTTCCAGCAATTCCATAGCAATCCTCCCCAACCACCACACGCACGTCGCCTCAAGAGACCTCATCCTTCCCCCAGAACACTCTGGCACCTCCTAACCCACCCCATCCTCATACCCGCAGACCCCACCCACCCGTTCCATCAAATTCAACATCACCAGCGAACCCTCATAACCCAAAAATGTATGCCCGTCAGACACCCAAATTAAAATACAAGAAAAAATTATGTTAATTGCTGGATTAACTTAAGAGCCAAGTTCCCAGGTTAATTATGTACAGAATTTTAATTGTATATACTGGAAACTTTATGTAACAACAAATAATCTTAAAATAAAAGATTTGTCTGATTAAAAAAAAACTTTGAAGAAATCCTACGCTATTTTCCTGTCACATTTGTGGAGTTAAAAGTTTGACATCAGCTCACGAGTTGTTTAATCTTCCATTATTCTTGGCGTCTGTGCCTTCCTTTGTACCTTAAAGCAACTCCCTTCTTGCGCATGAACGTTGAAAAATTCCATAATCGTATTGTTTTCGATTGATCGAATTGACTGACCCCAAGTCTCTGTTTCGGAACAAAAATGGTCTCATCTTGCGTTGCTGTGCAACGTTAAAAAGCATCTCCAATACGCTTTTATTCTGTATGGTTTAAATATCTTGTGAAATTTTAACTGAAATCATTTAATAATAATTTATATTGAACAGTTTTTCTTCTTAGTTGCATTCACCGTTCAAAGTCCAATGTATATAAGTGACGATGTGATCAACCTCGTGCATATGAACCTGTATTAAGTAGGTCAGGATTGTGCACCGGTATCAGAAAATTGACAAGATAGAATATATTAAAGTTGTTCTAAAGGTAACAGATTTTTGGCTCTATTCTATTATGTTTATGTAATGGCCGCCAATCTAAAATTATATTACAAGTAATTTTCACGTTTATCCTTCATCAAAATTTAATTTTACGAAAATGACAACCAAGAAATACAATAGAATTTTTTTTAAAAAAACTTAAGATGTTATTCCGAACCGCGGCGATCATTTTTGTGTATTTCTGGATTTACCAGCCTTTAAAAGTGACTGTATTAGAGTCCCTGAAGCCGCCAAACTTAATTCTGGGAATTAGTAGTACTATCATTACATTTTCTGTAATTTTTAGAGTGTGTTCGAGCCTCTATCACGTGGTTTCTTAACTCTGTAACTTTTAATCTTGTCCCGACAGCACAATCTATTATATATTACGAACGTATCGCCTTCCGTGCTAACCCGAGCTTCCCCGACTTCCAACCCGAATGCACCATAACAATGTATGTTTTTGTAGATATTAAGTGCCTAAACATTTTCTTGTCTGACTACACAGGCTCAGGATAAGCGTGTGCTACAAAACAGCAATTTATTATGAGCAAAGGTACAAGACTGACGAACTGACCCGAGCATATCCGAAGATGCCCGAATGCACACGAGCTGCTTATTCCTATTATAGATACGGATATGAAATCCTGGCAGTTTGAAGGCCGAATGGTGCTACAGGATTAATACCAGAAGACTTGGTTTCATTACAACTGCTCACTTACATCCATTATCGAATAGAAATGTCATTTTGTGGGGGGAAGACAGTCGGGGGGAGGGGGGGTATAGTTTCGTTCTCGTTTATGGCAATATTTAGTAGGCAACCGAATGTCACCTTGGTACACAGATACGAGATGACCATTATAAACACATTTTTCTGCCAAATACATTTTGTAAATTGCTGTAATTATCAGCTCACGGTCAGTAGAATCGTCCTTTGTATGTGGTAAGCTGGTTTATACCACATCCGTCGGAGCTGCAGAGAATGACAACAGTGTTGAACTGGATGGAAATAGGAGTTTCTATGAATTAGATGCTGTAATAAGAATACAAAAATGTGCAAAAAGTCAAAGTGTTATAAATCGGTAAAAAACTTGTGAGTTCGATGACGTTTGGTGATTGTGTTAAGGATGTGCAAAATGCACTTTCGTTGGTAGTAAAGGTTCGCAAACGGCTAGATGACGTGATTCGAACCAAATAATCCTCAGCCACGGATCAGGCGGATCGAAAACGTAACTACGTCGTGATTGGAGGAATTCGTTATGGAGAACCACCAGCTCGACTCTTCCGCTATGTCAGCGCCAATAACCTACCAAAGTACCACAGCATCCCTACACCCCCGACACATCTCAATTAAGATAGAAGAAGTGTTTGTATTGTCAATGATTAATTGCTGTATAGTTCATTAATGTAACTATAATTTTTATGTTAGCGTATGAATTTCTTCCTCAATTCTACATTGAGGGCATCTAGATCTCGCCTGTTAGCTGATGAAGTTGATGTGTTTCAGGTCCGGATGGCGCAGCATGACCGCGCAGCCCTGGGTCAGGTCGCACCTGTGGAAGGTGGTGGCCGCACTGGTGCTGTCGCTGCTGTTGCTCCAATACGTCTTCCAGTCTCGCCAGCTGGAACCCCTCTTCGCCATCAACACGTCCACGTTCGCTCGAACTCGCACTCATCCCCACCCACGACCCTCGGCGCCACGGGGTCTGCTCTTCCAGGAGTCCGGCAACGTCTCCTCGGCCCTGACAGCGTCACCCTCTTCCTCGGGAAACTCCTCTGCCAGCACCGTCGACGCAGCAGCGGTCGCCGCCAACTTTACGCTGCCGCTTTGCCCGCCCATACCTCCCAACCTCCGTGAGTATCACTTTCGCAACAATCATGACGAATAGTTGACAAACGTTAGTGGTACCCCAAGTGAGTGAGTCGGCAACGTCCTGTCAAATCATCAAAGACATCCAAGAAGACATCAACATTTGGACACTATGAGCTGACAGCATACTCCAATGCAATTTCTGCTATTGCAAGAAAATATTTCTCTAAAATTAAATTATCTTCACCTCATTATGTGGAAGTGAAACCAGTATCATGTAAATGGCCAAAAGAGAAAACTGAAATGTTCTAAACATGAACTCATAAATGTGGTGGAACTCTGATTATCTGAGATTGAGACCCATGGATAATTAATTCTGTTACATAATCAGAATACAAGAATATGTATGTACACAAATATATATAATGTAGTAATAATTTACAAGGTCGATTCAGAAATTATTTACTGAATAACGTACTTTTAAAATCTTTGATAACACGTACATCGATTGCATACCACTATATATATAATACTTGAGTAAAATATGATGAGGTAAAATCAAATAACACATTTATATAGGAAAGAGAGACAGCGATGCCGACTTACCTGAAATCAATAGTTGGTCTGGCAGCGGTGAGGGAATACCACAAATTTTTGTGCAGCGCCAACATACCTTCATACCTTTTCTCCTGACGAAGGTGGCTCAGGCCCACAAAAATTTGTAGTATTCCCTCACCACTGCCAGACTGGATCAGCTATTGATTTCAGATAAGTCAGCATTGCTGTCTCTCTTTCTTGTCTAAATGTGATGTATATATAAATTCTATCCAGGTTGAGGCACTGTTTAACTGAAATATATCTAATAAAAATTTAACCTCAGTTAATCCAGATCTCAGTAAATCAGACCTTGGATAATTTGGGTTCCACTCTATCAAATGAGAATAAATAATAGGAAAATTTTCTCAAGTATAAGTCCAAAATCTATTGTTTTGATTTGGTACTTGTAATAAAAATAATAGCTCATTGTTATAAACAGTACCATAATTGAGGGCTACTTTGTTCATTTATTACTAAATGGTAATATTTGCTACTTGCAGAAGGTCCTATAAGAGTTATAAAAGAGGCTCCCTCGCTGGAGAAATTGGAGACTCTCTTTCCCATGTTACAACAAGGTGGACACTACCAACCACCATTCTGCCAGGCACGAGATAAAGTTGCAATTGTGGTTCCATATAGGGACAGGGCTCAGCATCTCAGTGTGCTGTTGGTCAATCTACACCCTTTCCTACAGCACCAGCAACTTGAATACAGAATTATTATTGTGGAGCAAGCAGGTTTGTTCTTAATTGGTGTTTATTATAATATCTTAACTATTACAGTGTAATTATAAGTGGTTATCACAGAGAACATAAAATAGTAACAACAACTGATTTTAAGGAAGTAAACTCATAAATTATATGGTATACTTGCCTTCGTTATTCGATATATTTTTATCACTTTAAGTACAGTATCATTTTTAGAATTAAAATGTTGTCGTAATCTGTTCCTTGGTGAAATCAATTGATTTATTGCAATTCATTTATGTTATACTATATTGAATGTGTGTTTTGATGGCTATACATTACCTACACTCATTTTGTATTTGAATTGCTAAATCAAATAAACATAACATTATTTTTATTTCTTATGATGTTTTTTCAAGTAGAATTTTATTTTGCTGGACCATGGCCTGCGCTTTTTAATAGCTATTTATAGAATAATGACCGAAAACAATAAAATCTATTTAATTTTATTATATATGTTATATGAAGTCTTTAAAATAATACTCCTTATCTCACTCTGAGGTTCTCCAATTAACTTTATTTATATTTTCCAGTAATTGACATTGAGCTTTCATCAAGTACTTAAAAATTTTTAACATCTGATAAATTTGAATTAAAAAGTCTATGAAAATGGATTTATTGCAGATTGCTACAGTTATAAATATTAATTTTGGAAAAATTACTAATATGACAAACAGCATATGAAATGAGCATGTGAAAATAAAAACATGTTGAAGTAAAAACATTTTAAAAATAAAAGTATCATTACCCCATGTCATGTTTTGTACAGGTTTTCTGCAGAATGCTACATTTTAACTTGTATACATTTCTCATAACATTTTGTTTCATTTTAGGAAAAGGTGCATTTAATCGTGCAATGCTCATGAATATTGGGTTTGCAGAAGCTCTGAAAATATATAATTTTGACTGTTTCATCTTCCATGATGTTGATCTGTTACCTGAAGATGACAGAAATCTTTATACATGTCCAGAGCAACCTCGACACATGTCTGTTGCCATAGATGTTTTCAAGTATAAGTAAGTTAAAATTTTCTCTACTTAACATTTGTTGAATACATTCATTTTGTACCCACATGAACTAAAACTGTTCAATATACACATATTGATCGTTGCTCTATATGAATAAGTTTTGCAATTAATTGTATTATATGAATGGCATAAATACACAAGGCTTCATGTTTATTTGTTTCATATTTCGCCAAGTTCAAGATTTCTCTGACTGATTTTAGTATGTTATTGTATTTTACAAACACATGCATACTCTCTTATTCCCTTGTGTTTCAACAATATTATATAATTTTAAATAAGATTTCTTCATTATTATATTTTACTAATGGTAAATATTATAGGTTTTATGTGACTTTAAGATTTGTAATTTTCTGACAATGTCATTTGATATTAATGTTGATAATTTGTCCAGTTGTATCAATTGCCGCTTATTTAGAAGTAAAAGAATGGGTAACAGTTTAAAGCTTTTCAAGAAGTAAAAGAAGCCTTTTTTTTCTTTAATTTGTAAACTTTGTTTCTGTATCAGAATTTGAGTCTTCTTCTAGTGAACCAAAAGTAAATGGTCAATTATTTTTTCAGAAACTTAATGCTCTGTTGTAGAATTAACTGAATTTACACACAAAATGCACTATATATATATATATATATATATATATATATATACACAATATTAGGAGAATCCATTTAAGGAATTAATTCACATTCAAACTTGGATAGTGAGGAAGGATAGAAATAAATAGGAGAAATAGGAGGATTGCGCTTTATTTGAATTCATATGCTCGGGCGAAGAATTACGCACATAGAAAAGCATATGTTCAAAGCAGAGAGAAGGATGGAAGAAGAAGGAAAGACTGAAAATATTTGACCCAGGCGGGACTTGAACCCACGTATTCTGCTTTTCTATGTGCGTAATTCTTCGCCCGAGCATATGAATTCAAATAAAGCGCAATCCTCCTATTTCTCCTATTTATTTCTATCCTTCCTCACTATCCAAGTTTGAATATATATATATATATATATATATATATATATATATATATATATATATATATATATATATATATATATATATATATTTATACACACATACACAATATTGGTTTTCTTAACCTTTACCAATATGAATTAGTTTAATTTTATATATTTAATAAAAGGATCATTATCAATAAGCATTTTTCTTTAAAGTATTTCTTTAATACGTCTAACTTATGCAACTTTTTTTGAAATTCTAATTATTCAGACGTGTCTATAATTTTATTTAACATAATATGAAAATGTAAAACTTTAATAAAGTTATTGAACTCTGTTTACATATTGAATTAACCTTAGAAACAATTCCTGTGGTGCTGAACTGTCTTATTTAACTTCTTTCTTTCTTTTAAAAATGATGGGAACTAATTTTTACTTTGAATTATTGCAGGTTGCCATATACTGATATTTTTGGAGGAGTGAGTGCCATGACTCGGGAACAGTTCCAGAAAGTAAACGGTTTTAGTAATATGTTTTGGGGTTGGGGAGGAGAAGATGATGACATGTCAAATAGGATTAAGTTCAATGGGTACCATATATCAAGGTACCCGACTAACATAGCGAGGTACAAGATGCTAAGTCATCGGAAGCAGAGAGCCAATCCAAAACGTTATGAGTTCCTCAACACTGGTCGGAAACGATTTCACACTGATGGTTTGAACAGTTTAAAATATGAACGCAAGGAATTAAAGTTGCACAAAACATATACACAAATTGTTGTTGAGCTTGGTGGGTCCAGCTGATGGAGTCTTTCACGCCTGTGGCAAGGCTGAATGTATTGACTTGGACTGGGCTACCTGTGAGATTATTTTTGAAATTTTTTATTGTTTGGAGTAACAAGAATATGCTCTATAGGCAGTTATTAGTTCTTTATGTGTCTGCTCAGGTTATATATAATGTAAAAGAATTGTCGCTGAATTACAGAAGATATTACAGAAACTATAGCTTAACAATTTTATAAGACTATATATGTAAGTGAAATTTTGTTATGAGTGATAGTCAGGAGTGTGGTTATCAGTGCATTATACATTGTAAACAATACTGAAAATCTGAGAAACTGCGGGACCAGTTTTGATATTGTGTTGAACACAACTGTGGATTGGAAGTGTATTGAGAAGTTCATGAGCGAAATGATATTAATATAAATGTTTTGTGGTGTTTATATCTGTGATCACATATACAACAAAAAAGTGTCAATATTAGACTCGGTTCATGCTTTTATTTATGAAAACAGCTCGCTTACTTTTAAGGCTATTGTAGGTTTCTAATGTCAGTATTCAAATATTCATGGAATAATAATCAGGGATGTTATTTCAGAAATGGCCATAATTTTTTAGAATCCTACAAAAATCACAATTCTGAGATTCGTAACATAAAGAAAACTGCTGGAAATTTGAATATGCATGTCGAGTTTGTTTTGTTTTTAAAATACTGTAATTTTATATGTAACCAGTAAATTGAGAACAGATTGTCATTGTTGTATGTAAAGTCCTGTGTCAACCATTGTATTTCTTTGAATGTAAACAAATTTTGTACCTATTTTTAAAATTACTACATTTACAATTATTAAAATTATAGAAATATTCTTTTCCATGTGAAAACTGTTGGATTTTAACCCAACATTTTTAATGTATGTTCTATTAAGAGAATCTCATTTATAAAAATAGGTTTATTGTGACTGAAAAACTTTAAAAACTTTTTAATTAAAGGTATTAGATACTTCAGTTAATGAAACTGCCTATTGGTAATTTCTTTTGTCCTTCATTCTATAAAACATGTTTAAAATGAGAGAAATAATTTGTTGGTTAATATTTATTGAATTATATGTGAACACTTTATTATATAATTTTTTTTGGTTGTTAAAAAATTAATAGTTTGAAACTATTTACATTCTTATAGATGATGGTCATAAGAATAATCTGTCAGTGAAAATTGTACAGTTTGCAATTGAGAAAATAGTTCTTACACAGTTACATATCTTGCCATTTAAGGCTACATTTAATGGAATAGGGAGGTCAATTTATTCATGAAATTTTGATTAACAATTTATGGTCAACTGATAAACGTATACAAATCATGTCACTAAATTTAACCTATTATGAAGATCTGTCTATGAAACACTAACTCCATTAAGTAATATTTCTTGTTATACTATTTGAATTATTTCAGTATTTACATATTTTCAACAAATTGTCAAATCAAAAGATTAAATTGATTATACATTATTAAATAAAATTTAAGTTAGCATTTGCACAGAATACTGTACATTTATATTACTTTGAAGATATAAATTACTTACAAATTATTTATTTACATTGTAATAATCTTGTTTCATATGCAGATTTGCTGAGTGTATAAGTATTAGTCAATGCATTCATAATTTTTAATATGATGTGTTTTCAATTTTGCTTGATTTTTTCTAATAAGATAAATTCATATATTTTCAATTAAACTATTACCTGACAAATTACCTATTCAAAAATGCATTATATTTGCTAATTTCTGTTCAATATTCATGATTATTCCAACTGTTCCTCCTTATACATTCTAGCACAGTTATTAAATAAAATTGATTGAGCAGAAATTGGTGTGAAGAGTTGTGTGTCCTTTCTTAAAGAATAGTATCTATTTTTTAAATTTTATAACTTTTCTCCTGAGGCCAAGTATTACTTTTGGACATCTCTCTGTTAACTGTATAATTCTCATTCAGCATTAACAGCTCTTTCAGTCACATTTCTCAAGCATGCCGATATTATGCATGACTACTAGATTTTAATTTGATTTATTTTATAGTTCACCCTTTGATTAATCTTTCTACAAGTTTATGATCTCATTCATTTTTATATATAACATTGAGGTGAAAAAATAATAAATTAAAAAATGCTTCAGATCTTGAGAAATTTATGATAATCTTTGCTGAGTGCAATAAGTGAAGACCATAAAAGTAAATATTTGGTTTGGTGCTATCAGAAAAGGTATCCTGCAGAACGCTGTTTGCACCTTTATCCTAAGTTATGGAAAGCTTGTCTTCTAATTTGCAAACTTTTAAATCTCCATATCTTTTCATATATGAAAAATTATGATTGCACCTTTGATTTCTACTAGTTAACCTATTCAGAAAGCCTACACTTCATCTTTATGATTAGAGTACAAAATTGTCCTGATGTGAAAAATATGGCATGGTTATATTACAAATGGAAATGACACAGAAATAGGTTTTATAATCACTCCTTATTTTTTTAATGTGATGGAGATGTGCCAATAGTATGTATCTGGAAACTAATTAAATATGAGTGCTATTTACACTGTCAAAGTTTGGCTGGCAAAAGGATACTGTTTATTTGGTATGTTGGAGAGTTTTCAATCGTGCTGCTTATTTGAAACATACGAAGTACAATATAATATAAAATGCAGAATTTGAAACCATTGGCTACCATTTGTGTATTGTTTATTTTGTTTCAAGATGAGTAAGTGTTATTTAATTGGTGATGACACAAGTAAATATTGTAATTTATTTTATTTCTGTTTATTAACTTTGGTCAATAATTTATTTTAGAACACTCGCATCATCTTCAAGACTCGTGAAACACAGCCCATGATAATTTGTTCTATAATTAAGGAATAATTTCAAATTATTTTAACTAGCTTAGTGGCAATAACAAAATATATTTGCATATTGAAAAAAAATTGTTTAAAAAAATGAATATGAGAAAGTTAAAGTAAAAGAAATTTTTGTAAACTTAAATATGTAAGTAGATTGCTGGATAGTAAATTGGAATATTGTAACATTAAATGCAATGGCAAAAATGTGATACAAGTTTTTGTAAAGTGCAAAGGTTATTCCTGCAGGCAAAATGAAAGGAGAAAGGAAAAAGATACATATCTTGCAACTTGAAAAAAGTAAGAAAGTTTAACTCACCTTGAAAGAAGGTTCCAACTATTTTGAAATAGCATATTTAAATGATGTTTATTACTGAAGCTGCCTGCCAGAACCTACCTCTTTAAATATTATCCTAAGATTACTTCTCTACTGGAACTAAAAATTGAATGATGTATTTACCAAAATAAATTATTAGCAACCCTTATATAACATAAACATCTAGTAAATCTGTGAGAAATTTATCTTCTTTATCTGTAAAAGTGAAGTATCTTCAAAGTGATACATCTCATTATTCTTGTAAACCATGGTCTATGTTTACTATAAATAAATAAAAAAATTGATATATAAATAAGTTCTTTATAATAATTAATTTCATCTTCCATGAGGTGGCAACAAGTTCATGGCATAAATAGCAGCTAAGTATTGTGAAACTTCCAAAATATAAATGTGAAAAAAGTCGTTGCAGTATTAGTTTTTAGGAAACAAATTGTTGAATATGATTACATCTAACTTGAAGTTGTGTTTGTATCACACTTCATGTAAAATTGTTGAAATGCATTGCAACATTAATGCATTAAATGTTGATGTTATTTGTTGGTATGACAGTTGTCATTTGTGAAGAATGTTCCTGGATTCATACTCAAACATTTTGAACTGTATTGAAGTCAAATTTAGATTTATAGCATGTGTCTGAATCTGTTGAGCTATTTGTACTTAGAAGGTAAAATTGCTGTATGTAATATATATACATAAATATTTTGTGTAAATATAAATGTATGAATGTGAAGATTATTGCATTTTGTTTCACTGGTTGAAAAAATTGTGAGAAATATATATTATTCTAAAGCTTGTGCTGAATTTTTTTGTTGAATGTGAATGTACAGGTTTTTGTTTTTGTTAAATATGAATGTAAAATTTTTATTTTTATTATTCTGTATTTACAAAGCAAAATTGGATTGTTTGTAACAAAGGCAATTGTAGACTAAATCAAGATTTATGTAAATTAGAGACACAATTATTTTATACATAGATTTATACTGACTTTTTGAAACCCTTCACATTACATCAGTGTTCTATTGGCAAATAAAACTGTGATGATTGTTTAAACATTGATTTTTTTTCTTATTACATATGAAACTTATTACCCAGTTTCCTTATTTTTTCACACATTATCAATAAATACAAATTAAATATATTTTCTATAGATCAATGGGGGGAACAAATAGTTTAATGAACAATTATTCATAAGATTGTCGGTTTTTGAAGTACTGATATGTCAAGAGGAAGAAACTGAGGAAATAGGAAGGGAGACATGAATTGATCAAATGTCTGGCTGATATATCATTATCATAGTACACTTCCAGAAGGGATGGACATGTGGCTAAACTATAACAATTTTAAAGCAGAACTTAAGGTATTTATCAAAGAAATGTCATTCAGTCTAAGTTTCAACATTTTCCTGAGTGTAAAGTGTGAGGGATTTCTTTTTGAATATATAAAACAGATTTACGACATGTTTTATCCCAAAAACATGCATACTTATTTGTTTTATGTCATTGAACATGTGTGTATTGTAAATAGGTTTGAAATATTACACATATTAATACATCAAACATTCCATCTAACAGGAATTGAAAACTTTGTTGTACCAATAAAGAAATACCATCCTCAATAGCTTTGGAAACCAATTATATAAAATTCTATTCAAAAACAAGAAAACAGAAATTCAATATTAAAATAGAAAATTAAGTATGAGACCAAATTACTTCATACTAATTTACTGTGTTTCCATTATTAAATGACTCCCAGTAAATATAGTTTTTTGTGCACATTAACTGATTGATATAATTGCTCTAAGGATAAATAAAGTATTTGTGCAAATTATTTTAATAATAATATAACAAAACATTTTCCTGTTTCAGAGTATTGCAAGACACTACTATATGGATATAGTGATAGTCTTGTATTCATAAAAAACAATTCATAAAATTGATTACAGTTGCAAGGTGAAATATAAAACAAGGTGAAATATAAAACCAATATTTATAAATAAATAATACAACAGAAGATTAAATTTTCAACCTGTGAAACCCATTTACTGTATCAGAACAAAGTTTACTTCGTAAATGAGGAAGTATGACAGTCAAGTGATGGTATAAAATGTTTGACAGACTTAACTTATTTCAGTATTATTAACAAATATATTATTTATATTTCTGGAATGGACTAAATACAGCCCTACCTTCTTCAAATGGCACTTCACCTGAAGAAGATGGCGGTGCAAGCCATCGAAACGTTGTGTTTACAAAACTACGCTACCTGGTTGGAATCCCAAAAAAACTTCATCCAGCAACTACACTGGGAAAACCTACGTTCCTTAATGGACTAAATAGTTCAATGCTTTTAGTATTATTTTTATTTCATGTCATAATTTCATGAGTTTATTTGTGGGTTATGTTTTGCTTTACAAGTTTTGACAAGAAGAATTTACAAATACAAATAATAATTTTTCAGTCATCCACTTATTATTTAATGTAGAAAACTAAGAACTTTTTTATATTCATAAACATTTTACTTGCCCATATCTATTGTAACCTAAACTGATTGAATCATGATCAAACTTGCATTAAGCCACTATCAACTTTTAATGTCATGTAGGTATTATTTACGTCAATTTTTTTTACCAATATAACCTTTCACCTTTAAATTTTACCAAATATTTTATATTTTTTATTAATAATGGTCAAGTTTATTGAGTGTATTAGCCACACACAATTTTTTAATGCAGGTTGTGTTGACAACCCCTTATCATACTGATTTGTTTAATTGCATATATAATGTTGATTATTATATCATGTCTCTGAGACATTACACAATAGCTGACAGTTTTAGCTTATACAGGATGTTTAATATGAAAAATTTTTTCACCTGATTGAAAATAATGAATAAGAAAGATAGCCAATTCAGACAAAAAAAAAGGTAATATAAATTCCACACTTTATTTATCTATATTACCCTTTTTGTCAGAATTGGCTATCTTTCTTATTCAAGATGTTTAAGGTTCAAATAATTTAAAACCATTTACAATGTGATTTTTTTAGTTTCTGATATATGCTCAGGTTTTTTTTTACCCATGTTCAGATAAAATAATTTTTATTTGCCATTAAATAATTTTTTCTCATAATATAAAATTTGTTGGACAGATCACTGTTCATATTTTATAAGAAAATGAAATTTTCACACTAGATAAAATCTGAGTAAGGGATAAATCTCACAAACATGAAATCAAAATATTAAGAAATGTGACTCGTGGCGCTTTCTTCTCTTCAACATATCCCAAACTGTTGAAAAGTTGTGATGTCACTTGAAATTACTAGAGCCTATGAGATTCATTAGCAAAACAATGAATCATAACAAGAGGTTGAGAACTGTGTTAGCAATCACTATATGATTTGTTAATTTGTACGCATTTGAATGTTTTAGGCTGGTTGAAATAAGACAGAACAAAAAATTGTAGCATTTAATTACAAGTGAGCAAGGCCTGTAATCAGCCACAGGTATGCTGCTGTACACATGGAGGAGGCCGCCTATGACCAGGAAGATTCCCTCTGCGCTGAGGTTGAGCTTCTGGGAGGCCTGGCATTGCCAGGATCACAAGAACCAGCACCAAATAGATAACCTGCAGAATGAAAAGCAAACTGGACCTAACTCATATCAGAGAAAAGATTATGATAGGTGAAATTAACATTGAAGGTGAAATCTCAGGAACGGCAATTATATTGGAAAATTATCACAATTTTTTTTTTGTAATATTCCACCAATATTCTCAACAGCCAGGCATTGCTTAAAAGAAGAGTAGAGAATGTTACAGCATATATAGCTGTAATCTTACACAATATTGTCAGAATCTATGAAAGAAAAGAAGAAAAAAAAGGACACGAATTAATCGCTGCTTCGACAATTTCTTATATCAATTATTAAATCTGAAAACAGAGCCGATCTAATCTTTCTGTGCTGGTCTGAAACAAATTTGCACATGTCTACTTTTAGGTAGCTACAAATATATTTTACATATTTTTTTAACTAACAAAATTCTTCTCTATTAAATTCTCCATCAATTCAGAATCCATAATGACAGAAGTTGGAAACAATGAACTAATTTTACAATATTTTTATGATTTCTGTTCAGTGTGATTCATGTCATCAGAATCTACACATATGAAAACAAAGAGGTAAGAAAGATCAAATTCTGAATTTCTAAACATATATTATATGTATATAAAATTCTTCAATTGTCCAAATTTGTAATGACGACAAACACAGAAAAACTACATAAATGAAACGTATTTGTTCCTCTTGTCTAGGCTAAATCTCTGACAATATACTGTTAAGCGAATCTTTTTTTTAATTTTATATTTATGATTATTATGCCTATTATTAAAGGGATTTTTATCATCTTCTTTAGCTGACTGTAAAATCGCTTTCTAAATAATGGTTATATACTTTCAGATCAGAATTTATTTTATTTAGTTTGCCTAAGATGAAGCACATAGAACTCCTGTTTGTATTATAAAAGTACATAGACGTTTGATCTCCACTTACCAGTGCTCGTAGCATGTCTTCGTCCAAGTCTTGACAAGAGTTGGAATGAAGGTGATCGGCTTTTATACGAAGACTACGAGGAAACTTGTTTGATAATCAAGGTTAACGTGGGACCAGGAACTTTTTTTTAATAAAAAATATTGTTTACAGGAACGGGCTTTGTTTACGAGTCTACTTTCTTCATTTCTCGGAAATGGTAAGGAAAATCACATTCACATCTAAATTACCTTCCCGTGACGCTTCAGTGTTATTGGTTCATGATTTTGAAACTGAGTACAGAAGATGTAGGACCTTACATGTTTTTTTCCCCTATACTTTTTATACTTCATTATATTTGCTACCGTCGAGTATAAACTCGTTTCTTTCTCTCTCTTGGATTCTCTATTGTATTTATACATCGTCTCATGTTTCTCTCGCAGGCAGAACCTTGTAGGAGAGATACGAAGGGGCCACCTTTGGGGAAGCCGAGGCACCTCGGCCTGTTTTGAGAGGTGTATGTTTCGGGGTCACAGACCTTGGGCATACGGTAAGAGTTGTTCGCTATTCCCATTGGAATAGTCGGCCAGCTGCCTCCTAAACTGGTCGAGGCATGGAGAATGGAATGCTGCGTCCCCACAGCAAACTCCTCTCCCTCTATCGGAAGGGCGTGGGAGAAGTACCCAATGTCCGACCTACCTGATGCAGGTTTTTCTAGGGTTTTCCCTGCTTTACTTTTAGGCGAATGCCGGGTAGGATTCTTAAAGTATAGCCCGGGGGCCCTAATTAACCCTTGGCTACCTTCTTCTAGCCTTCCGCATCCCCCCTTTCAAATCCCTTCCTATGCTATTAAAGGGGAGTTGCCCAACGTGGATTACCCTCATGTAGCCTGTTGCCCTAAAAAAAATCCAGTTAATTTTCCGCCCCCAGCAGTGTCATTTTAAAAATATATTTTTATTTCTTTATTTAATTTATATAACATTGAATATAATATATAAAAAAAATTGTAATGGAGAGGCATTTTGTATTGATTATTTTTTAAGGGGTGTACTTTTGTAACTGACGTAAACGTGAACATGCCGCAGTCATAATAATAATAATAAGAGATCATAATACAAATAGAGTGAAGTATCTCAAAGAGCAATTTCTTGATCGAAATCATCACTGTTTATCCTTACATAATCATTTCTTGAAAGGAAATATAAATTATTACTGTCTAATAAGACCTGCTGAAGAATGCCCGCAATTTTTCCCTCTACCGCCAAAGAAAAATGATTTATTTTTCAACGACTGTATCAAGTTAAACATATATATTTTTGTAATGAAACAGTCTTTAGGAGACATTATCATAAATAGATAATCGTTCCAATAAATATTACAAATTTCTGTGCCCTGCTTTTTGAATTATTTATTATTCAAGTCCTGAAACCGATTAAGCAACAATTGCAAAAGTTATATATATAGTAGTTTTATGAACGTGAGATCCTTCTTAGATTTTATGATTGACTAACATTTTTTTCCCCCATAAATAAAATTGGGAAGAGCCTTCATATTTAGTAATTGTGACTACAAGCGTACTCCTCAGAAGTTGGGTTAATCTATTGAATATATTTTTGAATGCGTTAATAAAGGATTAAAACATTGTCTCAAAATTTTTAAAACGTTAGAATTTGTTTACTGAAATGCTAACGACAATGCGTTAACGTAAATAACGGAAGCATTGCCCATAGTTTTTGTGCTGAACGACTACCTGCGGGAATGCCGCCAGGGGGTGCGCGTTACCCTCCATCCCTTCCAACTGGACCCCACGTGTTCAGACACCAGGGCGGCTTTGTCTTCCCTTCAGTGTGTTCTTCGGCGTGAACCAGTGACATGGTCAAGGCGCGTAAGTTCGTGCTGGCTCGCGCCTTCGAGGGCGAAGTGCAGCCCTCGGACCTGAACCTGGTGGAGGAAGATCTGCCCAGCGTGGGCGACGGCCAGGTGCTTTGCGAGGCCGTTTACTTAAGCGTGGACCCCTATCAGAGGGCCTTCGGACCGTTCCTCAAGGTCGGAGACACGATGCTGGGGTCCCAGGTGGCGAGGATCGTGGAGAGTCGTCATCCCGATTTCCCCGTGGGGCAGCACTTGGTGGGCTACTGGGGGTGGCGCGATCTCAGCGTCGTGGATCCCCAGGAGACGACGCTCTCGTTCCCGCCGCCCACGCTGATTCCGGACCTCAGCGACCTCCCATTGTCCCTGGCCTTGGGAGCCCTCGGGATGCCCGGGAACGCGGCTAGCATTGGCCTCCTGGACGTCTGCAGCCTCCAGTCTGGGGAGGTGGTTGTGGTCTCGGGGGCGGCGGGGGCCGTGGGCTCTCACGTCGGACAGATCGCCAAGATCAAGGGCTGTAAGGTCGTCGGCTTCGCCGGATCCGACGCCAAGTGCCGTTGGCTCAAGGACGACCTCAACTTCGACGCCGCCTTCAACTACAAGAGCGCGGACATCGCCGCGGCGCTCAAGGAGGCTGCGCCCGAGGGCGTCGACGTCTACTTTGACAACGTCGGCGGCGAAATCAGCAGCACAGTCATCGGCCAGATGAGGAAGAAGGGCCGCATCGCAGTGTGCGGGTCCATATCGACGTACAACACAGACAAACCGCCGTTGGTCCCCGCTGTGCAAGCGTCTGTGGTCTTCAAGCAGCTGAGGATGGAAGGCTTCATCTCTTTCGACATGCTGGACCGCTGGGAGGAAAGCAGTCGCCAGAATTTGCGGTGGATCCGGGAAGGAAAGCTCAAGTACAGGGAGACCGTCACGGAGGGCTTCGAAAACATGCCAAAGGCTTTCATTGGTATGATGAAAGGCGAGAACTTCGGAAAAGCCATTGTGAAAGCGTGACCAACATTTCAGAACTAATGTGCTAATTTTCATGTATTTTCTGTAATTCGACTGAATTAAATTTTTACAGATTTTTATATTTTTGATTTTAATTTAAATCTTATTTCACGTGACAGTTCAGTTTCTATCATTGATTGCCACCATCTATTCTTTCATATTAATGTCTAAATACCACCAGCCTTTATAACTGAGTGACTTGGCAATCGTGGATTTTCTGATGACATTTGTTACGTTTTTTTTCTCTTTGTATCGATTTTACCCGAACAGTCGCACAAGCGTGTTTCAAATGTCAAGGTTTGTCTCTTGAATTATTTCTTTTGTGAAACCTCTTTTCTGTATAATACAGTTGTCTAGACGAAATTAATCAAGAATTAAGCAGGGAAAATAAGCAACTAATTAGCAGTAAAATATGAAGGTTTCATTTTAAATCTTTCATGTGTTCAATTACGGATAAAAAAACAGGTTTGGATTTTAAGAATAACATGTTCGAAACCAGCTTTGCTCCCTAACTAATAAGACAAAGCGTCCCCTCCTGCTGACGTCACTCGAGACTGAGAGACCAAGGTTATTTTGTATTTTGGCTTTTCCGTTGGTTGAAGAGATTTTCTGCAAAATTAAATCGTAAATGAGCAGAGGCAGACTAGAAGATGGAGCTTTGCTGGCAAAACTTTTTTTTCAATTTCCTTGTAAATTCATCGAGTGACGAAAATCCTGTTTTGTCAGTTAATAAATGCCTTTGTTAAGCCCCGTCCAGGCTGCCGAGCAACGAGCCGATACTGGCTACGTTCGGCGCTCTAGTGGCACCGGAGACTCCCGAGCCGAACACAGCATTTACAAGAACCGCAAGAAACCAGCCGAGCATCTTGAAGACATGCTTCACATACATCTTTGTTAACCAAATGCTTAGAAATTAAATATGATAATGAACGAGCTTTCCTATGAAAGTTTCGTCAGAAAACCGACAACAACCGGCGAGCAACCCTGGTCCGTCTAGCGCATGCGTAGATCAGCTGGCGCATGCGCACTGACTCATGTTCGGCTCGTTGCTCGGCAATCTGGACGGGGCATTAAAAGTACATTTTTGTTTTGTTTTACAATAACCTAAAAATCTCTTTTTCCTTCAAGGAACGTAAATTCGAGGAATGTTTTAATTAGGTTTTAAATTTATGGTTAACGACGTTAAAAATTGAGGAAATAATTAGATTTTTTTAATATATATTTTTCATGTTAACAGTGTTTTTATTTACAAACTACTGCTCTTGTTACCATTTATATGGACGGATTTTAAAATTATTATATTATATCAGAAGTGTAATGATTTAAAAAATGAATAAAATTCACAGTAAGTAAAAAAAACATTGAATTAGCTAATTAATTTTTATTTCTATTCGGCAACCAATCACTACGTTTCATCTCTTATTTTGGTACTCCTTCATACAAAAGACTTGTGAGTGTTGTCTCCTGACCAGTGCAGTTGTGTTTCTCTAGGCTCTTATTAGCACCTGAAGAAAGGGAACAAGGATCCCAGAAACGTTGTGAGGTATTTATATTACTCTTTTTTTCTCTTTATTGGCTATATTTCTTATTCCTTATTTTCAATCAGACGTAAATGTTTTTCATTTTAAACTTAATATTGTATACAGATCATCTAAAAAATTTTTTTTAAAGGACGTGGTGTAGAACCAGTGGACAACAGCAACCAACGAGTAATTTGCAACGTGATCAGTGGAAAGTATTAACAGAAGTTTACATCCGAAAGGTGTTGGATATGAAAAGAATGACCACGTATAACTTTGTGATTTTCTCTTTATTTATAGTCTATAAGTTCTACATCCAGAATATACTCTTAATTGAATTACAATCACGCTTTGACGACGGCTTTCCCGAAGTTTTCCCCGTTGAGCATGTCAATTAACGCCGCCAGCATGTTGTCGAAGCCCTCAGTAACCGTCTCCCTGTACTTGAGCTTCCCTTCACGGATCCATTCCAAGTTCTTCAGGGTTCCCTCAAGGAAACGTTCCTGCCACCTTTTCACCAGGAAGCCTTCCATCTTCAGCTCCTTTCCCACCATGTGGCGTTGGACGATTGGCGCCAGCGGCGTGTCCACGGCGTTGTAGGAACTGACGGACCCGCACACGGAGATGCGGCCTCTGTGGTTCATCTGGCTGATGACGGCGCTGCTCAACACGCCGCCCACGTTGTCGAAGTATACGTCGACACCCTCTGGCGCCGCCTCCGTCAACGCCTTCGCGATATCCGTCGTCTTGTAGTTGAAGGCGTAGTCGAAGTTGAGGTCCTCTTCGAGCCAGCGGCACTTGGCGTCGGAGCCGGCAATCCCGATGACTTTGCAGCCCTTGATCTTGGCAATCTGCCCAGCGTGGGAGCCCACGGCCCCCGCCGCCCCCGAGACCACAACCACCTCCCCGGGTTGAGGGTCGCAGATGTCCAGGAGTCCGAAGTAGGCGCTGTTTCCGGGTCTGCCCACGATTCCCAAAGTCAGCGACAGGGGCAGGTCTCCGAGGTCCGGGACCAGCCAAGGCGGCCTCTGCACGTGAGCTTCGTCTCGAGGATCCACGACGGACTTGTCCCTCCAGCCTGAGTGGACCACGACGTTCTTCCCAACTGGGAAGTCTGGGTTCCGGCTGTCCAGGATGCGGGCGACCTGGAAGCCGATCATGGTGTCTCCCAGCCGGAGACTGGAGGCGTAGGCCCTCTGGTACGGGTCCACGCTGAGGAACAGAGCTTCGCACAGGAACTGCCCTTCCTCCAAGGCCGGAAGATCCTCCTCCTCGATCTGCACGTCGCCCCACTCGGGCATCCCGCAGAACATTTGCTTCAGAACGTGTTTCCTGGCCCGCATCATGGCCGCCTGTGGGGAACGTGTTACGTAAACGCCGTGTTTATCATCTCCGACCACTTCAAGTTGAAGCCGTTACGTTGGCCATCTACCGACAGACCGAGGAGACTTTGCTGGCGACCAATAGGAGGCTTTGTTATTCGTTGGGTTCGTGTTTGACCTCTTGCGTGTACCCCTTGGATGGTCTTACCAACCTGGCCACAACCAGACACGAGGTGCGGCACTGAAATTATTCCTCTCAAGGTTGGAACCACCACGAGTTAAGTGACACAACTACTGAGGAAAAATTCATAAATGATATAAATAAATAACATTGAATCAGAAAAGTAATTATGTTTATTAAAAAGAATATTTTTATTATAACAGGAGAATAATAATAAAATTGTATTGTAAATTGTTGATTTGAAGTATTGAAAAACGCACAATTGTTACCATAGTAACGTAACAAACCTGACGAAAGTCCAAAAACCGTACCGAAACGTCGTGTTAGATAAAATATTTTAAATTATCTGAAATTTTTTTTTATTTAATTAATAAATAATTTGTATGTTCTATTTTTTTAATTTAATTGAACAAATGTTAAATTAATTTTTATTTACAATTTTTTACTTGAATAAATTTGCATCAAAGAAGATATATATTTTTCAAAAGTAAAAAAAATTTAACAAATTTTCGTTAACTTTAATTTTTATCCCCCGAAGAAATAACACGTATTTATAATTTTTTAAGAACATTTACAAATTATTTTAATTTATTTAATTTAACTTTCAATATTTTTTCTAAAACCCACGCGTGAAATTTAAAGAAAGGTTCTTCTTCTGCCGTGTTGAATAATTCACAAATTTATTGTCCAGTATCAATTTTTTTATTTTGTTTACTCTGTCTTTAAGATTTTTTCTTGACAATTTTTTTTTATCTTGCTACTGTTAACTTGTCCTGAAAAAAATAAAAATGGACAGACTAAATTTTTAAGTTTTATCATTTTTTCAACTTATACTTGACGATTTAAAATACCCTCAAAGTTTATCACTGAAAAAAAACTAACAAAATCTTTGTTGATGCATTTATAACCGTTTGAAACGTTCTCCCATTCTTCTTATGGTAGTTTGATGTTGCACAGTAAAAGTTCTGCGGCTCTGTATAACAGCGGAAAAATGTTTTTGAAAATGAACTCGATCAGGGACTAACAATTTTTTAAAATGTAAAAATGAAGAAAATATTAATTATAGTCGTGTCCGTGGAATTAACAAACTGAAGAATTATTATTATTATTATTACTGTGTTCTTTTTGATTCCTAATAGCGGAGAATGATCATGAATGTTTTTCTGTCCATCAAATAATTTTACCCTTATAAATATTTTAATTTGATCGTTTTCCCAATGAAAACTCTCGTTTCGAATCCGTAGTTGCGATGTGGTGAAACATTTCAGGCTATTCACCTTCGTTACTCTTCAGCTAATTATGATTAGCGCTTACGTAAGTACGTAGTGTTTGGAGCAGTCACACACTCAGAGACACTCTGGAAAATATTCAAATAACTGATGCACAGAAATTAATTTTTCTAATATATACCCCAAAAATTCTTACAAACTATCCCTCTTTTATTATTATTAATTGTAACCCCTTTTCGGTCCTCAGGGTAAAGTAATAATAAAGCCAATATTACCTGCCCAGTAAGAACATAAACATAAAAAACAAGACGACATTGCAAATAATATATCCGGAGGACCGTAATGGGTGAATAACAATAGTAACATTCTACTTGGAACGCCAGGAGGACAAAGAGAACGAGGTAGACCCTGAAGAAGATGGTTGGACGGAGTGAAGGAGGATCTACGGAAGCTGGGATGTAGAAATTGGAAGAGGACATCATATGACCGTGAAGGATGGAAGAAGCTCGTGGGAAAGGCCAAGGTTCACTACGGACTGCAGCCGCCATGGAAGAAGAAGAAGGGTCTTATGACTTTCCCCCTTTATTCTCTGAACTGAAATCAGTGGACAAGGTTCCAATAGTTGGCACTACTGAGAGACTTTTGAGGCCAAGTAACGTGTGATTAGAAACCAGAATTTTACGGTGAAAAAATAAGGAATGAAGGAAAGAGACGAGAGACAGTTTGAAGGCAGGAACATCAGTGTTTTAACGTTCTATGCTGAAGATGTAACGTTGGCTTGTGACTGCCGTTTCAAACTGACACTTTACTGGTAGCTGTGGTTTGTTAGCGAGGACCTGCTATGGAGAAGAATTTTCACGTCTCATCGCAAAGACGATTCAACTGTTGTAGATAAAATTCTCGGGTCTCAACCCGGGGACCAATTGTATGAATTGAATAACAACGTTTCGACAGCGAGCTCCGCCATCGTCAATCCGTAGTTGCGACGTGGTGAACATTTCAGGCTATTCACCTTCGTTACACTTCAGCTAATTATGATCATCAGTTAACCTGATGACGATGGCGGAGCTTGCTGTCGAAACGTTGTTGTTCAACATACAATTGACCTCGGGTTGAGACCCGAGAATTTTATCTACAACAGATTCGCCGGGAAAGCCATCGTTCTCTGTTGTGTTTATAATTGTTTTTTGAATTGTTGCTGACGAAGGTGTTGTTTTTACGGCCATTGGTGCGCCTGATAAGCGACCTGACCAGATAAGACAGATAGAACAGCGGACGAAGTAGTTTGGTGTCGAAGCGACTAGTGACTGCCACGCCATGCCGACAGCTCGAAAATTCGTCCTGAAAACACAGTTTAAAGGAGACCCAGATATGAAGGAGTTGGAGATGGTGCAGGAGGACCTGCCACCTTTGGAGGACGGGCAGGTTCTGTGCGAGGCCGTGTACCTGAGTGTGGACCCTTACCAGAGGGCCTACGTCTACGTGCTCAAGGTTGGGGACACCATCCCTGGCTCCCAGGTGGCCAAGGTCGTGGAGAGCCGCCACCCTGACTTCCCCGTGGGGCGGTACCTGGTGGGCTACTGGGGGTGGCGCGACCGCAGCGTCGTGGATCCTACGGAGGCGACTCCGGGATTCCCAGCTCCACGACTGGTCCCGGACTTGGGCGACCTTCCAGTGTCCCTGGCCCTGGGAGTCCTCGGGATGCCTGGGAACACGGCCTTCTTTGGGCTGCTGAACGTGTGCGACCCTCAACCTGGCGAGGTGGTGGTGGTCTCGGGGGCGGCGGGGGCAGTGGGATCTCACGTGGGTCAGATAGCCAAGATCAAAGGCTGTAAGGTGATCGGGTTCGCTGGATCTGAAGAAAAGTGTCGATGGCTTGAAGACTCGTTGGGGTTCGACGCCGCCTTCAACTACAAGAGGACGAACGTGGTGCGGACTCTGGCCGAGGTCGTCCCCGAGGGCGTCGACGTCTACTTCGACAACGTGGGCGGTGACCTCAGCAGCGACGTCATCAGCCAGATGAGAAAGCGCGGTCGCGTCTCCGTGTGCGGGTCCATCTCGTCGCAGGACGACTTCCTCAAGAAGCTGCCCAAGGTGCCGGTCATCCAGGGCGACATGGTTGCCAAGGAACTCAGGATGGAAGGCTTCATGGTTTTCCGGTACCTGGATCGCTGGGAGGAAGGCGTCCAGCAGAATCTGAAATGGGTTCACGAGGGGAAACTAAAGTACAGAGAGACGATTACCGAGGGCTTCGAGAACTCACCGAAGGCTCTCGTGGGACTCATGAAGGGTGAAAACTTTGGTAAGGCGTTGATAAAGGTCTGACATGTGGAAAGCGAACTGTAGTTTTCATTGTGAGAAAAAATTATGAATAAAATATTTCAGTTATTATGAGAACAGTCGTCGCTCAAAATAAAAATCTATGAGAAAAACAATATCTTTGGTTTTATAACTTTATAACCTTATGAAGGTCTACATAACGACCACTCATGTTTTAATTAATTAAAAATAAATTCTAATTGTTTTAATTTACTTAATAATGTATTATTTCGACAGTTGACACGTTCTTAGTTGTTTTATTACTCAAATGTGACATAAGGGTTTACTCACCACTTTAAATATTTTTACGCACATTCCTTCAATTGTTATATTTACGTAGGAGGAAAATATCTGAATAAAACCCAGTTACCGAAACACTCGTATTTTAATTCAATTTCTCCTTTCGCAGCCTTTTATTGTAACCTACAGCAACTACCACGAAGAACACGAACAACGTCATAGGGTTTACGTGCATTCATTTATCAGATGCTCCACGCACGGCCTTCGATGTCCATGTTAACATTGCAGAACCACTTGCTTAATTCTGTTAATGGTTTTGAATGTTTTGAATAATAAAATTCTGTTGCGTTCAATCATTTATATTTTTTAATGTTTTTTGAATTTACGGATATATTTTTTTCTTTTTTTGCTCACGTCGGCCATTTTGTAAAGTAATATTATTTTATTTATCTTTACAAATTCGCAAAGTTTGAATTTTTATCGTCTTTTTTTCTTTCGTTGTCACGTTGGCCATGTTGTAAATAAATATTATTGTATTTATCTTTCAAAATTCACCCAATTTGAATTTTCGGCTTCTTTTTTTCTTTCGTTGTCACGTTGGCCATGTTGTAAATAAATATTATTGTATTTATCTTTAAAAATTCGCCCAATTTGAATTTTCGGCTTCTTTTTTTCTTTCGTTGTCACGTTGGCCATGTTGTAAATAAATATTATTGTATTTATCTTTAAAAATCACCCAATTTGAATTTTCGGCTTCTTTTTTTCTTTCGTTGTCACGTTGGCCATGTTGTAAATAAATATTATTGTATTTATCTTTAAAAATTCGCCCAATTTGAATTTTCGGCTTCTTTTTTTCTTTCGTTGTCACGTTGGCCATGTTGTAAATAAATATTATTGTATTTATCTTTAAAAATTCGCCCAATTTGAATTTTCGGCTTCTTTTTTTCTTTCGTTGTCACGTTGGCCATGTTGTAAATAAATATTAAATATTTTTTCTTTAAAAAGTGCCAAAGTTTGAATTTTCAGCGTCTTTTTTTCTTTCGTTGTCACGTTGGCCATGTTGTAAATAAATATTATTGTATTTATCTTTAAAAATTCGCCCAATTTGAATTTTCGGCTTCTTTTTTTCTTTCGTTGTCACGTTGGCCATGTTATAAATAAATATTAAATATTTTTTCTTTAAAAATGGCCAAAGTTTGAATTTTCAGCGTCTTTTTTTCTTTCGTTGTCACGTTCGCCATGTTATAAATAAATATTAAATTTTTTTTAAAAAAAATTCGCAAAGTTTGTATTTTTAGCGTCTTTTTATCTTTCTTTGTCTCGTCGGCTATTTTTCTAAATAAATATTATTTTATTTAACTTTAAAAATTCGCCCAATTTGAATTTTCGGCTTCTTTTTTTCTTTCGTTGCCACGTCGGCCATGTTGTAAATAAATTTTATCTTTAAAAATTCGCAAAGTTTTGTAGCGTTATAACAAACACAGTAGACGATTTATACTGTGGTTTTTATTCTCTTATTTTCTTAAAGATAATTTAAAATTGTCATAAGCCGACTGTTGCGTGCGGAAATAATCATGATAAACGACTCTTGTCGTTGTTTTCTGTAGTACTGTAACATAACTTCTCTCCTTGACTAACTCATTCAACCACTCTTCTTGAAAAACTCCGGGTAACTGCCCCAATTCTCGTCACCGTCCTCCCTGAGTCGGGGTCCGATCCCACAGAAACTTGTGACCGCCACCTTGTCTGGTCACTCATAATTTATGACCCGACGTCTGCCATCTTCATCCCTTAAAATTCCTTCGCCGCTCAAACTTGCAGACAGCCAAGTAGTTGACAAAACCAAAATTTACTATTACGCCATTACAGTATACTATTTTTGTGGGACTACTTGATAGTTATTGCAGTTCTATTGCCTTTTCTCCTACAGAAAGCAATTAGAAAACTTCCTATATGTGATCCATGTTCGTAAATCCTATCAAAGATTTGTTGTTTTTTTTAAAAAAAAGTACTAGAATGTCTTTAAGGCACTTAACGTTCCTATATCGCGTAATACTTTCCACAGCCAGAACGCTATCAGTGCTGGTAAAAAGCTGTCTTGAGACTGATAACAGCTTGCTATAATTGTAAACGTGACTGTAACGTCCTCGATCTTTCCTAATTTGGGCACGGTGTTGCTGGAAGGTGAACTCAGCAGATAATAACCAGAGAGATAAAAACTGATGATATGAGACGCAAGTCACGGCTTTTTAATTAATCGAATCATCTTATCAAATAAAGTCCAATAAATTGGAAAGATTACATTTGCATCAGAATCAGTTACTGTTATATAAAAATTCCTCGACGAACCAGACAGACTGAACACTAAAATTAACTTTGATTAATATGGAAGTCCGAGCTCAAAACTGTATAATAACTATTAATGTCAGACATTTTGCCCGGAGTATCAAGGTCAATCCTAGTTTCATAACTAAATAATTAATACCGGCTGACTATTCTAATAATGTCATATTACGTAAAATATTAGATGTAATTCGGATTTTCGTGTCTTTAAACATTATTACATAAATTAAAACAATTTTTAATTTATTTTCAATTAATTAAAACATGTTTTGGCCCTCACGTAGACCCTCATAAGGTTATAAAGTTATAAAACCAAAGATGTTGTGTTTTTCTCATAGATTTGTATTTTGAGCGACGAGTGTTCTCATAATAACCTGAGATACTTTATTCATAATTTCTTTTTTCAGTCAAAATGCTTTAGTTTCTGACCGTTGTTTTTATTTAAAACACTAATAATAATGTTCAAATATATCAGTTCATTTTAAATTAAATTAATTTAAGCGAAACTGAATGGATTCATGCACAGATTTCATTGAATAATTTTTTTTTTGGCTGAATACTATGAATTTATTAAATTGTAATTAATGTCACAATGTTTATTTATTTTTATTTAACTAATTTACAGACTATAATTACTAAAAATATAATAATAAATATTTTACGTTATTACAGTCGGTAATCTAGGACATAAGTTAATTTACAAGTAGAACACCTTCGTATTTTCCAGGTGACTTTAGTGTAGTTAAGGTGTTGCATTAATACCATCACTATCTCACTATTGATTGCTTCTGAAATAGCGTCGGGTCATATTAAACTTCACGACACTACACAAATTCTAATAAATTATGCAACCGGGAATCGATAAATAATGTTCGTAATTGTCCAACCGGAAGTTTTTGGGTGGAACGAAAACATTCAAACAATAAGATAAAAATGTCGGTGTTTAGCGATTTTATACTTGTCTAGAATTTATTACGTCAAATATACAAATATATTTTACATATATTTAACGACAATTCACATAGAGTAGTCTTCCTTATCTTTCTAATTATATTGCGAATAAGTGCACTTGTTCAACGATCTGTTGTTAATAAATGTCAATAAATCATTTTGTTTCACTTTACATGATTTATTTCCTAAAGTGTAATGTAAGTATTAGGAGCTTGCGTGGTTTTAATTTTTTTTGACAGTCACTAGACCTTGACCACAGCCTTACCGACGTTCTCACCGTTGAGCATGTCGATGAGGGCAGCCAACATCATGTCGAAGCCCTCGGTCACGGTCTCTCTGTACCTGAGCTTTCCCTCAAAGATCCAGTTCAGGTTTTGCTGGATGCCCTCCATCCAGCGATCCTTCCAGCTGTTCACCATGAACGCTTCGATTTTGATTTTGTTAGCGGCCACGTGGGTCTGCACTGCCGCGGTCAAGGAAGGCTTCGCGGAGGCGTCGTCGTCGTTGTACGTCGATATTGATCCACACACCGCGACACGACCTCCATGGTTCATCTGGCTGATGACGGAGTTGCTGATGTCACCGCCTACGTTGTCGAAGTAGACGTCGACGCCCTTGGGAGCCGCCTCTTTCAGCGCCTTGACGATGTCCACCGTCTTGTAGTTGAAGGCGGCGTCGAACCTGAGGTCCTCCTTGAGCCAGCGACACTTGGACTCGCTGCCTGCGAAGCCGATGACTTTGCAACCCTTGATCTTGGCCATCTGCCCCACGAGGGAGCCCACGGCACCAGCCGCCCCCGTGACCACAACCACTTCCCCTGGATCGGGCCTGCAGACCTCCAGAAGACCGAAGTAAGCAGTGTTTCCTGGCATTCCCAGGGCTCCCACGGCCAGAGATAGAGGCAGATGACCGACGTCCGGCGCCAGCATCGCGTCTTCAGCGGCGACGACGGTCTTGTCCCTCCAGCCCCAGTGACCCACCACATACGCGCCTACTGGAAACTTGGGAGCTCTGCTGTCTGTCACTCGTGCCACTTGGTATCCCATCATCGTGTCGCCGATCTTGAGCTTGGAGGCGTAGGCCCTCTGGTAGGGATCCACGCTGAGGTACACTGCTTGGCACAGAAACTGCCCGTCCTTCAGCGGTGGCAGATCCTCGTTCTCCATCACCACGTCGCCCCACTTGGGCATTCCTTTGAACATCCGCCTCAGGACGTGCTTGCGTGCCTTCACCATAACGGTCAAGTTTTTCTGATTACTTGAGATTGAGAACCGTGTCTTAAATCTTGAATCTTATCTCAATCGCAGTGATAACTGGAGGGCGTGAACATAATGATCATTTGTGCATCTGTGAAATAGTACAAGGCCACGGCACAATTGGTGTAATTGGTAGAAAATCCGTGCGGAAGACGAATTGTAAGATGTCTGATGGCTTATGGACCTTCCCTTCATATTTGTTTTGATAAAACCCAAGTTTTGTCACAGTCTATAAAAAAACATCCACTGCGTTACAGCTTCAAGGACAGAGAAAAACGTCTGATTTTGCCGTTCTACATATAGAAGTGAATTATTTCAAGGCCCCTACTAACATTATAAAATTCTAGGTCGTGGGTGAACGCTGTCTGATACGTATAAACCTCTATAATGAGACAAACAACTCTCACAATACAATAAACCTGCACAAAGGACTGTCTCTCTTGACAGTTATCTTCTTCGATGGAAATTTCTTAAACTGAAAAAATTGTAAATAAAATATAAATTAACATTTGTTCAGTAAATTAAAAATAGAACATACAAGATTAATTAAAGAAAATATATTAATTTTTCAGACAATTTGAAATTTTTTATCTAACACTTTACCGACGTTTTAGTACGTTTCTTTTTTTTTAGACTTTCTTCAGGTTTGTTATGTTACTATGGTAACAGTTGTGTGTTTTTCTCAAAATTTCAAATCACAAGACCTAAATGGGAAGGCAGTGAAACCTGTCATGGACTATGCCTCCATTTTAAAAATAAAAATGAAAAGGACAAAACGTCGGTGTATTTGTTTTTGAATAATAAAGATAGCCCAATACAGACAAAAAATGGTAATATAAATACCACGCATGGTTTATGGGATCCTTGTTCCTTTCTTCAGGTGCAAAGACGAGCCTAGAGCGACACTACTGCACCCAGACAGTTGACAAAACTCAAAAGAACAGTGCAGTTGTGTTGTTCTATGCTCTTCTTCGCACCTGATGAAAGGAACGAGGATCCCAGAAACGTTGTGTTTTTTTTTATTATTAAAATAGAAACTCTTAGTAAAAATAACGTTAAAGGAAATCATTTTTGGGATACAGCCGTCGAATAGACCGATAGAAGTGCAGGATGACTGACAATCAGGCGAAAAATATATCGCGAATATGGTGATGAATTACCGGAAGCTTGAAGACCTAAATGGGAAGGCAGTGAAACCTGTCATGGACTATGCCTCAATTTTAAAAATAAAAATGACTCTAAAGAAGAACTTATCTGATTGTAAATTAGACGGAAAAATTAAAATAAAATGGAGATAATTCGTAAAGGAAGTTTTCTTTGAGAGAGAAAAAAAGTCATCAACTACAGTATTGCTAAATTCAGTCAACGAACTATCTTCATTTTAGTGAATAAGAAAGATAGGCAACTCAGACATAAAAAAAGGGTATATAAATACCACACAACAACGTTTCTGGGATCCGTGTCACTTTCGTCAGGAGCGAAGAAGAGCCTAGAGTGACACAACTGCACTCGTCAGTTGTCAACACTCAAAAGACTGATGTATTTTTTTTTCCATTTTGCTTACGAGTTATGTTGATAAATAATAATGTGAAGATCAAAGATTGAAGTCTTTCCCGGTGTAGTTGTTCAATAAATAGTTCTCGGTATTCACGCGGGTTTTGCATACTTATATCAAGCCTAGAAGATGACGACGGAACTTTTTGTCGTCGAAACGTTGCGTGTAAATATAAATATGCAAAACCCGTGTGAATACCGAGAACTATTTATTGAATAATGTGAAGAGACAGAAAATAATAATTAAAATAATTAAAACACACAAAACAGTGTTTCAAATAAACAAAATTAAAGTTGATTTTTATTGATTAATTTCTGAATGTTCTTACAAACTGTCAGCTGTACAAAATTCAATATACATGTGTGACTATTGGCACCAGTGGTCAATAACCAATAGAGAAGATACTAGCTTTTTAGAAGAGACTACCTGAGGGTGTAATCAGGAAGAACATAAACTGCACATATGTAATAAACAACCCAAAACAAAATTTAAAGAATTTTCACTTTCGTCAGTAAACACGGAACAAAACACAATTCAGCGTCTGTTAAGCTTTGACCACGGCCTTGCCCAAGTTTTCTCCGTTGAGCATGTCGATGAAGGCCGCCAACATCATGTCGAAGCCCTCGGTCACAGTCTCCCTGTACTTGAGCTTTCCCTCACGGATCCACTGTAGATTTTGATGGATGCCCTCCATCCAGCGCCCCTTCCACCTGTTTACGATAAACCCTTCCATCTTGAGCTCCTTCCCAACGATGTACATCTGCAGCAGAGTCGCCACCGGCCTCTTTTTCGGGTCGTCGTTGTACGTGGAAATGGAACCGCACACGGAGATACGACCCCTGTGGTTCATCTGGCTGATGACGGAACTGCTGATCTCACCACCAACGTTGTCGAAGTAGACGTCGACGCCCTTGGGAGCCGCTTCTTTGAGCACCTGGACGATGTCCACCGTCTTGTAGTTGAAGGCGGCGTCGAAATTGAGTTCTTCCTTGAGCCAGCGGCATTTGGATTCTGTTCCTGCGAAGCCGATGACCGTGCAACCCTTGATCTTGGCTATCTGCCCCACGTGGGAGCCCACGGCCCCCGCCGCCCCCGTGACCACTACCACCTCACCCGGCTGGGGATTGCAAATCTCGAGGAGGCCGAAGTACGCGGTGTTTCCCGGCATTCCCAGGGCTCCCACTGCCAGAGACAGAGGCAGGCTGCCGAGGTCTGGTACCAACATGGCGTCTTCAGCGGCGACCACGGTCTTGTCCCTCCAGCCCCAGTGACCCACCACGTTCGACCCCACGGGGAATCCAGGAGCACGGCTCTCCAACACTCGGGCCACCTGGTAGCCAATCATGGTGTCGCCGAGCTTGAACCTCGGGGCGTAGGCCCTCTGGTAGGGGTCCACGCTGAGGTACACCGCCTCGCACAGGAACTGTCCATCCTGCAGGGGCGGCAGGTCCTCCTCTTCGATCACGACGTCGCCCCACTTGGGCATTCCCTGGAACATGCGCTTGAGGACGTGCTTGCGTGCCTTCACCATCGCGGCTCTCTGAATACAGCTGAGTTGTTCTCGCCCAGGCTGATAGTGCCTGCCTTATCTCTGGAAGCGCGATAATGTGGGCCTCAAAGTGACCTGTGCGCAACATTCCGCTCACAAATACAGCTGTGAAGAATAATTATTGTATTTTAAAGGCTGTATTTTCATGTGTTTAAATTAAATAAATAATACCAGACAATTGATTTAATTACGACAACGTTTCGGTACGTCTTTGTACCTTCCTCAGGTCTTCCCTGCGGAGAAACTGTACAAAATAAATTTGTTGTTATGGAGAAACCAATGAGTTTACAAAAGTGGTTAAACAAAAATATATTATTCTATTACCACAATGAAACTAAGAAACACTCACCTAAATATAATAAATGTTAAAAACTATATTCACATCCTATTACATCCTATTACAAAAAAATTTAAATTTTTCTAATAAGAAAAATTTAGATTTTAAAAACAAAAAACGTTAGATTTAAAATACAAAAAGCTTTAGATTTTTAAAAAACAAAAAACTTTAGATTAAAAAACAAAAATTTCAGATTTTTTAATAAACAAAAAACTAGATTTTCAAAAAACAAAGACCTTGACATTTTTTAATAAGACCCATATTTTTAGATTTAAACAACACCAAAAACTTTAGATTGTTTTTTAAAAACAAAATGTATAGATTAAAAAGCGAAAAAATTTTAGATTTGAAAAATAAAAAACTTTGGATTTTTTAAAAAACAAAAACCTTAATTTTTAAGAAAACAAAAACTTTTGATTTTTAAAAAACGAAAAACCTATTTTTTTAACAAAACAACAACAAAATACTGTAGACTTTAAAGACAAAATACTTTAGTTTTTTTAAAAATCACAAATTTAGTATTTAAGAACACAAAAAACTTTAGATTTTTTTTATAAAACAGAATGTATATATTAAAGAAACAAAAAATCTTTAGACTTGAAAAAACAAATAACTTAAGATTTTTTAAAAACAAAAAACTTTAATTTTTTTAAAAAAACAAAAATTCAATTTTTTAAAAAATAATAATTTAGATTTGATTAAAAAACAGGATTATTTTAAGAAATCAAAAAACTATGTATTTTTTAAAAGAACAAAAACTAGTTTTTTAAAAAAAACCGTAACATTTGATTTAAACAACACAATAAAACTTTAGATTTATTTAAAAAAACACAAAATGTTAAGAGTAAAAAAATGACCCGAGGAAGGTATCAAACACGTTCCGAAACGTTGTCGTCAATAAATAAAAATATTGTCCGGTATTGGTCAGAAAACTGCATTATTTATTTTATTATATAGATTTCCTCTTATGCGCTGATCCCAATCATATATTATTTATAATAACTAAAATAAGAGAAATTAATCACGACAAGGAAGCCTGCGAGAGGATTTCTCGCAGGTGGACCTTCCCAGAGAGCTCTGGCGGGGGCTACCTTTGGGGATGCCTTCACATCTCTCTGGTTTTTTTTGAACTAAGGTTCCCACAAACCGAGGCACCTCGGCCTGTTCTGAGAGGTGTATGTTCCGGGGTCGCAGACCTTGGGCATACGGCAAGAGTTGTCCGCTATTCCCATTGGAATAATCGGCCAGCTGCCTCCTAAACTGGCCAAGGCATGGCGAGGGGTAAGCTTTGTCCCCACAACAAACTCCTCTCCCGCTATCGGAAGGGCGTGGGACAAGTACCCAATGCCCGACCTACCCGATGCAGGTTTTTTTTATAGGGTTTGTCCTGCATTACTTTTAGGCGAATGCCGGGTAGGATCCTTAAAATATAGCCCGGGGGCCCTAGTTAACCCTTGGCTACCTTCTTACACCCTACCGCATCCCCCCTTTCAAATGCCTTTCCTATGCTATAAGAGGGGAGTTGCCACAATGTGGATTACCCTATACATAGCCTGTCTACACCCAAAAAAAAATAGAAATTAATGTTTAAGAAAATGAGTAAATAATATAAGTTATACTGAGGCAGTATATAATTATGGATGGTAGAAACACGATATTTAACATATGTTCTCACATTAGTGTACACGGACGGTCAGTGTTCAGAATAATAATAAAAGAAGGTGACCAAACTGAAATAATCTGTGATGAAGTTGACATGGGTAAGGAGAAAAATATATTAGCTAAAGATAAGGATGATTATTAATAACACAAATTTAGTAAATGAGTTCCATATAAACTTCACGTTGTAGGCGGACACACAAAGAGGGTTTTTTATGAATGTTATATAAAACGTGCTATCTCAAATCTGCCCAGTGCGATAGCAATGTTGCTGATGGACTGCGTTATCTTGTTTCTATTTATTGAGTACCGGTTGACGTCGACTGCCTGGTGCGTGATTTATAGCCTCTAGAAACACTTATTGAACTTAGTGCGTGTATTTTATTTGAAGTCGTATTGATTAGTAGGAGTGAGTGTTCAAAGGTTGTTGCAGAAACTACTGTAAAATATGGCTAACAAGTAACTTCAAGGTGAGAACGCCAGGTAATGTCTTCTATCAGTCATCTATAAACCATTTGCTAAGATAAACAAAGTGAATTTTATTTATTGTGCAGTGTATTTTGAGGTGTATGGAAAACGTATCTCCTTAACAGGTTGTTGTGATCGTGAAGGACATCAAATTTCAATGGACACGGCAACTCGTAAAAAAAAGAAAAGTATAATGGAATATTAATAACAACAAAAATAACCAAATTCAGACAAAAAGAAGTGATGATATAAATACCACACGACGTTTCCGGAACCCTTGTTGCTTTCTTCAGGTGTCGTTAAGACAAGACAACTAAAAAGGAGCCATACAACCGCACAGCACAGTTGACAAACTCAAAATGCGAGGGAAACGCAAAGACAATGGTTGGGAAAGCAGAATGGCTGGCGTAACAATAAGGGATCGTATGCAATTGTTGAGTTTCCATAGTGTCTGTTTGTACATTAATTGATGTGATGTTGTGAAGCATCTCTGGTATGGATTCTGGAAGCCAACGTGTAAAATGGTCTGGATTTTTGTGAATTAATCTTAGCAGCACCTGAAGAAAGGTACAAAGGTTTCCAGAAACGTTTTATTTGGTTAAATTTTGACTATTTTCCTTATTATTAATTTTTCAAAACGGACGTATATTTCTTTTCATTTTAATTAAATACTTATGGTGCGCCTTTAGTTATCAATTTGTATACAAAATATTTTTATAACTTTTGCCTAAATTACTGCCTGGAAACATGGAAACGTGGCTTGCCGGGGTCGAGCAGCAGACAGAAGACAATGGCGGGGTGGATTGGGAAAATCCGCAAGTCCCGCGAACAAGGTCATGGTCGGCCAAGAATGGGGTAGACGACCGGGAAGGTATGGCCCTAAAATAGATTGAAGTGGGTCACGTGTGGACAAGGACCAACCAGGAGAGAGGGATTTTGAGGACGAAGGAGAGAAGTCTGCGAACACGAAGGTGATCGATCTGGACCGTCGGTGAGAGCAGTATAGGAACACGTGAAGATCACTCTGGACCATCAGAGAGAGTTGATCCTGGACAATTTTGGTTTACACGTGGGTCCCCGGTCGTCTACTGCTGCTGCTGCTGCTGCAGAGAGAAGGAGTCGCAAACGGGAGTCGACCCTGTCCGAGCTGCAGACCTGGTAAGTCGCATTCCATGCTTCCAGGTATCGCGTCGGTTTGCCACAAAGATAACCACGGTTAATCATGAGAAAGGGGGGGGGGTACATGCATCCCTGGCAAGGCTGGAGAGCTTTCGTGTTTAAAAATGTGTGGGCGATTATATAAATTTTGATAAAATAAATTCTTGTTTTTTCTTATTAACTAAATATTGTATTTCCTTTCCTGCGAGTGAATTATTTCTTGCAGGTGGCGCCCAACAAACCTCATATTATTAGTTAATTTGACCTTAAGCCCACCACATACTTTCAAATTTTTTGAATTACAGGTCTTCTTCATGCATGACGCTTTCTACGCCAATGGCGCAGTAAGTGCAATTTTAGCAGATTTTGGTCATATTTTGTAACAAAAAAAATGTAACATGTACGTCTGATTGGAAATAATGAATCAGAAAGATAGTCTGTACAGACAAAAAAAAAAGAGGTAATATAAATACCACACAACGTTTCTGTGGATCCTTGTTCCCTTTTCTCAGTTGCTAAGAAGAGCTGTTGAGTTTTGTCAACTGACAAGTGCAGTTGTGTCGCTCTAGGCTCTTCTTAGCACCTGACGAAAGGGAACAAGGATCCACAGTAACGTTGTGTGGTGTTTATATTATCTCCTTTTATAAAAATCTGTATTTGGCTATCTTTCTTATTCAATATTTTGTAATATTTATTTCCCAGTTATTTCTTTCATTACTTAAAGATTATCAGACTTTGTTTATTAAATCCTTTTTTTTTAGATAACTACTGAATTCAATTGTAATTTTACACTGAAAGGGGTCCACAATCAGGGTTGAAACGTTGTGTTTTGTTAAATATTATGTTTTAAAATTGTTCATGATTTTTTGTAACATTTAATAAAGTTGCAAAAGGACTGTTATTGACACATATATTAAGAGTATAAATTATATATATATATATATATATATATACATAATTCCATTAAAAATTACCAGGCTTTGTTTCTTAAAATTTTTATTTTAGAAAACTACTGAATTTAATTGTAATTTTACTCTGAAAGAGGCTCACAATCAGGGTTGAAACGTTGTGATTTATGTTTAAAAATTGTTTATGATTTTTTTAAACATTTAATAAAGTTGCAAAAGGACTGTTATTGACACATGTATTAAGAGTATAGAGTTATATATATACATAATTCTATTAAAAATTATCAGACTTTGCTTCTTAAAATTTTTATTTTAGACAACTACTGAATTCATTTGTAATTTTACACTGAAAGAGGTCCACAATCAGGGTTGAAACGTTGTGTTTTGTTAAATATTATGTTTTAAAATTGTTTATAATTTTTTTAACATTTAATAAAGTTGTAAATAATTTAATAAAGTTGTAAAATAAGGACTGTTATTATGTATTAAGAGTATAAATTATATTTATACATAATTGCATTAAAAGATAGCATGATTTCTTTCTTTAAATTATTTGTTTTGATAACTACTGAATTCACTTGTAATTTTACACTGAAAGGGACTCACAATCAGGGTTGAAACGTTGTGTTTTGTTAAATATTATGTTTTAAAATTGTTTAAATTTTTTTTTAACATTTAATGAAGTTGTAATTAATGTGTAATTCCTGCCTGAATACCTAAATTTATTACTGGACGCTTAAATTGTATTTTACCGAATTACTAAGGGGGGACCCGTAATCGATAATAAATTATTTTAGTTTGAGTTATTTGGAGTAAATCTTATTATGTATTATTTTTCAATTAATTTCCTGCATAATAACAGTTGAATAGCGAGCAAAATCTGGTTTCATTACTTAGAAAATTATAAAAATTGATCTACTGCCACATTTCTTGCTGAAGTTATGATATTCGAGATCATCCCTTAAGGGTGAATGACCATTTAGACATATTTTTGTGGAGCCACCAAGCTTCACGCGTTCTTCTATCTGCCGACGAACTTCTCTGCAAGCATCAGCGATCCGTCCGTCTACCAGCATCGCTGACGCCTCATCCGCCAGATGAAGCGCAGAGGGAGAAGAAGAGGTTGGGTCGCAGAGAGCAAGCAACCAGTCGCCGCGGAAGCCAAAGAATAAAACACTGTATTATGCTCAGAATCGTTATGTACTTCCATTGTTTTACGAGATAAGATTCTTGTCTTATTCAATAAAACAATAACAGTTCAGTTCGTTCCGAGCATTCGACCAGTGCAGATGATATTTTGAAAAGATAAATGAAATATTATTAAAAAAAACAGTCTCGTCATTAATCGTAATCAGTTACTATCACGCATATTTAATTTTCTTCCCGCGTGGTGTCGCGACTACACGGAGTCAAGCAAGTTTAAACTCCGCCACATTTTCACGGAAAGTAACGACATCTCGTGGACGTTTTGGATACGTGCAACAAAACACACACACACACACGAGATGACCTTGTGTTGCACTTCTCCGGGCAACCAAGTATTACAACAAGAAACAGTCGCCGAGGAGGATCGAACTTCTGCGAACTGCCGAGGTTAACACACTCAACGCTCATTCGATCGCGTAGAATCGAAGTGCATTAGTAACGCAAGAAAGAGAAAAGAGAAAAAAAGCAAATTACCAGGTACGTTTGCGTCAGAATATTATAGAATAACGTTCAAACACACCGAAATATACAATAGATGACTATTCTCTCGTCTGTTTCAATGTCGAAAACAAATCATGCTTATCTGTTTGTAGCTTTTATCACAGTAAAAGACGAGCTGTGGGCTTCAGAAAAGTCAGTTTAATGAGTATTGTCGATTAATTTGGAATTATAAACATTCCGCCAGAGCAACACAATGTATTTATATATTTAAAAAAATCTTTATTAGTCCTCACATAAAATAAAACAGGAGCATTCGCCTTTATCCTGATCTGCATTCATCTGTTATTTATATAAAAACTAGCTGGGTGCCCGGCGTTGCTCGTGTACTTATTTATATAAACTCGAAAAAGTATTTAATTGAATACTTAAATATATTCCCTGAGTATTTCAGGATATAATTGTCAATTGTCACTCAGTCTTCATACATTACGACATATTACATTGATGTAATTGTTAGCTAGACTCACAACTAATATAGCGCGAAAATTAACTTACATTTTCCCCAAGGATGGTAAAGTAATTCGTATTCTTCTTTATTACCATTCGATGGAGTATTGCTGAAGAAAATATTTCTGCTTTCATTCCTAATAAAGGAAATATTTCCTTTGTTCGTTGCGTAGTAACGTCTTTCTCTCGCGTGACGTCATTGTCTCTTGACGCGCAGTAATTTAATATTTAATGATCACGGTTTTTAATTATAATTCTTTCCACATGTATGCTAGGCGTTTCTCACCCTCACAGTACCGGTTCTCGTATTTTGAAGAATATGTGTACCAATTTTTGTTGCATTCTGTCCACGCGATAAAATTTGTATAAAGAACAACGTAAATACATACATACATACATACAAATATACATCCTTTTTTATTATATAGATTACAAAATTATTTACAATAATTCATGCCAGACTTTCCTCAGTGCATAATGTGACATACGTCATTAGGATAAAGCCGAATTTAAATTGATTTATTTTATTCCATTAGTCCTCATGTGAGGACAAACACGACACGTCAATACATAAAACTACAATATAATATAATTGGATGCTGCTACAATTATAAATAATTAGAAGTTGACATAAAAATACTAAAATTGGGGAACACAAATTTTCCCTTGTCCAGCAATAGTAAAATATTAACAATAATAATAATTCTTTAACCGTACCAAGGGCATAATATAATAATTTACAGTTCTAATAAAAAAAAACAATTCAGAAATAGAGAATCACACAACACGCAAGTATAAACACAACACTTGACACTAGGAGGAAACACCAACTGAGGGACAAGTGACGTCACGAAACAGAGGGAAGAGGAATCTTGCTCGTCCGTAGAAACTCCAGGCCGTGCATGCGACAAACCAGCAAACGAGCTGGAAAACACCATCAGAGACTAAGCAACGTTATGAAATAAGTAGTTATTATTAAAGCAGCACATTGAACACTTTTGCAGGTTTTTTTTAAAAAAATTAATTATTAGGGGAACGATCAAGAAACTAGTGTACTGAGCAGAATATTTTTACATTGCATCTCAAAATTCTTGTAATTATTATTGTTCTTAACATCTTTGGGGAAGACTATTCTATACAACTATCTCTGAATGGTGAACACTTCTCTGGTAGAGGAGCAAAGATCTTAGACCTGAGCGATTTCTAGTCTCATAATCGTGAGACTCGGCATTCCTTTGAAAGCTCCTGTTTTAATTTATGTGAGGACTAATAAAGTTTTTTTTAAAATTTATATAATTGATTTTATCAAAAGTCTTTATCCTGAATTTTTACATAATTGATATTTATTTGGTCACTCTTGTTACCAACACAGCAATGTCATCACCTCTCTCGAAAAACAAGTTTTTAGTTTCATTTTAGGATTTGTACAGTTCTATTTATCTGGCTTCATTTTTTTAAGCAATATTTACAATCTTATAATCTAAAATTCATCTCACCCACCCTCCTCTCAAAAAAATCTTCAAATTTTTTTTTCTTAAAGGTATATTTGGTCACTTAACTAGTTTCAATTTAAGTTGCTACAATCTACGTTATAGGTATTTTTAAATCTATACTGTCGTTATATTCACAAGCCGAGGTTCCTCGGCCTGTTATGAGAGGTGTATGTTCCGGGGCCACAGACCTTGGGCGTACGGTAAGACTTGTCCGCTATTTCCATTGGAATAGTCGGCCGGCTGCCTCCTAAACTGGTCGAGGCACGGAGAAGGGAATGCTGCGTCCCCACAGCAAACTTCTCTCCCGCTATTGGAAGGGCGTGGGACAAGTGCCCAATGCCCGGTTTCTCTAGGGTTTGTCCTGCATTTATTTAGGTGAATGCCGGGTAGGATCCTTAAACCATAGCCCGGGGGCCCTAGTTAACTCTTGGCTACCTTCCTCTACCCTTCTACATCCCCCCTTTCAAATCCCTTTCCTATGCTATAAGAGAGGAGTTGCCACTATGTGGATTACCCTATACATAGCCTGTCTACACCCCCCAAAAAAATCGGGAACGAGACGTTTTGTATTTTTAATTAAAACCTTCCTCTACACCTTCCAAATCTCTCCCCCTTTGGAAGCTATTAAAGATGAAGTTGCCACCACGTGGAGTACCTTCATGTCGCCTGTTACTCTAAAAAAAATTATAATGGAGCGTTTGAGCCGAGACTGGAGAGAGAAGTTTTTAATGTAATGAAGAAATCGTTTCAGTATTAGTTTCATTGTGAAAATGTAACAAAATGGGGGAAAAGAAAATCTCATGGGTCAAAATAGTGACGCAGTTGAAATTTCCCGTCCACGTCAGTGGCCAAGTCACCGTTATTTCCACGGCATTTCCTAAGTAAGAATTTCGTTTTAGATCTGGTTAGATCTAATTTTGAATAACGTTTCAAGCTCAACCAAACTCGTGTCTGAATTTACACTGGTCCGACCCGACGACGTTGTGTCGCACTCGGAATTATTATTATTTTTCCCTCAGTTCCCTGTCCGAGCCACTTAAGACGGGTGGGAAATTCCTATTAGTTGTGTACGAAGGCTTGAAGAGGAGGAGGAGGAGGAGGGGTCGATATCGCCGTGAATGAAGAGTACGATGGTCGAGGAGTGACGCCTGCGCTGACGGTAATCCTGCACGTTCGCGAGAGTGGTGGAGGGGTAGTCGCGGCGTGGCTTTGCTAGGGGAATGGTCGTGCGTGGCGAAGAGAGGAGCTGATGGGCTGCAACACCAGCAAGGACGCCCTCGTGCCCGTCGTCGAGGAAGGCGCCGCGGCCGCTGTCGAACGGGCCAAGGAGCACGCTGCGGGCATCATCGGCCTCGAAGGTACGTCACCGTCGTCGTGGCACAGTCGAAGTTATATCGTGAACCAACTAAATATGCAGACGTTGGTGGTCTGACAGAACGATCGTGGTGTGGATTCAACGAAAATATTGTTCGCCTTTCAGAGATAATAGGATTTTTAATTTTTTGGATACTGTTGCTTGAATAATCGTGCAGTCGTTTCGCGTCTTAAGAATATATGACGACGACATTGTTTTCTTTTGAGTCTTGCTTGTCTGCAGAATAGGAGCATGTGTCTGGGTTGGTTCCTTACGGCCATTATTCACCTAAACAACATGGAATATATCCTCCCTGTCCCCAATTTTAGTCGTCAATTAATTTAATTGCAAATATATATTTTTAATATATATAAAATCAATGACCCTCAGTTCCAGTCAGTTAAATTTTTGATTTTCCCTAGTAATTTTGTTTTTGACTCTGTAATATTTCTCAACAAAAAATTATATTCGATATCAAATCAACCTTATTTTCTCTGTTGTATAATTTTTTTTTTACGATGGTTAATTTTGGGAATTAGAACATATATATATATCGTACAAAGAAGTTTTGTTGGTTTTTTGCGAGTCAAGTGCACACGCTAACGTACCGTTTCAGACAACGCACGCAACTTCAATGTAACGGAAATGACTTACACGCTATTTTTGAAAAAGAAAAGAAAAAAAGAGTATAATAACGACTACGAATATAGTTGAAATATCTCTCTTGCGGTTTAATATCTTTCCTGATGAAAATACTGCGTGAGGTTTTCCCTGCATTTCTTTAGGCGATTGCCGGGTAGGATCCTTAAAATATAGCCCGGGGGCCCTAGTTAACCCTTGGCTACCTTCCTCTACCCTTCCGTATCCCCCCTTTCAAATCCCTTCCTATGCTATTAAAGGGGAGTTGCCCAATGTGGATCACCCTCATGTAGCCTGTTACCCCCAAAAAAAATAGTAACACAATTTATTTATTGGAAGTTAAACAGAAATTTTTATCTTATTAATTTTATCTTCCTTGTTGTTCTCATTCAGACTCCTAAATAATTTTACAATGCGTGAGTACGACCTTTGGTCGACTTACAGCTACAACTACAGGAAATTTTTCATAACCTCTGTGACCATAATCGATATAAATCGAAAATTATGTTCGATTATCAACGTTTAAGCATAAAATCGATTAGATTATCGTCGTTGTTCCTACCACGAGAAATGAAGAATGGCACCTGTTGATGTGAAAAACCCCTCGTTTTGACAGTCACGTGTTTTTGTGTGTGACGATATATCGATGAGATTGGGCAGATGGTCATTTCATTTCTTACGGTTTTTTTTAGTAAAATTCGTGTCTCCCTGCACGTCTGTGCAGGCCGTTTTAAACCTTTCAAGGACTCTAAAATCAAATTAAAAACCAAGTCAGCGATAATACGCCCTTGGAATAATTAATATTTCTCTGACGTTATCTTTATGTCTTATTTTCTGTCGTGAGTCGTTCTTCGTCTGCTTTATCGGGCAACTGACGAAACTGGCATCTATGATTTTTTTTTTCGAATCTTTATCGTTGTTATTAAACTCATTCCTAGTAAAGAATCCCTGCCTATCCTCGTGAAGCCAATGTGGTATTTATATTAAGACTGCTAAATAAAATTGATGAGGTAAAGTCCAAAGAACCCTACGTCATTTATTCAATCACATCCTTTACAGTTAACTCTTTTCTGCTTCTCATTTTCCATCACTAATACATTTTATCGGTCTAGATAAATAAGGGTTTAAACATTTTTTAATTATAAAATATTCATGCCTGTTTTCTTAAAATGTTTTTTTTTTGGTTAAAAGAAATCAGAGATGCTAATTAAAAATAATTATTCTTCGTTAATTACCACGTTTATTCTTACTATATTTATCTTATTTTCGGATATTTTCGTCTCTACAATTAATATTTAAATTAATGTGACAATTTTAATTTAAGAAATAAATAACCCCGCATAGGAAACAGTCAAATATATATTTGGACATCTAATTTTAACGTACACACATATATGCATACATTAAAACCTGTCTAATTCCTGACGAAGTCGAAAAAGTGTGGACGAAACGTCGTAACATTGTATTTAATTTCTGTTTTAGTTGAATAATACATTTTTTTATCTGACAAATTATTAGTTTTTCTGTTAAATGATGACAAAGTTATTTATAATAATATCAAAAAAACGACCTGGAGTCAGAAAATTGTTTATTAACAAAAACGTCAATTAAATACACCTACGTTTCACCTTCCCCCCCTTTTTTTAGGACCTCTTCAGGTTTTATAATTTATGAATGTATCATGTAAAATAAATAGAGGCAGTGTTTTTTACCCTGCTTGTTGAAACCAAAAAAAAAAGTCTTGCCTCAATTTTTTTTACAGGATTCATCCATAAATGATAAAACCTGAATATCTACGATGTCATGAAAAGGACAAAACGTCGGTATATTTGTTTTTGAATAAGAAAGATAGCCCAATACAGACAAAAATGGGTAATATAAATACCACACAACGTTTCCGGGATCCTTGTACCTTTCTTCAGGTGCGAAGAAGAGCCTAGAGCGACACTACTGCACTAGTCAGTTGAGACAAAACTTAAAAGAACAGTGCAGTTGTGTTGTTCTATGCTCTTCTTCACACCTGATGAAAGGAACAAGGATCCCAGAAACGTTGTGTTGTTTTTTTGTTATTAAAATAGAAACTCTTAGTAAAAATAAAGTTAAAGGAAATCATTTTTGGGATACAGACCGATAGAAGTGCAGGATGACTGACAATCAGGCGAAAAATATATCGCGAATATAGTGATGTATTACCTGCAGCTGGAAGAACTAAATGGGAAGGCAGTGAAACCTGTCATGGAGTATGCCTCAATTTTAAATATAAAATTTACTCTTAAGAAGAACTTATCTGACGTAAATTCGGCGGAAAAATTAAAATAAAATGGAGATAATTCGTAAAGGAAGTTTTCTTTGAGAGAGAGAAAAAAACCATCATCTACAGTATTGCTAAATTCAGTCAACGAACTATCTTCATTTTAATGAATAAGAAAGATAGCCAATTGAGACAAAAAAGGGGTAATATAAATACCACACAACGTTTCTGGGATCCTCGTCCCTTTCCTTGTCAGGTGCTAAGAAGAGCCTGTAGTGACACAACTGCACTGGTCAGTTGACAAAACTCAAAGAGACTTTTGCTTTTAGGTAAGTAGGATAAATCTGGTTGTCGGTAAACATTTGGAGATTTAAAATGAAATAATTTACGTCTGATTGAAAATAATGAATAAGAAAGATGGCCAAATACACACACAAAAAAGGGTAATTTGAGTTTTTTCAACTGACCAGTGCAGTTGTGTCGCTCTAGGCTCCTCTTAGCTCCTGAAGAAAGGGGACAAGGAACCCAGAAACGTTGTTGTGTGGTATTTATATTGGCTTCTTTTGTCTGTCTTTCTTATTCATTATTTTAAATCGGATGTAAGTTTTTATATTTCAATTGTTTTTTTTAATAAACAATTTTCTGTGACTCAGGGCCGTTCGTTTATTTATTAACAACGTTTTTCGGTTTATTTCCAATACCGGTTATGTATGTTAATACAAAAGTGTGTGTGTGGGGGGGGGGGGGGTGGGGAGGTTGAATTAGTGGTTCTTCTCGAGGAGACTCATTTATTGAGCCAGGGCGTCACTAATCGAACACACGCACACACATATCAAGGTTTGTTTTTGTTTGGGTATGGGACAATGGATTGGTATGGCGGCGGGTTGGTGACCTCCATCCCCCTACAATTTATTACAGTTCGTGTTGTCACGCGCGTTGCGGGTCTCACAACAGGCGTGCAGACACTTAAAATAAAAGTCGACAAAGTGGGCTTGTACGACTGTTATTTGAAACTAATTTACAATTGTAGTTATAATGAACATTTTTTTTAAAAAACGCGAGAATTACCTTGGGGATTTGAACAGTTACCATCGTCGGTCCCATGCAGGAAGGACGAGAGTTTATAAGCACCGTCTGCGAGGATTTGACCTCAATACTTCAGCGAAGAGTAGAAGGAAACATCATACCCGGCAGGGATTGCGATCAAGTTACGTTAAATGACCAGTGCTAATTATTTCTTCCATAACTGTTAATAGTCTGACCACTCCGGAAAATCAGATAAATGTATGCGGTTACACTTTTTTTAGGTAACAGGCTACATGAGGGTAATCCACAAGGTGGCAACTCCCCTTTAATAGCATAGGAAGGGGCTTGAAAGGGGGGGATGTGGAAGGGTAGAGGAAGGTAGTCAAGGGTTAACTAGGGCCCCCGGGCTATATTTTAAGGATCCTACCCGGCATTCGCCTAAAAGTAATGCAGGTAAAACCTTAGAAAAACCTGCATCTGGTAGGTCGGGCATTGGGTACTTGTCCCACGCCCTTCCGATAGCGGGAGAGGAGTTTGCTGTGGGGACGCAGCATTCCCTTCTCCGTGCCTCGACCAGTTTAGGAGGCAGCTGGCCGACTTTTCCAGTGGGTAAATTAGAGTATCTTTTTTTTAAAAAAAATTTAAATGAACCCTAGAGAGAAACTATAAAAAAAATAGACAGGGTCACCGATAATAAATCAATGTATAAAATGTAACTGAGAAACGTGTTGAAATTAAACGCTCTTAAGAACAAACCTTGTTAATATGAAATCATTAGTAAGGGAAAGGACGTAATTATTTAAATAAATAATAAGTGACTTAAATATACATTTTAGTCAGGAAATTTTAGACTGAGGCGAAAAAATGTACTAATAATTATATTTAATAATAATAAATATCCGGGGAAGTCAATGGATTAATTAGTGAATTAGAACTGAATTGGTTGAAATAATTGCGGAAATAAAAAGTGCATTTTACTAAATAAATACAATTTTATCTTTCAGTAAATCTCTTTTTACATTTACAATAATTTTAAGAATTTTTATTAATTAGTCAAATGTTTATATATATATATATATATATATATATATATATATATATATATATATATATATATATATATATTGACTTATTTTCTACTGGAACTTTTTTCATTATTCTTTTCTTCTCCACGTCACAGACAATCGAATACGTGAAAGAAATGTACCAAAACCGTTTTTCCGGCACTCGATTAATTCGGTTATTTTAAAATAATATTACTATTAATTTGACAATGGAAAATATGAATAAAAATTTTACGTCTTGTTGAAACTAAGAAAAAATAAAGATAGCCCAATTCAGACAAAAAAAGGTTGATAATATAAATACCACACTACAACGTTACTGGGATCCTTGATCCCTTTCAACTCAAGGTGCGAAGCAAAAAAGCCAAATATGAGTAACCAATAATGAGTCTCTGATGACCTGAGAAGTTGACGAGACTGTAAATAAATTAATTTAAAAAATATTTAAGCCTTGTCAACTGACAAGTACAGTTGTGTCGCTCTAGGCTCTTCTTCACACCTGACAGAAAAAAGGGTACAAAGGATGTCAGAAACGCTGTGTGGAATTTTTGTCTGAAATGGCTATCTTTCTTACGCAATGGAAAATATCTTCAAATTACCGACCTCCTGTGGTGCAGGGGTCAGCGTGACTGCCTCGCAATCACATGGGCTTCGGGTTCGAACCCTGGCGAGGGCACGGATGTTGTTGTGTGCGTCAGAGAAACCTCTCGTCAATTAGTCCCCCGCGGAAAAGGCATATATCAGTAACCTTAATGACGTGAGAAGTTGATGAGACTGTAAATGAATAAATTAAAAATATTTAAGCCTTGTCAACTGACAAGTGCAGTTGTGTCGCTCTAGGCTCTTCTTCACACCTGACAAGGAAAGGGACAAAGGATCTTAGAAACGTTATGTGGAATTTTTGTGTTTATTATTCAATGGGAAAATATCTTCAAAATAAATAAATTTCGAAACATAGACAATTACATAGACATAGACATAGACAATTACATATAAAACGAATGAATATTAATAGTAATAATAATACACAATAAAGTTCAAATCAATAAGGCACTGTTGACATTTGTTCAAATTAACGCCGCCGATCATCCCCCTCCCACCTCCCTTCCCCATCCATCGCATTATTAGACCTGATTGCGATAGAAATTATAGTTTTTTTTTTTAATTTAAACGAAAAAGAAAGCTTTCATGTACGCAGCACATTGATTCTATGACGTCACCTCACGCTGTTTTTAAAGAAGACTCGTAATAAAGGAGAATACATGGAGATTAAATAAATTTAATGGACTCATTTTTCTATTATAAAAATATTAACCGGGGAGGACGTCAGAAAAAAATATATATTAATAAAACAGCGCGCTAAAAGTTTGGTTTCTTTTCCCCCATTACAGCGTTGTGACTGTGAGTTGCCACTAACAGTGTTTCTTGCAGAACATGTCACTGGTCCCTTGACCTCGAGGTCCCGGGTTCGGAAATTGCGTATAAAGCAGGCAAGCAAGCAAGCGGCCCCGCCCACCCGCCCCGCGTGCAGCTGATAAACGCCTCGGACACACGACAACGTGTAAAAGTCGTAAATGAAGTCAAGACATGCCACACGACGGCGATGACAGAAGGAACCCCATATAAATCACTTAATAATAATATTAATAAACCCTACTCGTGAGAAAAAAGAAATGCTAAATTCTCCTTACTCCAATAAAACAAATTAGTTTTTAGGGATTGCCTTGAAATATTAAGAATCCTAAGTTCCCATAAGAGGGCTAATGGAGAATAAATGTATCTATCTATCTATAAGTGTGCAGTTCTACAGATGGAAGACAGTTGACATTTCTGAAAACTACTGTTGCTTCCTCAGGATCACATTAAGGGTGAATTGTCGAGTAGGATCCTTAAACTAGAGGCCCCCCCCCATCCCTTATATCCCACAGCCATTAAAGGGGAGAGGACACAAAATGTATGAGCCGCATGTGCCTATTATTTTTTTTAAAAAAAATTATAGTGCGCGTTTAGCAGAATAAATAATTTTAAACTCTTCTCATGATTCGTATTTCCTTTTTTTGTTGTTGAAAACATCCCGAGTTTTGTGATACTATTTAATAATTACTAATTCTATGTCAAGCATCATTGAAGTTTAATTTCCAACTTTGTTTATAAATATTTAATTTTCCTGGAGTGACACTCGAGTCTTAAAATCAAAATGAAATCTTATTTTTGCTCCATTAAAGGACAACATAAATTTTTTAGGGACTTTTTATGAGCCTAATATTATGTAAAATAAATTCTTAATTACTTGATTAAGATATTACGCTTATTAAACAATCTTAACATGGAAGTTATTTTTAAAATCATTATATATATATATTGTGGTAATTAAAAGGAAATAATTAACTAATGAACAAAATTTGGACTTGTATTGATGGCGGCGTAAAAACACACAAGTTATATACGAGAATATGTGACAGTAATTCAGGCTTGCTGGGGATTGTAGAAGTTCGTTCGCTAGTCACTCAGGGCTCTAGAGTGTATGGTAGGAGACGGTCGAGAAAGGACAGAAATTCAGAAAGTGTCTGGCTGTGTGTAATTTAACAGCTCAAATATTTAAAAACTGTCTAGAGGTTCCCATTCGGTGAGTGAATAATTACGACGATGCAATGCCGACTATTATAGTTCGCAGTCTAGCTTACATTAATGATTTAGACAATTTTATTCAATTATTGGGAGCCTCCGGTTATTGAATCCAGCAGGTAACAAACTTTGGAGTGTGTTAGTAAGATTGTGTTAGAAGGAACAGCGAAGCAAGAGTAGTGAGTCATTTTAGCAAGCAGAAAGTGTTGAGTATTAAATTCAGTGTATAAACGGCCTGTCCATAAAGTGTGTGTGTGTACGAGCCCATGTTCTTGGTACCAGAAAACATTAAGGTTAAAAACTGCACCAATTAACTATCTGTAAACCGGCAAGTAAATGATATTATCGTCAGATTTCCGTTTCCCGATTTTCAGATTTTAAATTTCATATCTTACATTTTGTATTGTAATATTCTATTAATTATTTGAATTAACCCCGTTGATAGCTTGGTGAATTTGATTGTTTAATAAGTATTCCTTATTGAAGGCCCGGTGGATCGGCCCTGAGAAATAGCCGTGGTATTACTGTAAAATATTAATGTGTAATGTAAATTAAATTATTTGCGTTAATAAACTAATTTGTTGGTATATTTTAAATCTTTATTTTTTTATTAAAACATCGGGTGTTTTTAATAGTTAATTACTACAAATTTGCACTTCAACGTGGCGATTTAATTGTCTTTAATTTGTAATTACTACAATATATATATATATATATATATATATATATATATATATATATATATATATACTAGCTGGGTGCCCGGCGTTTCCCGAGATGTCATTTATCTATAACCCCCGATGTGACTCCAATTTCGGCTGCTTTTACGCAATTTTTATGTAACGCTACTGGAATCCTAATCATTATAATTAACTCTGAAAAATATTTCTTCAACGCAAATATCTGCCGTGTTTGCATGTTCCAAAATTTGCACCCCGCTACCCCTGCATGTGAGGGGTAAATGCCAATTTGAATGTCGTAACTAAACACAGTGACTTCCATAACCTTTGATTTGACTCCAATCTCGGTTGTATTCGCGTTATTTTACTGTAAAGCATCTCCACCCCAAACCCGAAGGGTGACCTTTCCACAGGGCGTAGGGGATGAAAATTGTATTCAGATAACATTGGTAGAAACACTATCAATATATTTGACCCCTAAAAATATTTATCCGACTCAAATATCGGCTGTTTTAGTATGCTCAAATATTTCCACCCCCGCTTCTGGGGGTGGAAGACGCGTCTCACCCCGACAGTGTTTGTTTCCTGGTCGCAAAGAACACGTGTACGAAATTTGGTGAAAATTGCTCGACTGGTGTAGTTTTGTATTTTATTTAGAAAACGTTTGTATGGGAAATATAAAAGGGCTGTTTTTAGGGTTTTCCCGGAAATTATTCGATTTTTTCTCGCCTTTTAAATATTCCCTAAACCTCCACGAACATTTCAAGACTAAGATAAGATAAATCCTTTCAGCCGTTCTCGAGTTTTAGTGAGACTAACGAACAGCAATTCATTTTTATATATATATAGATATATATATAATATTTATTAAAGATTGTACCCGACCTGTGATAAGTTTTCTCTTTTTTACCGAGGCCGTCTTTCATCGTAGTTTATTTTTCGGCTCACGGAACGAGACTTTTCTTTGAGCGATCTTAACCACTTGTTTGCCGAACGGCTGGTTCGCGGGTGGAGAGGGGGAATTCCCCTTAGCTATTATCAGATGGAACCGTTTTCCAGAACCGTTTTATTGCCGGGTAATAAAGCCTCGTATTGACTTGTGGGGGTAGGGGGGCCAATCGATAAGAAGCTTACAACTACTGTAGCCGGAGTGGTGTCATTACCATACGCGGCGCGACGGTCAGTCGAAGGCACAGTGAAATGTTGGCGTCGAAAAGTCATTAAGCCTACGACGACGAAATGGTTTTTTCTTATTTCGGTACAGTCGTTCAGCGACACTTCTCCTGGTCTCCGGCGTCTCTGGATGACTTTGTCTGTTACATTAACAATATTATTTTCAAACTCACTCACCTCGCGAATTTCGACCTCAACAACCCTCTGATCCTCTTATCGTCAACATATGCACCCTTAAATGCTCCTCTCCGAGACTCCGTGTCCCTTTTTGAACCTCCTACCAAATTACCCACTCCAGTAACATTTTATGGTTCCTTATTTGGAGGGCGGGGGAGGGGGGACAAACCCTCCTTTAAGTTTACGAATTTTTCACAATGTCGGGGCAAAACTGGGATATTTTTGCTTTCATTTTTGGCGATGGAGGTCCGTCGTGTAAGAAATTGAAACTGTTCACAAACTCTTCAGAGGTAAATTTAAACCCTTCAGAACACCCTGTTGTTATCTCTACTTCAGGAGATAAAATTTTTAAAAATGCTCGATTCCAAATTAAATGAGAATTAGTGTGATTGAATAAAAATATAGGTATAGAAATTATTTTTTTATCGACAAAAATGTCGTGATGCACAAAGTTAATTATTATAAACCGTGAAATAACTGGTTGTCTCTGTCTATTGTTCAATATAGTCTTAGAAGAGAGAGAGGGGGGGGGGGGAGGGAGGGAGGGAGGGGGAGAGAGAGAAAGAGATTCTTACAGCAGCATCTGTACCTTTTTGAGGAATGAAATGGTCGCTGCCTCACTCCAGAAGCTAAACTTTGAGAGATACCAACTTATGCCACGTCGACGGATTTCCGTTCAGCCTCCCAGACGGTACAGTCCCGGCCAACGAGTAGCGAAACTAAAGTAGAGTACTCATTTTAAAAACCGCAGAACCCTCACAAACAGTCCTTAGGATTTCATTACTAGAATAGAAAACTGGATTTATTTCTGTTCTCTTTACACGAAAGGGGGAAAAAAATGGAGATAAATAGACAGGAATGTATATTTATAGAATGGTTAGATATAGACGAGATAGACTATATAATCTAAGTCATAGATATATAAAAATAAGTTATATTAAGTACAAAAAATACGTTTATTACATTGCACAATTATTATTACCGGACTTTATTAGGCATATTATAGATACTAGATAGACGAAACAGTTTTTTTAGATGCATTGAATAGGCAAAAAAAGTAAAAAAAGGAAAGGAAAGCAAAGAAATAAGAAAAACAGAACGAAAGAGGAAGATCGTCTAGAAGATCAGAAAAAAATATGTAGAGATATCCTCCAAGCGAAGAAAACAAAGGAAACTAAAGAAACAGGAAGAGAGAGGCAGTGTGTAAGAAATAAGTTGGGTTAAAGAGATGACTGAAAAATCGTCAGGAAGTTGATGTAGAAACTCCTTCGCTCTACATCTTTTTTCTGATCATGTAGACGATCTTTCTCGTCATCTCATTGACCTGCCTCATTCGATTTTCCTTGTTTCTTTGCTTCTCTTTCTTTTTTTACTTTTCTTTGCCTTTTATCACTTAATTCTTTCTCACTCATCTACTTCTACTTTTTCTCATCAAATCGACGATCTTGCTCGTCACATCTTTGATCTGTCTCTTGGTATTTTTATTGTTTCTTTGCTTTTCTCTTTTTACTTTTCTTTGCCTTTTTCACTTATTTCTTTCTCGCTTATCTACTCTCACTTTTTCTGATCAAAATATTCCTCGTCATCTCTTCGATTTTTCTTGTTTATTTTATTTTCTTTCCTTTTTTACTTAATTCTTTCTCACTTATCTACTCCTATTTTTTTGATCAAATAGACGATCTTTCTCGTCATCTCTTCGATTTTTCTTGTTTATTTTATTTTCTTTCCCTTTTTTACTTAATTCTTTCTCACTTATCTACTATTTTTTTGATCAAATAGACTATCTTTCTCGTCATCTTTTTGACTTGCCTCTTTCGATTTTTCTAGTTTCTTTGCTTTTTTTCCTTTTTTACTTATCTTTGCCTTTTTCACTTATTTATTTCTCACCTCTTTCTTTCTGTTTTTCTTGTTTCTTTGCATTTCTTTCCTTTTTTTACTTTTCTTTCCCTTTTTCACTTACTTCTTTCTCACTCATCTACTCCTAGACAATGCAATACCTGAATAAGCTAAATAATAATGTTACCTCTCGGTTGTCAAGAATTTTCAAATTGATGAAATTAGCTTCTGAAGGTCGGTTTATTTCAATGTAACATCAGGTGTTGTCGCTAAATCCAAATGCTTTGCTGGTTTCGTTGTAGTTCCGCTAACAGGTAAGATGAAAGGTTAATAGGATAACAGCGGGTGGGAATCCAGGTCACTGACTGGGAGTTTGAAAGGAAAGACTGAAAATAGATCGCTGAACAAATAACAGCTACAGGGCAATTAGGGGAGGGTCGATATCCATATCGCCACAAGATTTCATTGGCCCACATCACGACCCGGCCCTGCCCCTAAATAATCACGCGGAAGCGGCTAATAACCGATTATCCGCGACTGCCACTCGAATTAGCGATTGAAATTCTCTTCCCTTAACCACCAGAGTTCAGTCTCTCTTCGTGCGGTGTGAAGAATATTTATCCCCCCCCCCTCCTCCCCTCCCAAAATAAAAGACCCTAGACGCTTCAACTCGTTAACAACGTTACCAGAGTCCAGTAAGAGATTGATTTAATTCTCGGCCATTTTATATAATTGTTTGCAAATATTCCGGTGTCAAAAAGATAAATATTGAGTAATTTTAAAGCGAAATGTTTACGAATAAAAGGAAAACAGAACAAGATATAAGGGAAATAATTGACACCTTCGCTAATCTTGCCGAAGAATAAGAGAGAGATTTTACGGAATAGACACAACTTATTATTATGCTTGTTCCTTCATCCTGTAGCAACCCTCACAACCTCATAAATATCCCTCTTTGCCTTAAAAAAAATGAAAAAAAATGAACTACAGTTTATTTTGATGAAATAACATCATTGGGCTAATGAAGAGCAATTCAAAATTTTTTATAAAAAAAATCCGCCACGTTTCGTCCCTAAAGTTTCGGACTTTTTCAGGTACAAAATTGTAATTAAATAATATAAAATTCGAAGAAACAATTTTAAATACAATATGGTGTATATAGGCTTATGGAGTTTTGTCAACTGACGAGTGCACTTGTGTCGCTCTAGGCTCTTCTTCGCACCTGACGAAAGGAACAAGGATCCCAGAAACGTTGTTGTGTGCTATTTATATTATTCACTTTATTTTTTGGTCTGAATTGGGCTATCTTTCTCATTCATTAAATTTTCAATCAGTCGTAAAATTCATTTTGTATAACTACAATATATAAATTTCTGTTCTACATAACTGTATTATTAAAATTTGCAAAATTTTTGTTTTCTATTATTTTTCGTTGAGTCTGTGAAAAAACCAAATAGGAATTGTGAAGTATATAAAAAGTCTGTACAAATTAGATAAATAAATATCAAAACAACGGGCCAAAATAAGTGATATACAGCGTTTCTGTGATCTTTGTTGCCTTTGTCAGGTGACTAAAAAACAAACGCAACAACCGTAAGGAATTACGAATTTATCTTTTAATTAAATATTTTACAGCTGAAGAGGACCCAAAATTTTTTATGTATTAAAACGAGGAGTATTTTTAATATTTTAAAATTCTCTTAATAAGTCAATTGACATATTTAAATTTAATTGATTAAAATTGTCAGTCAAATATAATTTTTTAACGCTTTATTTTATTATATTTGAGTAAAATAAAAAACGGTCAAATTGCCCTAACAAACGAAAAAGCGATGACACCACTATTTTATTAATTTAATTAATAATTAGGAATCACTAATAATGCAAGATTATAATAACGTCTGTTTAATAGTTTGATGACTATAGGCTAAAAAAGCAGCCTTTTTTTTTCTTTCTTTTTTTTAGGGCAATAGGCTACATGAGGGTGATCCACATTGGGCAACTCTTCTTTAATAGCATAGGAAGGGATTAGAAAGGGGGATGCGGAAGGGTAGAGGAAGGTAGCCAAAGGTTACTAGGGCCCCCGGGCTATGGTTTAAGGATCCTACCCGGCATTCGCCTAAAGAAATGCAGGGAAAACCCTAGGAAAACCTGCATCGGGTAGGTCGGGCATTTGGTACTTGTCCCACGCCCTTCCGATGACGGGAGAGGAGTTTGCTGTGGGGACGCAGCTTACCCCTCGCCATGCCTTGGCCTCTTTAGGAGGCAGCTGGCCGACTATTCCAATAAGAATAGCGGACAACTCTTGCCGTATGCCCAAGGTCTGCGACCCCGGAACATTCACCTCTCAAAACAGACCGTATTTTAAGCCTAATATAAAATTGGTTTATAATATTTATATTGAGAGAGAAAATTTATTTGTGAAATATAATATAATATAATAAAATAAGGGTTACATTGAAACTTTATATTTTGGTCATCATCACATGTCATCACCAACGTATCAAATAATTAAAGACTGTTCAGTTTTTCGTCAATTTGAAAAAGAAAAAAAAATTACCTTATTGTAGGGAAAGAAACATTAAACATGGAGGAACACAAAGTATTTTTTTTAAAAGGGTAATCCACATGGTGGCAACTCCCCTCTTATAGAATAGGAAAAGGAATGAAAGGGGGGATGCGGAAGGGTAGAGGAAGGTTGCCAAGGGTTAACTAGGGTCCCCGGGCTATGGTTTAAGGATCCTACCCGGAAATTCGCCGCAAAGTGATGCAGGCAAAACCCCCAGAAAAGCCTGCATCGGGTAGGTCGGGCATTTGGTACTTGTCCACGTCCTTCCCTGGATGGCGGGAGGGGGGGGGGGTGGTTTCTGTGGGGACGTAGATTTTCCCACGCCGTGCGTTGGTCTGTTTAGGTGGCACCTGGCCGACTATCAAGTCACCCAAATATTTTTTTTTTAAAAAAAATTATTAACTACGAGAACATCTTCGTTTTACTGGAAGAGTTTAAGAATGACGTCACAAAGCATGACCAGTCACCATTTCACTAGTCACCATTTCACCAAAATTCACCCATTAAATTCCTAAAAAAATCCCTTTAATACGTCATCTTAGACAGTTCATTACTTTTCCTTAAACTAAATTCTTTATACTGATACTTGTTCGTTCTCATTCCTCATCTATACTTGGAAAGAGACTGACATCGGTTCCTTTGCTCGTGACACTTCCTTCTCTTTAGAAACGCCCGTTTATATTTTTAGTTTTATTTTTTTCCCCCACGTAGACGAAGATAAACTCCAAAGTCTTCCGATAGAGTATCCTCGTCTCCATGTTTTCCCCTTGGATCCGTGGTAATGCGTGTGTTGTATCCACTCTTGGCCATTGAGAGGTAGGTAGGTAGGCGTTTCCAAAGTAATCTCGCTTGGAAAACAATGTCGGAGGAAATAATTAATCTCCTGCACAATTCCATCACACAAATTGGAGGGGTGGGTCCTCTGTGACGGAGCAGAGGGAAAAGGGAGGAAGAGGAGGACGAGGAGGAGGCAGTTCACATTAACAAATGTTCCATTTTTCACGGTTGATTGATCGCTACAAGCAAACGGAGTGGCGGGACTAAAAAAAAATTTTCACTTATCAAACTGAAAGAAAATTACTATCTTTGTAGCAAGGGGAACGTAGCGTGAAGCAAGCAATCGAAACGTTCGTATCGAATCCCCTATCTTGTGCGTCCTTGGAAGTATTTCCAATATTTAATATACGTAATATGGCAGTTGAAATTTAACAAATAATTGAAACACACAACCAGAACGTCAGAAAAAATTATTAATTAAATAAAAAAAAATCATATCAATACAACGTTTCGTCCACAATTTTGGGACTTCTTCAGGTAACATACAGTTTTGAATGCATGCATATAAACATGTGTACATAATTAGAACAATCGTCCTGTAATAGTTGTAACCGAAAATATATTTCACGATTTAATATATATATATATATATATATATATATATATATATATATATATATATATATATATATATATATATATATACTAAATGAATTAACTTGAGGCTAGATGATGTTTTATTAATTACACGCACCTTATGGAATTATTAAAATTACAATTTTAATATTTAGGCTCCAGGTTCCAATAATTAAAAACTGAAAAATTTTAAGGGTGGAATTTTAGTTTTCATATAGGCAATATATATTGTAATAATTAAAAAGGAGTAAATGAATTAAATTTGCCCCACGTTGCGGAAACCAATTTATGTAATAATTAAAAGGTGGTCTTAATTAAGAGAATTAATTAACAAAATTATTAAGATTTAAAAATTTATTCTTTAAAAGTACAAATGCTAACACTACTTTTTACGCCTAATTTCATCAAGTTAACAAACAAATATTTTATTTAATTTTTGGAATTCGTGGCGTTCTGGGAAAAATACAACTTTATATTTTACAATCAAATACGTCCAAATTCTCTTTATCTCAGGGTCATTACTGGGTTTGATATTAAGAACAATCCACTTTAATAAACTAACATTAACAACTCAAACTCATTGAAGCTAACTTAATACAATATGAAAATAAACGAAATGAAAAGAAAAACGAACGAAATCTGACTTCTACCTTTAATCCTCGTTTACAGATTTTAAAATAATTGTTTTGTACTCACGAATTGCATTTCTGGTACCAGATCTGATTCTTGGAGCTTGAGGACAACACTCACTAAAAAGGCCATTATTCACTGATTCTACACATTAAATTTTTTAATACACACGGTCGATGTTCTCGTTCTCTGCCACCTGGAACTTTTGATCAGCCGCCCCTCAGTCAGCCCTCGGACATACTACGTCTCCTTGGTGCCTCTATGCGGAATTTAGTTCAGTCTGTGCGAAGCAAAACCTTTTGCTTCCAACTATGCGATTATTATTTGAGTCTCTCTGTCAAAACTGTTTACTCGCGTTTTATGTAAACTAATAGATCTCGCAGTTGGACTTCTTGGACCGCGCTATTCATACTTTTAGATCAGCATCAAAATACTAACTTTTTTTTTAGGGCAACAGGCTGCTACATGAGGGTGATCCACATTGGGCAACTCCCCTTTAATAGCATAGGAAGGGATTAGAAAGGGGGGATGCGGAAGGGTAGAGGAAGGTAGCCAAGGGTTAACTAGGGCCTCCGGGCTATTGTTTAAGGATCCTACCCGGCATTCGCCTAAAGAAATGCAGGGAAAACCCTAGAAAAACCTGCATCGGGTAGGTCGGGCATTTGGTACTTGTCCCACGCCCTTCCGATGACGGGAGAGGAGTTTTTTTTTTTTTTTTTTTTTTTTAGGGCAATAGGCTACATGAGGGTAATCCACTTAGGGCAACTCCCCTTTAATAGCATAGGAAGGGATTTGAAAGGGGGGATGCGGAAGGGTAGAGGAAGGTAGCCAAGGGTTAACTAGGGCCCCCGGGCTATATTTTAAGGATCCTACCCGGCATTCGCCTAAAGGAATGCAGGGAAAACCTTAGAAAAACCTGCATCGGGTAGGTCGGGCATTGGGTACTTGTCCCACGCCCTTCCGATTTCCCAAGGGTAGCCCCTTTGTATCTCTCCTAAAAGGTTCTGCCTGCGAGAGAAAATCCCTTGCAGGTTTCCTGCGAGAGAATCTTCTCGGATTCCAAGCCTGCGAGAGGATTTCTCGCAGGTGGACCTTCCCAGAGAGCTCTGGCGGGGGCTACCTTTGGGGATGCTCTCACATCTCTCTGGTTTTTTTTGAACTAAGGTTCCCACATGCCGAGGCACCTCGGTCTGTTTTGAGAGGTGTATGTTCCGGGGTCGCAGACCTTGGGCATACGGCAAGAGTTTTCCGCTATTCCTATTGGAATAGTCGGCCAGCTGCCTCCTAAACAGGCCAAGGCATGGCGAGGGGTAAGCTGCGTCCCCACAGCAAACTCCTATCCCGTCATCGGAAGGGCGTGGGACAAGTACCAAATGCCCGACCTACCCGATGTAGGTTTTTCTAGGGGTTTCCCTGCATTTTTTTAGGCGAATGCCGGGTAGGATCCTTAAACTATAGCCCGGGGGCCCTAGTAACCCTTGGCTACCTTCCTCTACCCTTCCGCATCCCCCCTTTCAAATCCCTTCCTATGCTATTAAAGGGGAGTTGCCCAATGTGGATCACCCTCATGTAGCCTGTTGCCCTAAAAAAAAATCCACATTCTAGTTCCCGTGTGTACTGATCTGGTTCGCTTCTCTCCGCAGACTGACTTCCTACGAACGCGCGGTTTTTCAACTATTTTCAACTATTTTCGCCGACAATGAGTCTTGATTGTCGCTTTAAAAACTCGTGCCGACAACAATCCAATTTAATTAAAACAGTTAATGGCCTCTTTAATTGGTATTACAATATATATATATATATATATATATATATATATATATATATATAATACTCTAATGAACGATTATTTTATTAAGGTTTTATTTATTATAAATAATTAAAGTTTTACTATTTGAAATATATACGGGTTTATTAATTCATGAAAAAGAGAGGTAAATGCCTGTTATTCAAATACATTGATTGATCCGAATAGAGAAACCGTGTTCTGTAAAACTACGTTGCCATATCTTAAACATCAGATAATTTCTTCCCAAGGTAAACTGACTAACTGACTAGCTCTTTGCTAATTGCACTGCAGTAGGTTCGATCACGCAACACTTTACCAGAAAATGATGCAGCGACCTGAAAGTAGAGGAAGCGTGGTGACCTGGTTTCAGATAAAAATATAGGGGGTTTTTGTTTTTAAAACTCTAAGAAATATGGCAATAATAAATATCTATTCTTTGACGAAGTTAAACGACCGTTGACGTGGATTCTACAGGAATTTTTATGGACCTCTGAAAACAGTAATGTGTATCACTATTTAATTCGTTAGTCTTGTTCATCAAGAGCTTTCGGGTTTTAATTAGCCATATTAGTCTGTAATTAATTTATATATATATATATATAATGTATTTATTCTTATATATCAATATATATGCCTCGGAAATCGCATGTTGGCAACAGAGAGTTTACATAAACGCTTCACGGAACTTACACGCGGCAGTCAGTAAATGATATCGCTGAAACAATAGAGTATCGTCTTATTGTTGTTGTTAACATTATCACATTATTCAAGTAAAGTTCCTTAGTTCAACGGACTTGAGTGTTTTTATTAATAGTGCAGAAGCTGTAACTGGTGACTCCCGACATTAATATTTCAGTTTAAGTGTCATCAGGTACGTAAAAATGATCATACATCAGTTTGTCAATTTATATATAAAAAAGAACAACTTCATTGTCAAACTTCGAAACAATTTTTTTACACCTTACTATCTGATAGGTTCAGAAGAAACTGACATTAACGTATAAATAATAATATTTATTTATTACTTTACTCAATATTCAGAATATATTTATTTTATTTTGACTGATATCAACGCACCATCTAACTAGTAAGTTATTTGCATATTATTATTTTAAATTTATATTTTTTTTCCTTTTTGGGTTATCACAACGTATCTCACGATATTTTCTTCTTAAAAAAATTCATCTATTATTTTATTTTAAAAAGGCTTTTTAATCTTTGAAACGTTAATTAAAGGGTGACGTGTTAGCAAATATGTTTTTTTTAAAAAAAATAATATCTTAAATATTCCATTTTTCTGTTGCATGTTTATGTCAGAACTCTCTTTGGTTTGGTTACGCAGTCATTATATTCTCATTAAGTGAGATATAAATTTCTTTCTTTTTTTTTATCTTAATTACTTTGAAAGTTGCTTAATTTTTCATAAACTTTATCATTTCTTTGGTTACAATACTTCTTAGTTTTAGTAAATATATGTATTTATTTAGCGCCTCATGGAATTTTTAACGTTGTATTTTATTTTTTTTCCCTTTAATTATGGCTATTTAAAAATCTGCAGTATGATATATTAAGATCTACTGTAATTAAGAAGTTTTCTCAGTGATCGTTAAAGAAGGGACGGGGATGGGGGGGGGGGGAGTAAAAAAAATCGACGGAGTATTGTAAATACTCACGGGTCATTTAGTCGGTCAAACTACTTTCTGGCGGGTTGTTGTGCAGCGTTGGGGGATGAAAATTAATCTGATAACGAGTATGTCAGGCAAACAGGATGTATCTTAAGAAATATGGCGCAACGCTCGGCTGGAAAGTTCCATAAATAGCAGCGACCTACTGCTGGAGTCATGCGGAATTTTAATAAAAATCGGACAACGTAAGTTGCTGTGGTAATTACGACGAGCTGCCAAAAATTATCATAAGCATTGGTTCTACGTGAATTATGGACGATGTGTGTTGTGTGTGTGTGTGTGTGTGTCTCTAGGGACTGAGATTTTTTTTCCCCAACAGAGGAGGACATCTCGCAGAAGCTTAACGACTCCATAAAACACGTCTCGACGGTATGAAATTCAGTCCACGAGTCCCTGGAAAAATAAGGAGCCTGTAAATCTTCAATATCTTCTCAGGAATATTATTATATATCTGAAAATATCTGAGATGCATTATTCGTTGATTCATTTCAGGCTTCGGCGCCATTTATTTGGAAGTGTTTATATATCTAAAAGCGCACGCGTTAAATTAAATATGAACATGAATTTATTTAAAGAATATTTTAAATTAATATAATAATAATAATTAATAAAAAAAAATTATATCCACCGTATTGTAATGCAAAATAATAACTCTATCAGGGGTATTTGGAGGAAAAAACAGGGTTTTAGGAAACCTAAAAATTTCTTTTTAACTCCATTCCATTAAAAAAAATGGATAATTGCAAAGTTTTCTTACGTAACCTTCCACATTATTTAAGTAGAATATTTCCCGGTGATTGGGAATCTTTAAGACAATGAGGGGGAAGAAGATCCTCTGCTTCTATGACCTTCCAGTCATAAACTTTTTTTTTATATATTGGGTTGTAAAAGAAACATAACCTCAAAATTCAACTTTTCTTGTGAATATATTACCGTAGCATCAATAATTTATTAGAAATATTGTCCCTTATCTTCAGATTGTATTACACATTTATTTGAATATTAAAAACATTTATTTGTATGGGTTATTTTAAATATTTAGAATGTACTATACGTTTTTTTGTTATTTATTAATTATTAAAATTTCTATCTTTCGATTATACAGTTAATAACAAGTATTTACAACAATTTACATGTTAACTTGTGCAGGTGGAGAGTCCACTGGCTCTCCAGCCCTTGAGTTCATCATCGTTTGTAGTTCTGAGGGGTTTTTACCATACGTGAATAAACAATATTAACACTTCAACATGTCCCACTATATTTTTTCTCGTTTTTTTATACATTGTTCTCCCCCCACCCTGGGAAACATCATCCCCTTCCCCATGCCGACCTGGCGTAGTTAGTTATTATTTTTTTTTGACCAACTAAGGACTTACCAGCGGATCGGTACATCCTTTTTTGTTATACATAATCGTTTTTGCGTGCTTTTGAAACCGATTTTTAATTTTTGTCGTCAAATATATTAAGGTGGTACTCGATTGTGCCCCGATCGAAACTGACGGTTAGCAAATATGTAAAATAACCCATAGAAAAATATTTTTAATATTTTTAAAAAAACGTGTAATACATTCTGAAAATGAAGGAAAATATTTCTAATAAATTATTTATGCTACGGTAATATATGCACAAGAACTGTTGAATTACGATCGCGTTGGAAGCGGTAAGGAAGTTGCCATCTTAATTGCCCTGTCGACGTGATTCTCGAAAAAAACTATGAGCACACCCTACCGATAGGCTCGCCACTGTGGCTCCTAGAAAATGTTCTAGGGTCTGGAAATATTGTACCCACCATGTCAGCGAGGCGGTTTCCCCTCCCCCCTCCCCCTCCCCTTTCCTGAGTTTGGCGATAGCGACGTTGCCGTGATGCGGCGCCAGGTACACGCGACGCCGACTGCAAACGAAAATCACGTCTGAACGAGCTTCATAACTCTCCTACCCCAGAAAAAAATACAAATAATCCCTTTAGAAGGCTACTACATTCTTTATTTTTTAAAAAAATGATAATTCAATGTGCGGCTGTGTTTATATAATAAAATTATTCACGTAAGACGGGTCTTTGACGTCACCAATCTGTAATATTTACACTATGACGCATCCCTGTTCAGTCATCTCGTTATAGATGGATGAATTTTATTTTCAACTTCTTTCGTTTTGAACCCGGTGGCAGTTGTCAAATTCACCTTTAATAACCATGGTAAGGTAAGGTAAAGTCTCTCTGATTTTTTTATAGTTCCATTAAAAAATTATAATTTACCCTTCACCACGATTTTTCCTCTAGTGGTCATTTCTCCCCGTGTAAGGTCGGGCTAAATGACTCGAATCCCCTCTCAAAGCCTTGAAAATGGCGGTCTTTTTTTATTGGGGTCTTTTATTGCCAAATTCCTGATGCAGATTTTCCTACAGTTTGTCCTGCATGTCTTTAGGCGAATGCCGGGTAGGACCCTTTAAATATAGCCCGGGGGCCCTTGTTAACTCTTGGCTACCTTCCTCCACCCTTCCGCATCCCCCGTTTCAAATCCCTACCTATGCTATTAAAGGGGAGTTGCCACCATGTGGATTACCCTCATGTAGCCTGTTACCTATATATATATATATATATATATATATATATACGCAGTATTTTATCGTCTTGAAAGAGTCAAGCTGTGTGTGAGGGCTATTCTCTTGCAGGCAGAACCTTATAGGAGGGACAGGAAGATGCTACCTTTGGGGATGCCTTTTCCTCTCCGATTTTGAACTAAGGTTCCCAGAAGCCGAGGCACCTCGGCCTGTTCCGAGAGGTGTATGTTCCGGAATCACAGACCTTGGGCATACGTTAAGAGTTGTCCGCTATTCCCATTGGAATAGTCGGCCAGCTGCCTCCTAAACTGGTCGAGGCACGGAGAAGGGAATGCTGCGTCCCCACAGCAAACTCCTCTCCTGCTATCGGAAGGGCGTGGGACAAGTACCCAATACCCGACCTACCTGATGCAGGTTTTTCTAGGGTTTGTGCTGCATTTCTTTAGGCGAATGCCGGGTAGGATCCTTAAAATATAGCCCGGGGGGCATTAGTTAACCCTTGACTACCTTCCTCTACCCTTCCGCATCCTCCCTTTAAAATCCCTTTCCTATGCTATAAGAGGAGAGTTGCCACTATGTGGATTACCCTATACATAGCCTGTCTACACCCACAAAAAAATAGATATAAATAATCCTCGGTTAATATTTAATTTGGGTTTTAATTTTTGGGTGATGAATAATAGGTTTTATTTCAACTATTCTGTACTTCTGAAATATTTTTGTGCATCAAGACATTTGTAACGAAATAAGTTTTCCGACCTTAAAGTTTTGAAATGCCTCTCAATCCGTCAAAGCGGCATTTGTAAAACCCTTCCTTAGAGGTTTCAGAAGTCGTCGTATGAATCTTAATTTAAGCTTTAGTTTTCGCTCTGATACGTCAGTCATTTTCTCCTTTTTTTAAAATATGTTGTATGTTATAATGTGCATCGTGTTTGCAACTAATAAGACAATAAATTTTTCGCGTTCGGTTTTAAACGGAAGAGATGAATTGTGAATGCTAGTAAGTAAGTGAACATCGATCGACCTCGATCCACGTATGGAGATCATGTCTGGCGCCAAAATCTGTTGATGCTTTTAGTGCGAATTAAAAGTGATTAAAGTATCAGCCGAAACTACCCCACCCCCACCCCCACCCCTCTGCGCTCATCCTCCTCCACCAATCATATCGGGCAATTTACCAAAGTGGATGCCGCAATCCGTTCGCGTGCTCTCAGGTGGGAGGAAAAAAAAGGTCACACGAAATTCCCACTGAATCTAAAATCTCACTTTTCGACGCTTATAATTATTTAAATATAATGCTCATTAGTAATATGGAGACTTTTTTTGTACACATGTATTTGTGTATTGAACCTTCAAAACGGCGATAAAATCACTCAAATAATGGCTAACATGTGGAGTATTGGACGTGATTTACCTCTACAAAAAAACACACATCGTGTTGTTGTAAATTTCTGAAGTTATACGACAAGCTTGGAATTATTTTATCAGGCATTGTTATTTCTATAATTAAAAAATAATAAAATAATAAGGAACGTAGGGTTTCCCTGGTGTGGTTGCTGGATGAAGTTTGCTCAGAATTCCAACAGGGTAGCGTCGTTTAATATGTGTATATTAAACGCCGCTACCTGGTTCGAAACCAATAAAATAATCCAATAAAATAATCCAATAAAATAAGAAATAATAATAAAAATAAATAATGAGAAAAATAAGAAAAAAAGAGAAAAAAAGAATTAAAAATGAGAAAAAAAGAAAAAAAGAGAAAAAAATAAATAAATGAGAAAAAAATAAATAAATGAGAAAAAAATAAAAAATGAGAAAAAAAGAAATAAAAATGAGAAAAAAAGAAATAAATTGAGAAAAAAAAATTGAGAAAAAAAAATTGAGAAAAAAAGAAATAAAATGAGAAAAAAAAGAAAAAAAGGAGAAAAAAGAAATAAAAATGAGAGAAATAGAAATGAGAGAAATAAGAAATAGAAATGAGAGAAATAAGAAATAAAAATGAGAAAAAAAGAAATAAAAATGCGAAAAAAAAGAAATAAATTGAGGAGAAAAAAAGAAAAAAATGAGAAAAATAGAAATGAGAGAAATAAGAAATAGAAATGAGAAAAATAAGAAATAGAAATGAGAAAAATAAGAAATAAAAATGAGAAAAATAAGAAATAAAAATGAGAAAAATAAGAAATAAAAATGAGAAAAATAAGAAATAAAAATGAGAAAAATTAAAAATAATATTATTAAAAAAGAATAATTTTATTGTAAAAGAATAATACAAAAATTAGAGAGAAGTTTGGGCCTGAAAATCTGATTTGTAAGTTCGGAGGCTATGAAAGATTTAGCAAAATAATAAATACGGAAAATTATAGTTTCATATATTATTTTTATTGGGAGTTATTCAATGTGCAAATAGAAGCCATTCCTATTTTACATCAATACAAGCTAGAAAAGTGTTGCACAACTACAGTTTATTTATACACACAGGACAACAACGGGTCATCCACAGCTGAAAGTTAAAAAAAAATGACGGATGACGTCGTCCGTCCTGTAACTTCAACCTGTGAATGTAGCATCAACTGAATCATGATCTGCTGCATGACATAACGTGACTCTAAAATCTCACTTATAGACCCTTATAATAATTTAAATATAATCCTCGTTAATAATATGGAGACTGTATTTGTACACATGTTCTTACAGTTAAACATTCTGTCATTTAGTGAGTACGAAATGAGATATATATTTTGTTTCACAGAAACTGGGAGAAAAAAAAATAAATTCTACATAAAAAGCTTTCCAAATTTTACCAGTCATCTTAAAGGAAGAAAGAAAAACTGCAATACTTCACGACCGTAGGGCAGTAGAAATGTCATCGATGTATCACAATGGTAAAATCTTTGGATTAAAAAGTTTTCTGTATATTTAAAAAATAAATCTCTTTGGTGTGATGAACCATCTCAGAACGAGCTCATTCACTGACCTCAGTAATCATCTTTTTTTCCATCTACGATTATTATCATTACTTTTGTCACACTTTCTACAACACTTTAACAACAACTTCTGAAAATGCCCTATTGATAACGGTTGACTGTTTTTGTACGTCAGTAATACGTCATCACTCTCCCCACTCACCCCCCTTGTTATTGACTCCGTGGCCACTGGACCAAAGGTTCCTAGTTTTTCATTCTCTCAGAAATTTAGATTTGTTGCAGTCGTTATCAATGATACCCATTAAATTATTCACATCTTTGCTTGTTACTTCAATGGTTTATCCTGCGTGCACTTCTCGCGTCTCCCATTGTTGATGCCCTCCTTCCTGTAACTCGTCACGGTTCACTCCGGGAAGATTTTATCTACAAGAAAAGGGACAGGCTTCTTTCAATATTTTCCCCCCCAGTCGCTTCTGGTGTTTCTAGGAGAAAAATTCTTTGCGGCCTCACAGCACTCTGTCGCTATCGGAAGGGCGTGGGACAAATACCAAAATGCCGGGTAGGATCCTTAAAATATACCCCGGGGGCCCCTAGTTAACCCTTGGCTGCCTTCCTCTACCCTTGCGCATCCCCCCTTTCAAATCCCTTCCTATGCCCAACGTGGATTACCCTCATGTAGCCTGTTGCCCAAAAAACAAAAAAAAACAAAAAACCTCGGCCTGTTTTGAGAGGTGTATGTTCCGGGGTTGCAGACCTTGGGCATACGGTAAGAGTTGTCCGCTATTCCTATTGGAATAGTCGGCCAGCTGTGTCCTAAACTGGTCAAGGCACGGCGAGGGGAATGCTGCGACCCCGCAGCTAACCTCTCACCCGCCATCGGAAAGGCGTGGGACAAGTACCAAATGCCCGACCTACCTGATGCAGGTTTTTTTTAGAGATTACCCTGCTTTACTTTTAGGCGAATGCCAGGTAGGATCCTTAAACCATAGCCCGGAGTTCCTAGTTAACCCTTGGCTACCTTCCTCTACCCTTCCGCATCCCCCATTTCAAATCCCTTTCCTATGCTATAAGAGGAGAGTTGCTACTATGTGGATTACCCTATACATAGCCTGTCTACACCTAAATAAAAATTACAGGTTTTTCTAGGGTTTTCCCTACATCACTTTTAGGCATATTGCCGGGTGGGATCCTTAAACCATAGGTCGGGGGCCCTATTTAACCCATGGATACATTCCTCTACCCTTCCACATCCCCCCTTTCAAATCCCTTTCCTATGCTATAAGAGGGGCGTTGCCACTATGTGGATTACCCTCATGTAACCTGTTTACACTTTTTTAAAAAATCAAAAAATATTCCTTTTGAAATTTTTTGCTAGTATTTTCTGATATTACAATGTTGCAAAATTGTCTGCGGTCCGACGATTCCTGTTCTTAGCAACAACGCTCGTCTCAACAATATACGAGTCCTCCAGCCTTTCTGTGGCATCTACAGCAGCTGAGAAAGTATTGCAGGGATAACCATCAATATTGAGCTGTCGAGGCTCACCTTATCTCGAACGTCCGTCCGTCCACCACTCCTTCTGAATGCCAATTGGTTAGACGTTAAGGAAACTCTTCCTTTGTCCCGGATACTGTGTATATTGCCAGAACGTTACTTATAGTTTTTAATACAGTAAAATAATACCTCCAACTTTAATACACTGTATTTAATGCATTTATTTAATTATATTTTAAACGGACAATTCCTTGGAATATATAAAATTATATAAAGATAACCCCTAATCATTCTGGAAAGATTCAACCCCCAGAAGTTGTCGACTTTCCTGAGTAACACTACAAAGAATTGTGTACGGTCGTGACTTTTGTTTTACTGTAGTGTGCGACGGTAACTCGCTTTTATCGATTGCTGACCTGTTTTTCCTCTGTCCTGTTGACCTCTTCAAGGACAAGAGACACTTAACAAAGAGAGCTACTTAGCTGCCACTTATCGGAACTGTATATTTTCCCTCCAGAGAGAGAAGAGAACCTAATTTCCTCGCCACCTTAATAGCACGACCGTAATAGTCAATATTTCGATCCTTGTTCCTTGTAACCCCCCCCCCCCCTTCCCCCAAAGTAACACAACTGTTGCTATCTCTCTGTGTCAAACGTAGTCGGTGAGGAAGGTCCAAAGGCAAAATTTACTGCGTTCTGAAAAATATCTTTAAGATTTACAAAACTACAATAAATTATTTTACGACAAACTACGAGCCTCATTTAGGTGCGAAGAAAACTTTTAACGATAACGTTTTCGGTAGAATAAGATGGCTGGAACTTAAAAACTATTTTTTTTACTTACACTAATAATTAATTTACACTATATTTAGAAACAAAAATAGGGGCTGAATGGTTTGAAACCTTCTAATAATCGGCATAACTATTTTTCCCGTTTTAGTTGCAACGAGAATCTTCTCGCGCCTCCCATTATTAATCTCCCCCTTCCTGTAACTCAAATTATTTCTTTGCTCAGAAAAATTTATGTCTACAGTACAAAGGGGGAATGGGCTTCCTCCAATATTTTCCCAGGAATTTCTAGAAAAAAAAAGGAATCATACAAGAGCAAATAAACGATCAATTCATGTCCTGACGATTTTTGGAAAAAATAGTTAAAATTTTTACATGAATGCTAAATTGTGTGCCTAAAGTAAAATAGTCTTTTCCTTCCACTGTAGTGGAAGGTCTTTGGAAGACTGACAGATAATCAGTTGGCAAAAATCTGTTGTGTAGACAGCATCGACCAGAAGTTCTGACAGATTTAAGAAGTCACGGAACTGTCATTAATAACAACGGATCGTGAAGCAAATACAGGGGGGAAAAAAAGATGAAGTTCGTGTGTGTGTGGCGAAGAGGGTCAATAATATTGTGAATGTAGTAGCCTGTATCTACATCTAGCATCTGCAAACAACTCTTCCTCCTCCTCGTGTCCGGACACTATACGTCTTGCATGGTGGATTTCCTCTTTGAGCCGCTTCACATTCATTTATTCATCCCCCAAAGAGAGTTTACATAAGCCAGTTTAAATTAAATCGATTATAAAAAAACTCTTAAATTATTAATATTATTAAACTTTCTACATCAAGGTTCAGTTCATTTGAATACACAGCGGCGGGGTCATGCATTTATTTAATTTATCATCACGTTTTTCCGTCTCCATAGCAACTAAACAAAAACAAAGACAAAAAAATTGAAAAACAAATCCAAAGATATAACCCCCACTTCTTCTTCTTTTTTTCTTATTTTTCTTCTCATCAACTTATAAATGTAATACACGATGAACATGATGCATTTATCTCGTACTGTAATTTTCTTTTCCGACTTTAAAATTTAATTGAGAGCATCAAATGAAATGTTATTAATGATTGTATTTCTGACCAATACCAGACAATATTTTTATTTATTTTTTTAGTTGTATGTTTCTTAGTTTAATCGTGTTAACAATAGTATAATATTTTTTTGTTTCAACCGCTTTTATAAGTTCATTGACACTTCTTGATAATACAATACGCAGGAAAGACCTGAGGAAGGTTACAAGACACGTACCGAAACGTTGTCGTAAATAAATAAATAAAAATTGTCTGGCTTAAAAAACTACATTATTATGAATTATGTTAATATTTAAACACTATATTTTTTTTTACTTCTGAAGGGTATAAATCGAAAAAAATGGACGGCCAATAAGGCAATATTTTTATTATAATTTATTTTAATACAGCAACATGTGACCTTATTAAGCACCTAAACATAGTAAAATAATAATAATAAAGATAGCCAAATTCAGACAATAAAAGTGATAGTGTAAATACCACACAACGTTTATGGAAGCCTTGTTCCTTTCTTCAGGTTGTCAGTTGACAACTAGTCCGTCGATTGTGACAAGTTTTGTGTTATTTTTTTTTTTGTGACGTGAAAATTCCATATTTTATGTAGATAGTCAATTCTCGAATCATTAATTATTTACTAGTACACATATATTGAATATTTTTTTATTAGAACTGTTAAATATTATATCATACCCTTAGTATAGCTAAAGAATTATTATTTCTAAAATGAAAAAAAATTACGCCTGATTGATAATAATAAATAAAAAAGATAGCCAATGCAGACAAAAAAAGGTAATATAAATACCACACAACGTTTCTGGGATCCTTGTCCCTTTCGTCAGGTTCTACGGAACGTCAGAAACCTGACGGAAGGGACAAGGATCCCAGAAACGTTGTGTGGTATTTATATTGCCCTTTTTTTCTGTATTGGCTTTCTTTTTTATTTATTAATTATTATTTCTGTTAATATTATTTTACTTATGTTGGACAGGAAAATTTTGTGTTCCCGGAATTTCAGTATTTTTATGTTAAAACTTCTAATTACTTATAATTGTAGCAGCTAATTATAATATTATAATTTTATGTATTGAGAAACCACCCTATTTCCTCATAAAAGGACTAGTGGAATGAAATAAATAAATAAAAATCAAACAACTGACTCGTGCAGTTATTTCTCTCCTGCGTTTTTCTACACCTGAAGAGAGAAACAAGGCTTCCAGAAACGTTGTGTGGTATTTATATTACAACTTCTTTGGTATGAATTTTGCTGTCTTTCTTATTTATTAATTTTCAATTGAACACTGAACTAAGGTTCCCACAAGCCGAGGCACCTCGGCCTGTTCCGAGAGGTGTATGTTGCGGAATCACAGACCTTGGGCATACGGTAAGAGTTGTCCGCTATTCCCATTGGAATAGTCGGTCAGCTGCCTCCTAAACTGGTCGAGGCACGGAGAAGGGAATTCTGCGTCCCCACAGGTAACTGCTCTCCCGCTATCGGAAGGGCGTGGGACAAGTACCCAATGCCCGACCTACCTGATGCAGGTTTTTCTAGGGTTTTCCCTGCATTGCTTTTAGGCCCCTAGTTAACCCTTGGCTACCTTCCTCTACCTTCCTCATCCTCCCATTCAAATCCCTTCCTATGCTATTAAAGGGGAGTTGCCCAACGTGGATTACCCTCATGTAGCCTGTTGCCCCCCCACCTTCCCCCCCCAAAAAAACAAAAAAACCCCGTCTATTTCTTAAATTTAATATTTAGAAAAACTGGAAAAGAATTAAAGATGAATAACTCGACGTCTACGTGAATATTAATATTACAGGAGCTATTTTTATTGAGATAGGGTTTTCATGTGTTGATAAAAAAAATAATTACACTAGGAACGTAAAAAACACGCCAGGAGACTTAATTAACCTGACTGTAAGGCGAATATTCTCGTTGTTTTAGAAGAGTTTTTCAAAACGATTTATTTTGGAAGGGATCCTCATAGTGGACAATGTGAATAACTTAAGAGGATGCTGACAGAACGATGTAGAAGGTTTGTTTGTAAAATTTAAGTATTTTATTTTTAAACCAACCTGCAATTGCTCTTGCATTCAATCCTAAGTAACTTAGTATGTCCTGTGAGGTGAATCAGCTGCCTGATTATTCGACCAAGACCCTTTACACGTCATCACAAGGTTCCGTGAGTGAATACTCCATTACCACCGGGGGAACACGTTGCTAAGTTCTAAAGTTGCACTGGTCGGAGATTTTATTTCCCAGTAGAACGACGGTTCTCGCCAAGTTATTGAAGCTTCTTTTGAAGAGTAGGAGGAGGAGGAGCAGGAAGGTTGGCAGCTGGCGACGTGATGAATTAATCGTGGTCTGGAACCTCAGGTGGTCTTGCTGTTGATCGATACTCCGCGTTATAAATGCTACTACTACTCATGGAATAAAGTAGTCCACGAAGCGACCTGATACCTCCATAAATTAAGCTCTTCGTTATCTCGCGGTATTTATCAGACGAGCAAACAAGTGCGCGGGGACTTGGACAAACAAACTCACGAGTTAAAAGGTCAAGGAGACGGACAACTTACTGGATCGGGTAATCGCGTAAACATTCAACCACGGCTGATACATTACTTTCCGTTTTAAAAGTCTCTAATACAATTACAAATGGATGGGCAATTGACACTACAATGACATCCGGCAGTGGAGGCGGTGCGTGGCCGCTCTTTGTCAACGGGCCTGAGAGGGTCTCAGATGGTCTCCACTTTTCCTATAATTAATTATATTCTACTAAAGCGACGCCGATGTCCAATCCTAACTGTTGAATCGTATCTGAACTATAGTCCTATATTCCTCGAAAACTTTTATTTCCTTTGTCACTCCGTATTCATTCGTTATGAAGTCCTCAGAAACGGCCTTCAGAGTAGATTCCATTAATTTTTATTCCATCCATTTGGACAACATTGGATTACCAAAGTATCTCCATTCCTACTCATTGATTGTTCTAGTTATGAATTGCTTAAGGGTTTTTCCTGGTCATTACTTTTACCTGATCAAATCAAAATGCATAGGTCTGCGAGGGCTATTCTCTCGCAGGCAGAACCTTGTAGGAGAAGGGGCTACCTTTAGGGATGCCTTTTCCGCTCCGTTTTTGAACTAAGGTTCCCACACGCCGAGGCACCTCGGCCTGTTCTGAGAGGTGTATGTTCCGGTGTCACAGACCTTGGGCATACGGTTAAGAGTTGTCCGCTATTCCCATTGGAATAGTCGGCCAGCAGCCTCCTAAATTGCCCGAGGCACGGAGAAGAGAATGCTGCGTCCCCACAGCAAACTCCTCTCCCATCATCGGAAGGGCGTGGGACAAGTACCCAATGCCCGACCTACCTGATGCAGGTTTTTCTATGGTTTTCCCTGCATTTCTTTAGGCGGATGCCGGGTATGATCCTTAAAATATAGCCCGGGGGCTCTAGTTAACCCTTGGCTACCTTCCTGTACCCTTCCGCATTCTCCCTTTCAAATCCCTTCCTATGCCATTAAAGGGGAGTTGCCCAACGTGGATTACCCTCATGTAGCCTGCTGTCCTAAAAAAAAATATTTTTACCTTTACTATTGCTAATGAAATCATTTAACATTCTGCGTCAAGTTGTTATTTCTCGACTATTCTTGAAAGACCCTTCTTTGTTCATACAGTCTCTTGTTTTCTGTTCCGAGAATGTTTGGAATACGCGAAAACCGCCTGCTTTGCTATTTGTGGCTTAAAACTATCCTCCACGGCCGTTGCGTGCCGAGGATGATAAACATTGAGGTCGTCGCCAAGAAGACTCGCCGCCATTCCTAATTAATCCTTTGATATGCAGATTTAGCTAAATTAGTTTAATGAAACTCCATTATGAATGTGTCCTCGTCCATTCGCTCAAAAACAAATGACACGAAAGAAAAAAAATTACCACTGCAAGAAATGATAATCCGACATGCACTTTCTCGATTTTTTTTGTAGACTTCAAGATTGATTATTTAACAGTAACTGTGTGCCTACCATTAAAACTATTCTTTTAAGACTAATTTACTTCTAGAAAAATCTTAAAAGTATATACTCAACGACTAGAGTCCATCCAATGTTGTCGTCTAGATTTTTCTGATCTTTTGTCCACGTCACTCGCGCACTGTGCACTGTTGTTGTACACTGCAAGATCAGCTGTTTTTCTTCTTTTCAATCTTCTGGGACGGTGTTGATCTTCCAGAAGTTGTCGGACCACTGATGTGGAGGCGAAGTCTAGCTTTATGTTTCCCAGCATACCTTTTTAGTTCTTCTCTTATGGTTGGAATCTGGAGATTTGGTTTTCGGACACACCAGGGGGCATTCACAATGTTTCTTAACAATTTCTTTTGCACAGTGTCAAAGCTGAAGAGTTACATTGGTTTCAATATTTGATTGTATACCAGTAGTTTGTTGGAAATTGAAAAGTTTGGAGTTTCTTCGAATTAGGCAATAGTATGGTCTATTTTTTATGCTTCATTCAGATTTTTTTTCTCAACATGCTCTTTCCACCAAAGTTTGGTGTCTAGAGTCATGCCTAGGTACTTGGCGCTGTTCTTCTACGGCACAATAGTTGCATTTATATTTAGTGACTGTGGGTCTTTTGATTTCTGACCGTTCGGCTTTATCCTCCATTGTTTAGTCCAGTCAGCTATTTTGTCTTCCAGTTAAAAAGGTTTTGGTCTTTTTCTACTGCAAGTAACGCGGTGTCATCTGCGTCTGTAGCAACTACCTCAGTTCCTTCCAATTTTGGGATATAGCTTGTATAAGTAAAGGATAGGACCCAGGACACTACCTTGGGGCATTCCGATAGTTTTCATGCAAATCTCAGTGGTGTAACATTTATAAATAAATACAGTAATTAAATTTTACAGTACCAGTTAATTATAGATTTTATTTATTCTAATCATAATAATAATAGGTATGATTTCTGCCCCCCCCCCAAAAAAAAATAAATGTTAATCGTTACAATGATGGTCTAATTTCACGAGGATAATTGGAACCTTGGGGGTGACAGAATCCATCGCGACATTTTGAGCCCGAATCGTCCAGAAGCCCGAAAGGTCGATGTCCTCGTAGCAGAAGGTCAATGGGAGGTGTAACGACTTACCGCTAATTGTCAGCCTTCTGTTCCAGTAAGGATCAGTTGTAAGTTAGTTTGATACGTTGTTCCTTTTTATAGAGAAGAAAAATCGAAGTAGATCGCTTTTAAAAGATCGAAGATTTTCTCTGTGAATATAATACGAGAGACACTTATTGAATTGCTCTGTCAACACCTTCTGGCTATTAATGTCGTTTACACGTGACCTCCTACTGAGATTGCCTCCTGTTGGAGACTCCGATACATTCTCCTTAATTACTTTAATTATTTTGATAATTGATCTCAATAGAATGAAATTTACTCTTTTTTTTCTCGTACTCCCTTATTACAAATTTCTACATCACAAATTTATCCAACTATTCAAAGGATATAAAATAATCAATCATTTACAGATCCACTAATACCCTCACCTTCTTGATTAAAAACCACAAGGACCCACTTGACACCTGCAGCAAACGTTGTGTTGTTTTACAAAACTCTCTTGCTCTAGTTGTAATTCCTGCTACATAGGGCGAACTAAACGTTCCGTTAATACCCCGTGTCGAGGAACATGCGTCTAATATCAAACTTACCTTTGATAAACAGTCTGTATCATCAATTCTAATAATACATTTGATTAAGAAAATGCCAAGACATTGACACCAGGTACAATTCCAGAGACGCTTCACATTAAATCAAACATCACAGCTATTAATGTACAAACAGACACTGGGAAACTCAACAATTGCTACGATCCCTTATTATTGGGCCTAACTTTCTGTTTTCCCATTGTCGTTGCTCCCTTATTGTTACGCTCTTCCATTTTCGTTGCGTTTTCGTCGCTTTTGAGTTTCGTCAACTGTGACGAGTGCAGTTGTGTCGCTCTAGGCTGCTCATAGCTCCTGAGGAAAGGGACAAGGATCCCAGAACCGTTGTGTGGTATTTATAATATCACTTTTTCTTGTCTGAGTTGGCTATCTTTCTCGTTCAATATGCCAGTTAAGATATACTGGTGTACAGATCGAAACGTCACTAACATTAAAATAAATGTGTCTGTAAATAGTAGCCTCTTTAAAAATTATTTCTATGGACTACCTGAAGGTAGCACCCCTGGTATTACAGACAGCAGAGCACGTGCCTTCTGTAACACTGCTTCGTTGGTGTCCATTGTTGAATATTATTTTTCCAGTCCTTCATATATGGTTTTTAATGGTGAAACATCCAGATTTAACGGACCCTAACTATTCATTGATAAGAAAACCGGATTATTATTTGAATATATGTTGATAATGTAAATGTGCACGACTCAGTCCAATTTATACAATCAGAAAATCGGTACTGGAGCGGGGAAAAATGTTGATTATTAATTGATGATGCCGTAGACAATTAAGAGTGCGGTCTGGAACAGGTGACCGACAGTGGGTCGAAAAGCAGTTAAATATATATAACATACGCAGCGGTCGTTTATAAGAAATGATGTAATCGATTTTAAGCGATTAATGGGCTTGGGCACAGTGTAAGAGTTGTACGCAGTTTCCATTGGAACAGTCGGCCAGCTGCCTCCTAAACTGGGTCGAGGCACGGAGAAGGGAATGCTGCGTCCCCACAGCAAACCCTTCTCCCGCTATCAGAAGGGCGTGGGACAAGTACCCAATGCCCGACCTACCTGATACAGATTTTCTAGAGTTTGTCCTGCATCACTTTCAGGCGAATTACCGGGTAGGATCCTTGAACTTCAGCCCGGGGGTCCCCTAGTTAACCCTTGGCTGCCTTCCTCTACCCTTCCGCATCCCCTCTTCCAAATCCCCTTCCTATGCTATTAAAGGGGAGTTGCCACCACGTGGATTACCCTCATGTAGCCTGTTGCCCTAAAGAAAACGATATTGAAAATAGGATGAGTGGAATCATCATATGTGACGGAAAGGAAATTTGTTAATTTTTTTTCTCAGTTTATTAATATTTCCGTGATGTCCTGACAGTCCTTCAAAATCATTGACGCACGTGGAAACTCTCGCGTCCATCTTGAATGTAAAACATACAAAAAAACGTACAGATCTCAAATTTTTGTTGTTTGACATATATTAACCCGGAAAATGAGAAATAAATGTTGCAAGAATATTTCGCGGTTACTTTATGAGCTCGTTATTTCTCGGCTCCGGTAGCAAGAAGAGTTTCATAAGGTAAATATTACGAAAGCGGTAACTCATTTTAGGGACCGAGACAGAGAATGAAAGAGAGAGAAATGTTTACAGGAGGAAGGAGGCTGAAGAAAAAATTCTTTACTTAAGAATAAGTAAAGAAACAAGAACCCGAAATAGAATATTTAAGTAAAAGAGGTTTGAATTATTGCGGGATACATTTACGAAATTATTACACAAAGGAAATTGCGTGAAAATGAAATGAGAAATCATAGAAATGACGAAGAAAACTAAACGATTTCTAAGATGTATGTCGAAAATTTTCCGCGGAAGTATCAGTCAATAGAAAAGCCAAATTTTATGGGGTGTTACTCTTGAATGTAGGGTAAATTTAATTTTAAATCACAAGGAAGAAAACTATTAGTTTGCGGAACTCTACACGAATATGGAGGCAACAGACTCTTCGGTCCTCGAAGTACTGGTTTAAAATATAGAGAATTGGGCCTTTATTAAATTATAATTACATGATATACATGCATTTATATTTACTAATATTCTGTGTAGATATTCCATAAGGACCATTTTTCGGGGTTCTCATGAGTTGAAACAGTTCTATAAATATTGATTTTAAAACTCTGGTAAAATCTCTTAGGGAGACGTTGCTTTGTTTATGTCCTTGGAAATGTTAATACATTCTCAGCTCCTCCACAATTTCTGTGGGATCGTTTTCCTCCTACGTCTTGACTTACTTTTCTACATCGGTCTGGCATCAAGACAGGATGGTCCGCGGCACCTCCAAGATTACTCGCAGAGTAATTTATGTATTGCTGAACCGACTGCGGGAAAAAGTCGTAGTAGCAACCATTTTATCGTTGTTGTTGTTTTTGGAGAATGACTTAAAAGTGCGAAGCCCTGATAGAATGACTGGACCCTCTCTGGACACTTGTGTCATGAATGGTCGGTTGAACTAAAATAGAAAAATCTGTCCCAGATTTTTCTCAAACCATTAATTTGTTTCTCTGGACAGACAAAACTTGTTTTTAAATGAAATTATGTCCGGAAAATATGCATCATGTCCACATGAAATTTTATCAAGGGAATGGAGTAACCGATTTCAACTGTTTTTTCACAGCCATTATTTGCAATGAAACCTTTTTATTTGTCAGTCTCTGAACCTTCCCAGAGAGCTCTGGCGGGGGCTACCTTTGGGGATGCTCTCACATCTCTCTGGTTTTTTTTGAAATAAGGTTCCCACATGCCGAGGCACCTCGGTCTGTTTTGAGAGGTGTATGTTTCGGGGTCGCAGACCTTGGGCATACGGCAAGAGTTGTCCGCTATTCCTATTGGAATAGCCGGCCAGCTGCCTCCTAAACTGGTCGAGGCACGGAGAAGAGAATGCTGCGTCCCCACAGCAAACTCCTCTCCCGCTATCGGAAGGGCGTGGGACAAGTACCCAATGCCCGACCTACCCGATGCAGGTTTTTCTAGGGTTTTCCCTGCATTTCTTTAGGCGAATGCCGGGTAGGATCCTTAAACCATAGCCCGGGGGCCCTAGTTAACCCTTGGCTACCTTTCTCTACCCTTCCGCATCCCCCCTTTCTAATCCCTTCCTATGCTATTAAAGGGGAGTTGCCCAATGTGGATCACCCTCATGTAGCCTGTTGCCCTAAAAAAAAAAAATATTCCACAAGCCGAAGCACCTCGGCCTGTTCTGAGAGGTGTATGTTTCGGGGTCACAGACCTTGGGCATACTGTAAGGGTTGTTCTCTGTTTCCATTGGAACAGTCGGCCAGCTGCCTCCTAAACTGGTCGAGGCACGGAGAAGGGAATTCTGCGTCCCCACAGCAAACTCCTCGCCCGCTATCGGAAGGGCGTGGGACAAGTACACAATGCCCGGCCTACCAGATGCAGGGTTTTCTAGGGTTTTTCCTGCATTACTTTTAGGCGAATGCTGGGTAGGAACCTTAAACCATAGCCCGGGGGCCCCTAGTTAACCCTTGGCTACCTTCCTCTACCTTTCCGCATCCCCCCTTTCAAATCCCTTCCTATGCTATTAAAAGGGAGTTGCCCTGTTACCCTGAAAAAAATGTTTTTGCGATTTTAAATAAGCCTTTAGTAAAGTAAAAAAAATTTAAAATCCTTTTTTTTCTATTATTTCGTGAAACTGTACTTTTTTTTAATGTCTCAGGGTGAGTGGTTCGGTCTCCTCAAGGTTGGCGACGGGGAAAATTTTCTCACCGCCGCATCTGGTGAATCAGTTGCTTACTTAAAGGCAACGGCGTTGTTTTGGCGATATGCACGTCGCAAAGAAACAGATCGATAAGTCGCTAACAACGGTGAGTTTAGTAGCGAGGCCGCCGCCGCCGCCGCTGCTGCTGCTAGATAGTCCCTAGTCACGGGAACCTTCCCGCAACACTCGTCGAACCACGATAAGTTGGCGGTAGGAAAACTACAACGGTGATGTTTTCATTTATACACGACGTCGTAAATATAATTTTAAAAGAAATACATTTTTAACATGGTTTATATTGCTGTTTTTTTAACTATAAAATTGGGCAATTTATATAGTCTTCATACAACACTGGTTGCCTACACTGAGGGGCAAACAAAAAAATCTTCATTCAATTAATTAACCATTTCAGGAGAATTCGACTCAACGACTATCTACGTAAGGCTTTTAATTTTCCGTGTCGGTTGATTTTCTTTAAGTTGATGTGTTGGATGAACCAACTTGCATCAGGTCACACAGTCTCTCATTCCTGAACAACAACAACGCAGCACACTCCATTAGGCAGGCTCTAGTTCACTTAGATTTGGAATAATAATGGTCACTTGGGGAATCTAATCCAGGACAATCGATCGATACTAGTTGAATCGTACACCGACTCTCGTTTCACGATAGTCGATATTAGTTGCACACTGATGGTAATTTTAAATCAGTTCCTGAAATTGCTTGTAACCGTCAAGCCTGGAAATTGTATTACAAATGCATTATTATTTGGGAGTTTCCCAACTTCCAGTTACATAATTTTTTTCCCCATAATTCCAACATAATGGTGATTGTCCCGACTCCACCTCAATAATTTCACAACTTGTCACGTGGGAAATGACAACATTAATGACCAAATTTATAGCACCGGATCTTGTTTCGAAACTAAAATCCGTTACTTTTTTGGATTTTTTTCCACCCCGTCCCCCGTTCACTAACCCCAATCGTTGTTTTTTTTTTCTATCAGGATAAGTTTTCCCGGACCAGGGTGGTATTTATTGTCTCTGTCATTATAGCGGCAGCCCTTTATTTCCACCGGGGCTCGATGGCGCCAAATAACTGCCCAGGAGGCCAGACTAAGAAAAAACTTCCAGAAATTCTCAATCGTACAGATCAAGCGTGACGAATATTTAATTCTTTTCCGCATATAAATATATAAAAGGTCCCCCCCCCTTGTTTTTTTGGGTGTAGACAGACTATGTTTAGGGTAATACACATGGTAGCAACTCCCCTCTTATAGCATAGGAAAGGGATTTGAAAGGGGGATGTGGAAGGGTAGAGGAAGGTAGCCAAGGGTTAACTAGGGCCCCTGGGATATATTGTAAGGATCCTACCCGGCATTCGCCTAAAGAAATACAGGACAAACCCTAGAAAAACCTGCATCAGGTAGGTCGGGCATTGGGTACTTGTCCCACACCCTTCCGATAGCGGGAGAGGAGTTTGCTGTGGGGACGAAGGTTTCCCTCTCCGTGCCTCGACCAGTTTAGGAGGCAGTTGGCCGACTATTCCAATGGGAATAGCGGACAACTCTTACCGTATGCCCAAGGTCTGTGACCCCGGAACATACACCTCTCAGAACAGGCCGAGGTGCCTCGGCTTGTCGGAACCTTAGTTCAAAAATCCTTTTTTTTTTAGGGCAACAGGCTACATGAGGGTGATTCTCATTGGGCAACTCCCCTTTAATAGCATAGGAAGGGATTTGAAAGGGGGAATGCGGAAGGGTAGAGGAAGGTAGCCAAGGGTTACTAGGGCCCCCGGGCTATGGTTTAAGGATCCTACCCGGCATTCGCCTAAAGAAATGCAGGGAAAACCCTAGAAAAACCTGCATCACGTAGGTCGGGCATTGGGTACTTGTCCCACGCCCTTAAGATAGTGGGAGAGGAGTTTGCTCCGTGTCTCGACCAGTTTAGGAGGCAGCTGGCCGACTATTCTAATGGGTAACCCCTTCGTATCTCCTACAAGGTTCTGCCTGTGGTAGAATAACCCTCGCAGACAGCTTGGATGCCCCTTGTTTGTTGATTGACGTTATACACGTACTTACTATAACGAGGCGCCACACGTGTGCGAGTTTGTCCTCACTTTCCATGTAATGTTCATTCATGGGACGTAGTAATTTCGAGAAACGCCTTTGGACAGCCAATATCACGCTCTCTGTAATCGGAATTTAATTAAAAACCTGGCGTTGTAACAATATCATTCGCTCCATTAACACTTAAAACACCATCAGAAATCCATTTACACTTAACCACGTACGTAGCAATTAAATCCCATTCTCCTCTCCTCCCCTCTCCTTTACGAAACCATTTATATTTTTGATCTTTAATTCTTTGTCCAATCAAACCTGTGACAAATTAGCTTTGAAGTGTATATATGAGTGACTTTACAAGAAAATAAAGTCATTATTTTGCTACTTTGGAGTAATTTAAGTTTAATAGGGCGGAAAGCTTGGTAATGTTATAATTGGAGAATTATAAACGGTTAACAAAGTAGTGACTTAATCAGCTGTAAAAGAAATCAGGAATATTAAGGCGCGGTTTTCAAACAATTGGAAATATAATTATTTAAAACAGTTAAAATATCCTAACATTAGAATTTTTTTTTTATATTTCAAACCGAGATAAATTTCATATAATCAATTAAATAAAAGAAACGAAAATAAGGACGGAGATTATGTTTTAAAAAAATAAATACTACACACCTAAAATTATTTTTAATGGGGAAAATACCAAATTTATTTTAGGTGAATTCACTAACGGGTGATAAATTTCCTGTCGAGATTTTTCTGTCCAATTCTGCTAAAATTCTAGATATTGACTCCAGTTATTTTTCTAGAATTATATGCTATATATACTAAATCTACAATGAGTTCAATAAATTTCTAAACTGATACATGGAAACTTAAATATAAGTCTGTTTCTTTACTGTTAATATCTTTGATGCTGTATCTTGAATTGTGCAATCTTTTTTTTAGAATCCCCCTGTTAGTTATGCTTCTACATCTCAGGAAAGTAAGAAGGGTTGCGGAACTTTAGGCTGTTATTTACTTTTTACACTTGAGTTGTTTTTAGGAATTTTTTATTTAATCGTTGATGTATAAATCGTTCTGTATTTCACATGTTTAAGAAACCTCTTTTACGAATATTTTGATTATTTAAACTTCATTTTAATAACTCCGAATCGTAAAATGCCTTGACGATTTCTTTGCCGTTGAACTATAAAAAAATCAGTCGGATATTTTACGGAGTTTCTTATTTTTCCTATAAGAAACAAACTTCACATGCATCCTGAGTGTATATTTATCGTTCACTTTATAGTTTTGCATTAAGGAGATTTCTTGATTTTTTTTCCTTTCTGCGTTTTTAAGATCTTGCCCTACTTTTAAATGAGACCGTAAAGTACAACTTTTCGCTTGCGTGACGAGTATAGATTTCTGTGTCGTCCCATTAATAACTTGGCCATCAAGGTTGCATCTAAGAGAAATGACGCTGTCATGGAAATAAATACGCGAAAAATAATTTCTTGGGTCAGCAAAGGCGGAATATTTTTAATATATTTTGTGCTCTAAGCACTGTGATATATTATTCAAAAATATTCTGGTCGTCACTTCACGTAATGTTTTAAAAATGAAAAATATTCATTTTATCTAGTCTGCAAAATGAGATTAAATTAAGTTTTTTTCCCGGGTTTAACTTTCATTAAAATTGGTCGATGTTTTAAATTATGTTAAATACGTTTGTGTTGGAAGCTGTGAATTGAAATTTTTTACACTTCTATGATTCCGTATTTAACCTAAAAAAACAGGAATAATATATTCATTTTATTATTATAATACATTATTATATTATATAAATTTTGGTCTACTTTCTAAATAATTAATTGAATGATGATGGGGTTCCAAACTTTTGTAACATACTTCCAACCGCTGCCGCCATGTAACATCCCGCTTGCCATCAGGTAACACTCCACCACTGTGAACATGTAACATTCCAGCAGTTGGAAATGGGAAGTCCAGATAGATCGTTCACCAACCGAGCTATACCTCCGTTAGCTCACCCGGCTACCGATCTAGAGGATAAAGGAAGAATTAAGAACAGGAAATAGGAAAGTCGGTAACGTGAGGGTTCGGGTTCAACTAATTGAACCTAGGCGTAGTGGTTGGTGTTTCGCTGCACTTCAGTCAAATAAGAGCTGATGAAGAATCAATAGATTTAATAGTTTCTAAAATAAAGTAAGACAAACTGGCGGATAGCACCAGGAGCCACCGACCCGTCTGGAGGTTGGATCACGACTGTCGTTCCCAAGAAGCTCTGAACAATTCGAAGACTCCGTTCCCCCTCCCTGATGATTTTAAGTCTCCAATGAGAAGAACTCTTACAGGGTGGAGATTTCTGCTGCCGCGTGCATGTCTGCATAAGGTACTTAAAATGCTCACGTCTAGACGCAGCGTCATCACAGCTGCCTAAGTGGAAGGGGTGAATATTTATGTTGTTGTTGTGTTTAGTTACTCGCTATATCTAAAGTGATGTCTTTAACTGCATCAGCGTTCTCGCAGCTGCGCCCTCTTAGGTCCGCTATGCTGAAGAGACGTTATGATAAGAGGGCACGTGTAGACTATTATATTACACTTTGTATGAAACGTTTGTATTTTGTTTTTTGTATTCTTAATTTCGTTGGCTATATAATTAAGTATATTAAATATCCAGATTTACTATATTTTTTTCTTTTTTGGTTTGAATTTGTAGGCTAATTTCATTAGGTTTCTATTTTGATTTAGTGTTTTCTGTCTCCCATTTTAAATGCTATTAAAAATGAGAGATTAGTATTTGCATGTTCAGTCCAAAAAATATATTTTTTTGTCGATCATAGATCCTGATTTATTTTAAGCTCAGCTTTCGTCAATTCTCTCAGAGTAATTTCAGGTTAAAATTGAATTAAAGAAACGTGATTCTTATCCTTGATCAATACATCATAATCAGAGTTTATAAATGTCTTTAGTTTTCTTCGAAATGTTTGGAATTTTTCCATTTAATCCAAGCCTTTATTTTGACTTCTGAATTTATTTTTATCTATGTCACGTCAGAAATATTTAAATAGACTAGTAAAATATGATATTTTCTCCATTTTTTAGTTTCTTATCCATTTTGTACGCTTTTTAATTCAGAAACATATTCTAGTAGGTGGTTTATATGTTACATCCACTAAACAAATCTACTTATATGTCAATGAAATTGCATCACCGCGTTCAAAATGTCGGCGTTTAATTTCCGTGGAATTATGAATTATGGACAGCACCGATGAAACCAGAAATTGAATGTGTCTTCCTTGCGTCGATAAATCGCAAGTCAAAATTACTACGAAACCTTTGCTACATCCAGCATGCTACGATGCGACGCAAGCATTGCATGTGTATCGACTCTTTCGTACGATTCGGTCTGTTTCATAATTTATTCAATAATGGCAGCGAACCAAAAAATGAGCAAAACTTTCGACTTGAGTTGAGATAAAAATAATTCTTAAAATTTCAAGTGTGTTTGCTTTCAGTCCAAAAAAAAAGGTTGATATATTCCAAGAATACCCGTGGATGCGTTTTATGTAAAATATTAAATTTCTTCGAGAGACTTGTTGGGAAGCGTTTCCATGGAGATTAAATACAGTTACATCAGTACAGTTCACTTTTTTGCTACGAGAGTGTGCTGGAGCGCTGCGACGGACAGTGCTGCCTCTGGCGGTCGTAATTTGAACCTGTAAGTCCGCTTGCTTTGTGCTGCCTCGGTGTGGCGTGCTGCATAACTGCCAGGGTTATCTTGAAGCACGATATCGATATTGTGAGATTTGTTACAATTATATCTTGAATAATATATATTTTAACATCATATATCAATTGTTATACGCAGGATCTGGCTTAGGTGATGTGAATACAAATTTTAATTTACAAACTTTTTTAGACAGAAGAGGACAAATATTAAAACGAAACAGAACGAGGAGTTGATATCAATATGCTGATTCATGTGGATAAAAGGACGGATATAAAAGTAGGAAGAGTTGGGAATTGACAGAAATGGATAGGAATAATTGGGAGAAATGATTAAGCCTTTTCTGTTGAGCGGAATTAATTAGGCCTATAACAGGACAAATAGCCAGAAAGTCCAAGGACCTGCCAGAACATAATAATAACAGGAAAATACATGTTTTAAATTCTCAGTCCCTAAAAATGTTGATTTTAACCCATTCATATAGTGTTTGTACATGCTAGGGACAGAGAGACAAAGATCATGGCGGATATAAGATCGAGACTTAGGGGAACAAAATGACAATGTTCTAAAAACTGAGATAAATGAAAGGGAGAGGAAGGAATTTAAAAAAATAAACATTAATTATGCTATCACAAACTTAGTCTGTTTAAAGATTTTTTTTAATCAGTCAAACTATTTTTCATATGAAAGTGACTCACATAATTTCTAAATAAGATTTAGGCCTACAGTTTCTAATTAATTAATTTTAACTCTCATGTCATTGTGCATGAAACCGTCAATCCAGCAATTCTCTGTGATCTGGTTTTTCACTTCATTTAGAAAATAGGGAAATATAATTTGGTCTCGCGTTGTAATAAATCAGGGATGAAGAATTTATATGCTCCCGAAACCTCACGGCTTTAACCCTGTCGATCATTCTGACATAATTCAGTTCAACAATATTCATTACTACAATTATTTAATTGTGGAAAAAAAATACAGGAACGGTATATTTTTTTGTTATTGTTACAGACAAACGCGGACAAAAAAAAATGAGATGAGGAGGTTTAATTTCCGTCCCCCCAGCAGTGACAGTTCCATTCATTGTTCTTTTGAAATATTGACGCGAGTGCAGTGTGCAGCTGTGTACATGCTAATTGGGATAATAAATTATTCTTTTCCGGGGGTTAATGAAAAACAACTATCTTCAAACTGCTTTCATGGCTCTGGTAGAAATTGTTGAAGTTCTCATACCTGTTACTAATAATTAACATGTTTTTAATTCATACATTTTAATGATGAAAATTCCAAAAAGGGCAAAATAAAATATTAAGCTATATCTCGGGGGAAAATTCGTGGTATTAGAAAAAACTACAATTGACAAGAACAAAGAAACAATTTCCGGGGTTTGCTTACATAACCTCGAAACTCTGCAGCTGAATATTTTTCCCGTCCACGCGTTCCTTCAGAACATTGCAGGCGTCGCTGTTCCTCCAGCCCTGGATGTCGTCCGTTCATCCTTAGTTCCCGGAACTATTTCTCCGAAAAAAAATATTTTCTCTTTCCTTCTCATGGTGGAGTGAAATAGCAACTTACAAACTCAATGAGAATCCTTACTGAAGCCTTTTCTCCCGTTTTTATATATCACGTTATCCCACACTGGGAAAAACGTCATCCATCAGCTAGTACAAATGATAATTTACAATTTTTTTTAGACAGAAGAAAGGACAAATATTAAAATGAAACAGGACAAGGAAGGATATCAATATGCTGATTAATGTGGATAAAAGGACGGGTATAAGAGTAGAGAGAGTTGTGAAATTGACAGAAATGGATAGAAATAATTGGGAGAAATGATTAAGCCCTTTCCGTTGGGCGGAATTAATTAGATCTATAACTGGAAAAATATCCAGAAAAAATGTTCTCCTACATTGGGAAAAACGTCATCCATCAGATAATCTGCTAGGCCACGTTTTTCTCACCAGCAATGTTCTCTCCCTTTTCCCACGTGGTGTTGAACTATACAGTTATTTTGGTCAAGCTTCACCATGGAAAATACCAAATCCCGGGGGGGCGTTTAGTTCCTTAAGAAAACCAATATTTTAATTTAATTTTTAAAAACATACGCTCAACTTTAGTGTCTACTCTTTTTTGGCGAAATAAATTGTACAGTAGAGGTTAACAAAATTAAGTAAATATAAAGAATCTCAAAATTTATTTCCTGGTTACGTCTGAAATGAAACTCAATGTTGATATGAGCACTGAAGTAATCTCACGACGAATTAAATTATTAAAAAATATTTTCTCCATTCACATTTCAGGTCTAGCCCCTTCACAGTGTGACTGCAGTTTTTCCAGTGACGATATCCTTTTTTTTATATTTTTTGTCTGGCTGATGGAGTCTGGCGACTTACTTGGGGGAAAGTTTTGCCGTCTGGGTTTTATTTCATAGTTTCCGTGAGATGGATGTTCATCATGTGTTCCCGAATATCAGTCCTGGCTTTAGCCAACAGCCCTCACCCTCCGACTGCGTGTGTAATAGAAAGATATGGTAATGGTAACACGTACTCCGCAATGTTGGCACATACACACACATATACACACATATACCATCCGCACAACACACAGACCACTCCTGTGGCCACGCATGACCATCAACAACTCTCACACACGTCTTCAACAAGTCATTGTTACTCGCGTCAGTAAAATAATATACGAAAGTGACGTATAAAAATATCAAGTTTTCCCTTTAAAGCTCTATGGAAATATTTGATATAATTATTTAAAGTATTCAACGGTTGCCTCATTTACTGGGGACTCGTGTCGCAGTTTCCTTCATGTCTGAATTATGACGAGCGTAAGGGCAATGGTGAATAAAATTACCTTGTCCAATTTGTTTGAAATATTGCACATTAGGCACGTCTCACTCACATGGAAATATAATGGAAATTGGGAAAGGGAAAAATTTGAATAATGTAATTTAGGTTACCAAAATGATGTGGTTCTGAACTACGCCGTGCTTTGAAGAATGTGGTTAACCTCAAGGACCATTAAGTAGCTGTACTTGAATATAACTCGTCTTCACACATTTAAGACACTGCTTTTGAGCATTCTATTGATTCATGGAAGGGTTCAGACATTGATAAAATTAAGTATCACCTGCTAGAGATGGAATGGATTGAAGAAAGAAACTATTGTTATAGTTCTTTTTAGGATAACAGGCAACTTGAGGGTAATCCACAAGAAGGCAACTCCCCTTTAATGGCATAGGAAGGGATTTGAAAGGAGGGATGCGGAAGGGTAGAGGAAGGTAGCCAAGGGTTAACTAGGGCCCCCGGGCTATGGTTATGAACAATGAACACTTACACAACTAAATTTTGTCCTGCATCACTTTCAGGCAAATTACCGGGTTAAGTAGGGGCCCCCGGGCTGAAGTTCAAGGATCCTACCCGGTAATTCGCCTGAAAGTGATGCAGGACAAACTCTTGAAATCCTGCATCAGGTAGGTCGGACATTGGGTACTTGTCCCACGCCCTTCCAATGGCGGGAGAAGAGTTTTCTGTGGGGACGCAGCTTTCCCCTTCTGTGTCTCGACCAAGTTTAGGAGGCTGCTTGCCGACTGTTCCAATGGGAACAGCGGACAACTCTTACCGTATGCCCAAGGTCTGTGACCCCGGAACATACACCTCTCAGAACAGGCCGCGGCGCCTCGGTTTGTGGGAACCTTAGTTCAAAACCGGAGAGAGGAAAAGGCATCCCCAAAAGTAGCCCCTTCGTATCTCTCCTAAAAGGTTCTGCCTGCGAGAGAATAGCCCTCGCAGACTCGCCTCATTTTAGTATTATAGTTTAAGCAGAGTATGTTTTAAATATATTTAATTTCGCCTTCCAGATGCATGTGATTGAAAGTAGACGTGAATTCTTTGGAGAAAAGGAATCTTCCTCTGCTATTTGCGCCCCTCCCCCACTTTCCCTTCCCTTCCATTCCCTAAGGAGTGAAATGTGGCGGACGTTTTTCCTCAAGGTTGGCGAGGAGCCACGTTCCTCCAGGTGTCGTTTTTCCACAGCCTGTTTCCCCAGATCTAATTGCCTTTTCCTGTGAGGAGAAAATAGTGACCGGAGGCCGCGGGGCTCCAAAAGGTCGCAAGAGTGTGAACAGATGTTCGTTTCTAATTCATATAAATGGTAATTATTTGAGCACGTTGATTCATACTTTCTGATAGATTCACCAGATGTTTACTCTGCAATTGTTTCCAACCCCATCCCCTTATTAGTCGAGTTTGTTTTAAAATTAATAAATCATTGCCTCCAATATCTAAGTTATTTGCTGTTAACGTTATTTGTGGAGGGGCCTCTGGTATTCCAATTAAAGCCTCGATAACTCCGTTGAATCAATTAGACCGTCGTCCTGAAGTCCGGGAGTGTGGGTTCGCCCAGACTTTACCTCAATTTGTGCAACTAATTACTGCTGGGAGACTCGATTTATTGGTGGTTTTGTACTCCGCCAAGGTATTCCCTCGACGGGGAACGTTGACGTTCTGCTTTATTAAGTGAACAAACTTCAAACGAACTCCGATTACCGCGATAAAATCTGCTTTACCTCACGCAGGAACTCTTGAGAGGTGGAATCGATATTGTAAATATTCTACGAGAGGGAGTCGATTATAAAGACACATCAAATGTTTTTGTCAGAACAATGAAAAGGAAACAAACAGAAATAAGTAAAATAAGTTCTGAAATGTGACGGCAATGTTTTTATAAATTTTTGAAACGTTTTAATCCCGCTTGAGTTGGAGAATTGCAAACTGAAATTGTTGTTCCGGGTTCACAGACCTTGGGCATACGGTAAGAGTTGTCCGCTATTACTATTGGAATAGTCGGCCAGCTGCCTCCTACGCTGGTCAAGGCACGGCGAGGGGGAAAGCTGCGACCCCACAGCAAACCCCTCTCCCGCCATCGGAGGGGCGTGGGACAAGTACCAAATGCCCAACCTACCTGATGCAGGTTTTCCCTGCATCACTTTTAGGCGGATTGCCGGGTAGGATCCTTAAACCATAGCCCGGGAGCCCTAGTTAACCCTTGGCCACCTTGCTCTACCCTTTCTCTACCCTTCCGCATCCCCCATTTCACTGCTTTTCCTATGCTATAAGAGAGGAGTTGCCAAAAAAAAAACCTTTACGCAATCACATGTTGGATAATTGTAGTAAATTTCTATTTTGTAAAGTGCCAATTCTTTTTTTATTTTTGGAACGTTATAGAAATACCCCAAAGACACGTCAGGTGAGTGTCAATACAATAATACGTACATGGACCTACTCGTTCCAGCCTCAAAGAGAGCTGAATAATTTTCAGATAATTTTTATTTATACCGGATTACGTAAAAATGATTCCCCTAGAAAGACGAGGAATAGCCAAAAACGAAATACTGAATCACGAATAATAATAATAATAATTTTAACAAAGCAAATATTGATTGTATTACTAAAAAATAAAGAATAAATACGTAAAATATTGAAAATACGGCCAATAATTTATTTTATTACTTAAGAGATATATTTAACGACTATTAACATTATTTAGAATGGAAAAAAAAATTAATCACAATCTTTAAAACAACACAACAACGTTTCTGAACATATTTCTACCATCTTCAGGACGTTTCTTACTGAAAGGATAAATCATGTCGTCTTGAAAATGTTTCCTCAGTCACGTCATATTCCTTGTTAGGTTTCTATGGTAACGGAACAACAAAATATATGTGATTTTAATTAATGTGTGGAACATGATTTTATTTATCATAATAAATTAGATAATAAAAAAAAATTAAAAAATTACCTGTTGTGAAGGGAAACAAAAATCATATTTCAAGAAATTAAAATGAGAAATTTTTTTGAAGGGGGAAAAACAGCAGTATTTTTCCGATCTTAAAATATGATAAGGAACAAACAATGACGTAAGGATTAATACAATATTTAAAAAATAAATGATTAAAAATAAATTATTAAGAATAAATTATTAAAAATAAATTATTAAAAATAAATTATTAAAATTAAATTATTAAAAATAAATTATTAAAAATAAATAAATTGAAATAAAAATTTAATTTAATTATTAAAATGCGTAATGGTCGTTGAGTTAATCAGATTGTTACATTCAAGCATATGAATAAAATAATACAATAGTAAGAAGATTAAATAGGGAAATATACACAAAAAATTATTTCTTCTTCTTCTTCTTCTTCTTCAAAACAGACGTATATATTTTTATTTTTAATATTAAAATATTATATTTGTGAATAAAAAATTAAATTTGTTGACCTGAATCGTGCATTATAAATATGTAATATATATAAATTTCTTGTTCCAACTCTGTTACGTGTTACTTAACTTACTGAATGTTTTAAAAGCCGATATGGCTTTAATGGTCCTGAATGTTGGATCCTCGAGCGGAATGCAATACAGAGTCTAATTTGTTACTGCTTGTGTAATATATAGTGAGGGGATCACTTAGAGGAGGAGGAGAAGGGCGGAAGTTAATGGTCCGTGGAAGACACCGCCAATCGATGCACTTCCGTCCGCCCTTATTTTTCCAGCGGCTGAGCTAATGGTTTTCCTTATTGTAGTCGTGGTCCACGTTATCTGGAGACCATTTCCTCCCTGAATGGAGGTAGACAGGACGTTGGTCTTGCGTCCAGTATTTTTTTCGAGGAGTTTCCGACATTTCGTGCCTCTGGCTGTATTAAACTATTGCTGCACGATTACACGATGCAAGAGGAACTGCCACGGTTCTTCCGTCTGATAATTTTTTCTTCTTCTAAAAAAAGCAACATGTGTTGTAGTTCTAAAGTCCCTAATTTTTCTCTATATTGGACTAGACGTGGTTCTTACGGTAGCCATCAGAGTGAGGAAAGTTTTTCAGTCTTGACATTTTGTGTCTCTCAGTTACCAAGAGCAGAATGTAGTCATCTTCATCCATACGTGTCGTTTGTTGATTTGTCATAATTCAGTGAGAATTGCGAGTGTGTCGTTGGTACGAAAAAATATGTGGTCGCGGGATTGGAAACGGACCCTTGAGGACAGTTGGAGTAAGGTGATGACTGTAACCATTGAAATAATGTTACTGTAACCAAACTCCTTCCGGAATCTCAAAACTGGGTAAACCGGAAAGGCTGTACGTAGATGAAACCACCAACAAATGCAGGAGGTTCACCGCGACGAGTCTCATGCACGTTACTCTCGAGATCTGCCAACGTATTGATTTTATGACGACGACGACGAAGGAAAGACTTCATCGTTGAATCTCGGTAAACTTTCGGACCATTTGGAAAAGTGGAGGTGAAAGGTGATCTGATAAGAGAAAAGTAGGAGAAAGGTGGGTTTGAAGAAGAGACAGGGCGTGAGAGAATAGTGTATGATGATAGGCTGTCGAGGACCGAATGGTACTGTTTGCCTTCAGGGCAGTAAGAGCATCATCATCGGTTATGATCACGAACCTGAGTCAGAAACCCTTACACTTGTTCTTGAAGAGACACTGATCCAGTCCTTATTTGGTTGCAAGGGTAATGGTTGAATGTTTCACATTTAATTTTTTATTCTGTCTGCTGATATGTTCGTAGGAAGTGTGACGTTGAGACAGGATTTATTTGGCGTGTCTCTCCCGGATGCTGGAGGTTATGTCTATATATTGGAATCGCTAGGTCTTTCTTTATTGGTCTGCTGCTGTAGAGGGAGCAATATCGCGACAAGATCTGTTTCTCCCTCTATTGGACTTTGTGAAGAGCCATTCAGAGAAACCGTTGTGGGAAGGAGGGAGGGGGGGGAGGACCTTGTTCTCTCACCACATGTGATCGCCACACAACCACAATCGTGACGCTGGACAATGGGAAAAATAACACAACAATATTGCCATATACACAGCACTGAGTCGGCCATGTTTGTGACGTGTGAAGGCTGTTCCTTTCAATAGTTTTAAATATTGGTGGTCTTCGTGGTGAATATGTTGAATCAACAATTCAGCAGAAGCCTTAAATAACCTTAACACTTATTTTCAACGAAATGAGACAAATGCTGATGGTCATAAACCTCTAATGTGCCATTTTTTCCCCTCCCCGTTTTACCTCTTTATTCGTGCTTGAACCATACCAGTCTTCCAGGGCCTATTTTTCTTATTTTTTTTAAACTGATTTATTTACAATCGCTTCAATATCTCAGGTAGTGGAACTCATTTTGCCTTTAACGAGAGTTTTCTCTCGCGCACACGCAATAAAAAACACCCACAGCCATACCCTCACCGGGATTCGAACCCGGGACCTCTATCAGACTGACCCCTACACCGCAGGAGGTCGGCAAATCTATCTTCTAGCAATAAGTTTTTCTTCATTATTAATTTTTTTTAAATGATTTGTAATTGTCGGAATAATTAATACTTCGGTTTTTCTTGACAGTCCGGCCACACCGGTTGCTGGTTTTCCCCTGAGAGATGTTACAGCTATCCCTTTTCCTTAAACATCTATTCTCCACGACTTGATTAGTCCCTATCATAAAGGTACCTAGTACTTCCAGAAAATGTTTCCGTACACCTTTGGGTCACTTTGTGGGACTTTCACCACTCTAATAAAAATACCTATTTAAATATCCTTGCACTAAAATGAAAAAAAAATTACGTCTGATTGAAAATAATGATCAGAAAGATAGGCAATACAGACAAAAAAGGGGTAATACAAATACCACACAACGTTTCTGGGATCCTTGTTCCATTCGTCAGGTGTTAAGAAGAGCCTAGTGTGACACAACTGCACTGGTCAGCTGACAATACTCAAAGACTCTTCTTAGCAGCTGACGAAAGGGACAAGGATCCCAGAAACGTTGTCTGGTATTTGTATTACCCCTTTTTTAGTCTGTATTGGCTATCTTTATTGATAATTATCCTTGTCCTAGTTCCTATTCTTTCCTTAGTACTCCCAATCTCTTTGCCGTTAATGTGACAGTCGGTCGTGGACCATCCATAAGCAATACGTAATTATGAGAATGGCCTAACTCGTGCACTCTATTATCCTTCTTCCGCCTGCTACACAAATTCGGTAGCTTATTTCTTTTCCCTGGCTGTAGTAATTGAGGTTAGTCTTCCGGGAGGAAGTTTGTTGTCTGAGGATGGTTATCCACCTCCCCAATCCCCCTCCCCCCCTTAACAGTTTCTGGCTGGATTTGAGAGCAAGGTCCCCTAAGGGCTGCTGCAGTGCAAGAACCACCACCCCCCCTCCCCCACCCCCGCGTGCTGCTGTGAAAACAATCCTTGTTATTGCTACGACCCACGAGAGGGAATTTCTGCCAGCAAACTGTTGATGCACATCGGCCAAGACATTAAACGTCACGTTGTTTAATCATGATTTAACCACGACGAGAAGTAGTTTGTATTAGTTTTTCATTAGTTCTGTAATTGATGTTGTTATTTTGTAACCATAATTACAGTTCATCATGACGTCAAGCCTGATAATATTTTCTACTGCATAAGTGTTTTTACATTATCAATGACGATATTTATTCATATTTATTTAACCCTTTGCACTCGGGGGCTCCGGAGCGGAGCCATTTAAAATGTTTCTTCCGCCACGGTTGACTTTTCAGATCGATATTTTAAACATACCCTTTTAAAGTTGAGCATTCATATATATCCTAAACTAATTTACATTAATTTATACCTGTTCTTTGTGACCTATTCTATTTTATTTTCCTACGTGTAACGGGCAGTTATGTGTGTACAATATATATATTTTTAATTATCTTAACTTTTCAGCCTATTCGTAAAATACCTTTAACCGTTTAAAATTTTTTACACGTCGATGTTTTTTTTAAGTATATTGTAATAATTAAAAAGAGAGATGCATTTAATTTAATGATTTTGGATTTATTCGTGCCACACGTTGTGGAAGCCATTATGTAATATACAAAAAGGTGGCTTATCAAATGAAAAGAATTAATTTACAGAACAAACAAATTTATTAGCAATACTTTAACAATTTACACAAATGATTACAAATAGAATTTATCTCAGGGTCATTACTGGGTTTGATAATGGCTAATCATTTATTTAGAAATCTTATCAACACAAATTTCAATAAAAAGATTTACTCGTCAATTAACAAAGACGAAATTTACTTGTCGAAGAAATTATACTAAAAAGATGGATCCTACTTAACAAATTTTATCAAAGGAAGAGAACGAAATCTGACAACTATCTCTTAATCCGGTTTACATAATTAATTATTTTATATTGGTACTCATGGCAGCATTCCAGGATACCTGGTACTTGACGAAACACTATGAAGGGTTTTTGCACAGCTTCTACTAAAACTCACTGATTCTAAAATTAATATTTTTTTAGATAAAAAATCGGGAACCAGGAACCTCCTCTTCCTCTCTCCCTCACTCGGTTGACTTCTGCTCGGCTATGTGCACCAAAAACTGTTTGTGTTTAGCAGGTTTCGTAGCACTATGACGGATTTTTGCACAGCTTCTACTAAAACTCACTGATTCTAAAATTAGTATTTTTTTTAGATCAAAATCAGGAACCAGGATGAACCTCCTCTTCGTCTCTCCCTCACTCGGTTGTCTTCTGATCGGCTATGTGCACCAAAAACTGTTTGTGTTTAGCAGGTTTCGAAGCACTATGACGAGTTTTTGCACAGCTTCTACTAAAACTCACTGATTCTAAAATTAGTATTTTTTAGATCAAAATCAGGAACCATGATGAACCTCCTCTTCGTCTCTCCCTCACTCGGTTGACCTCTGCTCGGCTATGTACACCAAAAACTGTTTGTGTTTAGCAGGTTTTTGTAATTCTGTTTGTGTGAATGTTTTGTCTATGCTTTCCTGCAAGCTCGTTTCGATTCTCGTTCTCGCCTTTCGTTTTCGTCCTCGTCTCTCACCACGTGTTTAATCTCCAAGTTCCAAAAGTTCTTTTACGACCACCCGATCGCTGAGGAACCAAAATGCAGACTGAACTCTACCAAAACATAATGTGTACTCTCTCCTCAATATTTTAATGCGACCTGTACTTGACCAAACCTTCCAGCCAACTGAACAACCGTCTCGCAATTATGAGCATTGCTTCTTCCGACAAAGGAAACAATACCTGGCTACATTGTTGTTGTGCTCTGTACCGCCGTAAGAATATATTTCTCAAACAATTTACAATTAATGTGTTAATTAATTGGCATTACAATATATTTTATAATAAAGAGCGTAAGTTTCCCCGACGTATAAAGAGTTCTCGGGTTTCCGGTCGGGTAACGTGATTTGAGCCTAACGTTTCCATGGCTGACACCGCCATCTTCGTCAGGTGAACTGTTGGACAGTGAACAGTTCACCTGACGAAGATGGCGGTGTGAGCCATGGAAACGTTAGGCTCAAATCACGTTACCCGACCGGAAACCCGAGTACTCTTTATACCTTTTTTTAGGGCAACAGGCTACATGAGGGTGATCCACATTGGGCAACTCCCCTTTAATAGCATAGGAAGGGATTAGAAAGGGGGGATGCAGAAGGGTAGAGGAAGATAGCCAAGGGTTAACTAGGGCCCCCGGGCTATGGTTTAAGGATCCTACCCGGCATTCGCCTAAAGAAATGCACGGAAAACCCTAGAAAAACCTGCATCGGGTAGGTCGGGCATTGGGTACTTGTCCCACGCCCTTCCGATAGCGGGAGAGGAGTTTGCTGTGGGGACGCAGCATTTCCTTCTCCGTGCCTCGACCAGTTTAGGAGGCAGCTGGCCGACTATTCCAATGGGAATAGCGAACAACTCTTACCGTATGCCAAAAGTCTGTGACCCCCAGAACATACACCTCTCAGAACAGGCCGAGGTGCCTCGGATTGTGGGAACCTTAGTTCAAAAACGGAGAGGAAAAGGCATACCCAAAGGTAGCCCCTTCGTATCTCTCCTAAAAGGTTCTGCCTGCGAGAGAAAATCCCTCGTAGGGTACCTGCGAGAGAATCCTCTTCAGGTCTGAATCTCTTTATACATATATATTATATCTTTAAATTTGATTGAAAACAAAAAATGTCTGTTTCTCTAAATAAAATAAGCATCTTCCAATTTGTGATGCATTCGTTGACTAATCTACACGTTATGCTCCCACTACGATGGTCACTGAACACTTTCCAAATGTCTACTTAATTAATTTTTTGCTTTTTTTTTCAATAAAAAAAAATTGGTTCCCCGGTTTTTTCAGTTTTAAAAACCCCCGAAGTCTTTGTGTGCTGTGGAAGGTTTTATCCGTGCAAGTATAACCGGAAGCTCACCCTATTTGCATGAATTTAGATTGCAAGGATTAATTTCATCGTTGGTGGCGGGGTTGGGGGGGGGGGGTTTGTCAATCTGAATACTTAAATTGGTATTCGAGGATTTGATATTGATTCCCAGAGGGTTTAGCAACTTTCTGTTCTTTATAAATTAACCTGTAGTTAATCATTTCCTCTTTGGCCTTTTCCCTTGTTGTGAATCTCACGTACTTTTATCAATAAATATCTTTTTTCTTCTTCTAAAGGGTTAAAACAACACAGTCTGATATGAAGGACGAAAACAAAGCGATTAATGGCCCTTTCAAAATGCAAAAATGGATCGAAGTTTGTAATAGACTTCTTTGATATTAAAAGAAAACAATTTCTGTCATTAAAAAAGTGTCTATTTCCCGATCCATAAATTGAAAATTATTTTCTTGCTTTAATTCTGAAAAATTCCCGGAAAACTGTATCATGTCTAAAATAATGTAGCCTATAGAAAAATATTGATTGAAAATTTGTGGAGTGCCAGAGATATAGCAACAACACTCGGACAATCGATTTCTCCGGCAGTAGAATTGTTTATCGCAGGTCAAAGACACACATTTTTCAAATGTTAAATTATTTTTTATTTCAAATTGACACAATAGTTGACTTCAAACGACAAGTGAGTTGTAACTGTAACGAATAATATTACGGTGAATTATTTTCTATACTACTTCTGTTAAATAAGAACAAAAAAACGAATCTATTGTAAGTGAAAAACTGAAGCATGTTTTTTTTTTGTTAAGTCTTCATTGAAATGAATCGTAAATTATTTGAATTATTAAAGGAAATATTAATATGTAAATGGTTTGAATTATTTTGTAATGATTAACTTTTTAAACAGTTAAATAAAACCCAAGGTCGTCGTTGGGCGCCAATTTGTGGTATTAACCTTTTAAAACAGATTAATAAAACCCAAGGCCCCACGTTGGGCGCCAATTTGTGGTATTAACCTTTTTAAACTGTTTAATAAAAACCAAGGGCTCACATTCAGGTTCCAATTTTCTAGTATTTACTTTAAAATAGTTTTTAATTTGATTTGCTTCAACGTTAAGGCGTCAATTTGTAGTAATAAGCTTTTTAAACAATTTAATAAAACCCAAGACCCCACGTTGGGCGCTAATTTGTGGTAATAACTTTTTTAAACAATTTAATAAAACCCAAGGCCTCACGTTGAGGTTCCAATTTGTAATAATTATTTATTAAAATTCTCGGATGTTTTAATTAAAAAAATCAAGATTTAAAATATACAAACGAATTAATTTATTAAAGCAAATTATTTAAATCACATATATTAATTCTTTACAATAAAACCCACGGATTTAAAAGAGGGAAAAAAAACTCTGCACGGAGGAAAAAATGATTTTACAATCAAACACGTCTTACCGGAACATTACTATATTGTGGTAAAAAAATAAATAAAAAAAACAGTGCCTCTCATTGAGGTACAAATGTTTTAGTATTTACTTTAAAATAGTTTTTAAATTGTTTTGCTTTTCAGGGCCTAATGTGAGGCCTTGATTTTTATTAAATCGTTTAAAAAGTTAGTTACCACAAATTGGCGCCCAACGTGGGGCCTTGGGTTTAATTTAATTGTTTAAAAAGGTAATTACTACAAATTGACGCCTTAACGTTGAAGCAAATCAATTTAGAAACTATTTTAAAGTAACTGCTACAAAATTGGAACCTCAATGTGAGGCCTTGGGTTTTATTAAATTGTTTAAAAAGGTAATTACCACAAATTGGCGCTCTACGTGGGGCCTTGGGTTTAATTTAATTGTTTAAAAAGGTAATTACTACAAATTGACGCCTTAAAGTTGACGCAAATCAAATTAGAAACTATTATAAAGTAAATACTACAAAATTGGAACCTCAATGTGAGGCCTTGGGTTTTATTAAATTGTTTAAAAAGGTAATTACCACAAATTGGCGCTCTACGTGGGGCCTTGGGTTTAATTTAATTGTTTAAAAAGGTAATTACTACAAATTGACGCCTTAACGTTGAAGCAAATCAAATTAGAAACTATTTTAAAGTAAGTACTACAAAATTGGAACCTCAATGTGAGGCCTTGGGTTTTATTAAATTGTTTAAAAAGGTAATTACTACAAATTGACGCCTTAACGTTGAAACAAATCAAATTAGAAACTATTTTAAAGTAAATTCTACAAAATTGGTACCTCAATTTTTTATTTTATTTTTTTACCACAATATAGTAATGTTCCGGTAAGACGTGTTTGATTATAAAATCATTTTTTCACCCCTGCAGAGTTTTTTCCTCTTTTCAAGTATTGTGGCTGTGGCATTAATTTCTTTTTTTTTACAAATAGCTTAAATATTTAGTGTATTATTTAACTGTCAGTGGTTTGTTTTTGCCTTTTTAAATATTTCTAAATGTAGCACGTCTCCTTTTAACAAACTGTACACGCTGTGTAAATAAATCCATGCAAGTTAATAGATTCATGCATTAAAATATTAACATTGTCCTAATTTACTTAAAAGCATACATTAAATTTATACATATGTGTCCTAGCTATGGATGAATGATTGAAGACGTTTAAAGCAACGTAGTTTTGAAGGTTTTTTTTAACGAATATAATTTTATGTATTGCTCTTTCTCAAGGTTTCATAGAAATTAAATTCTCCTAACTTACGATTCACCCTGTTTCGAGTGATCAACTTGCTGCGATCTGGTCTGACTATGAATTTAAATAACATCAGACTGATAAACCGGTATATTTTTGTATCCTGGTGACATCAGCTCTGTCAGATTTTCAATCTCACCTTTCTGGTTTACCAAAGACCACCTCCTCTGCAGTGGTTCTCTGGCTAAGTCCACCTGGATTGGGAATTACGTTCTAAAATAATTTCTACCGTATTACAACGCGTACTGGTTTCTGTCTATGACAGAGGGAGGCGACACACGAGAGGTGTCCCGCTAATGGCCCACTAACTCGCAGACAATGGTAGGCCGCCACTCCCACGCAATTTTCCGGTGGCGGCGTAGATTCTGTGACGTGGAATTTACCGGTCCGATGCCCGTGGTCGGTGAACCGCGAGCGCGCTGCTAAATATCGCTACCGCTACCACACAGTCGTCATGCCGCCGTGAGCAATTAATTCACCGCCTTTTTTTTATATATTGCTTTCACCCCACCCCTCGATAAGAAAAATATCCTCACTTTTGACGTCCGGCATGATCGATACGTGAACGACGTTTACCTTCCGATTGTGGTGTCCCAATAGACGAGTTGCTGTAACTTTCTGGTATCCCAAAGCATGAGGAAGGCTAATATAATAATATAAATATTTAAAGAAGATCCATAACTTACAGATCGACTAATAGTCTTTCCTACTTGATTAAAAACCACAAGGACCCACTTGACACCTACAGCAAACATTTTGTTGTTTACAAAATCTCTTGATATCTAATTGTAATTCCTGCTACATGGGGCGAACGAAACGTTCCCTTAATACACGTGTCTAATATCAAACTTCCCATGGATAAACAGTCTGTAGTATCGAAACACATCATCAATTCGAAACATACATTTGATTGTCAAAATGCTAAGATTTTAGACATTGACAATTCCAGAGATGCTTCACATTAAGTCCAACATCACAGCTATTAATGTACAAACAGACACAGTGAAAACTCGACAGTTGCTATGATCCCTTATTGTTACGCTAAAACCTGTGCTTTCCCATTGTTATTGCTCCCTTATTGTTACGCCAACCCTTCGGGCTCTCCCATTGTCGTTGCCTTTTCGTCTCTTTTGAGTGTTGTCCACTGACGAGTGCAGTTGTGTCGCTCTAGGCTCTTCTACGGATCTGACGAAAGGGGACAAGGATCCCAGAAACGTTGTGTGGTATTTATACGAACATTTTTTTGTCTTTCTTATTCGTTATTTTTCAATCAGACGTAATTTTTTCAGTTTAGCTTTTACTAATTTTTTTTCCATGGTGAACTCCAGATATTTTCGAGTCATCCGACAGCCTTTGTCAGCCGCTTCTGAACCCACATGCGAATGTTTTGACTTTAGATTTCCCCTAAAATTCTCTGATTTACTTATCTGCTCCTAAGTACATTATTATCTCTGACAATGAGCCTCTTTGCTTGGCTTCTATTTGCCCAAACGTTTCAACTGTCTTGCCGCAGACGAAATTGCTCACGTACATGATTCAAAATTTAGCGTGTAAATGGTAAAAATTATGGATGATAGAAAATATTTATATATGAACAGCACTTCCTTATATCACAACAAATATTTATTTCGCAGGAATCCAGTCTCCGGATGAAGTTTAAAGCCACATTTCTTCGTTTGCTTAATGTTCCAATTTTTTCCTACCACTTTTTTTTTTCTTTTCGTTTTCTGATGACAGTCTTTCGTTTGCGAAACTGTTTAGTTTTGTTCTGGTAAGGGGCGGGGGCGTGTTTTCCAGGGTAATTACCCCGGATAAAGTGTCGGAGACATCTTTCATCTTGTCCGCGACGCACGATAATAACCCCCGCAGGACTCGTGCTTTCTTAAAGCTAAGTGTCGCCAACTTTTCGTCTTTCAGAAAGTTTGGGCTTACCAACACAGAGAGCGAGAGCGAGAGCGAGTGAGAGAGAGACGGAGGGGGCAAGAATATTTCATTGTTCTTTGGGAGAAGTTACATAAACAAGGGATACATACAGCAGCAGCAGCAGCAGCCTCTGGAGGGTGTCCAACTGGCGCGCAAAGTTAGGAGAGAGGGCACCAGATATATTTATCGACACGACAGCTCCAGTACAGACATCTTGAGGAAGGGGGCGGGGGGGTTGTACAGTGGCTTTGTTTTGGCAAGCTACAACGGTCACAATACATCACGTAAGCCTTACGTCATCACCGCCGTCGTCTTTTCAGCTTCGCGGCCCGCGGAGGTGCCTAACCGAAAATTCAGATCCTGCTAGGAAAAGAAAAACCAAAAACAAGCCATTAGGTATTGACGCCATGAAGACTAATATGATATCTACCATATATATATTATTGTCATCATTCAAACGTCTGAAGACTCAGATCAGATTCAATGGGAACGACAACTTAAAGAAAGAAACCAAAGGGATTAAATGATAATTACAAAGCTTGAAATAGAGACTATCAACTATTAAATATGAGAATAAGTGCTGCAATAGAATAACTGTTTAAAAGAAGGAAAAAACGGATACATTTTTTGATATAATTGTATTAAAATGAAAAATATGTCTTATTTAAAATAATGAATAAGGAAGATGGCCAATACAGATAAAGAAAGAATAATATAAATACCACACAACGTTTCTGGGATTCTTGTGCCTTTCGTCAGGTGCTAAGAAGTCCCTTAAACTCAATTATTGCGTATGATCCCTTACGCTAAACCTTTTGTTTTCCCATTGTCGTTGCTCCCTTATTGTTACGCCAACCCTTCGGCTCTCCCATTGTCGTCGCTTTTGAGTGTTGTCCATTGACCAGTGCAGTTGTGTAGCTCTAGGCTCTTCTTAGCACCTGACGAAAGGAACAAGGATCCCAAAAACGTTGTGTGGTATTCATATTACCCCTTTTTTTGTCTTTATTGGTTATCTTTCTTATTCATAATTGAATTAAATGTAAGCCAGATTGTTTTAATTTACAAGAATTCTTGAATGATATTTCCTAAGATTTATATGAAAATCAAAAATCAAAATGTAAAAATATATTAAATTGTTAATAACTAGAAACGTCGTAATTTTTTCCCCTTATACTATTGATGGTTGTTTCACGGGGGATGCAAAGAGAAAATGTCTTTAAATACTTAGGAATAAAACTTTAAAGCACATATTAATGCATTCTATTAGTAAAGATATGTAAAAAAAGTTTAGGGGGTGTTTTTTAGAATAAAATTTAGTTGATTCCACTCCCAAAAATAACTTTTAAAATGTATCGTTGCAAAATCAATATTGAATTTTGTACGCCATTAACAAATAATTTTATACTAAAAAATTGGAACGTTACAACCATTATTATTTTTAAACAAATTCACAGGGAGAGTCTGGAGAGTCTGGATTCATAACAACAACAGCATTTACTTTGGTAGAATTACGAAGATTTTTGTTGTTGACGGGGATCAGGATTCTAGGAGATGAAATTTAGTGTGTTATGAAAACTTTGTTACCCCTGTGGTAACGGTGGAAATTAATTAATTATGTAAAACTACTACATAAGGTCCTCGGTACACAAGAATCCTCTCGCAGGTAAACCTTCCCAGAGAGCTCTGGCGGGGGCTACCTTTGGGGATGCCTTCACAACTCTCTGTTTTTTGAACTAAGGTTTCCACAAGCCGAGGCACCTCGGCCTGTTCTGAGAGGTGTATGTTCCGGGGTCGCAGACCTTGGGCATACGGTAAGAGTTGTCCGCTATTCCTATTGGAATAGTCGGCCAGCTGCCTCCTAAACTGGCCAAGGCATGGCGAGGGATAAGCTGCGACCCCACAGCTAACTCCTCTCCCGCCATCGGAAGGGCGTGGGACAAGTACCAAATGCCCGACCTACCTGATGTAGGTTTTTATAGGGTTTGCTCTGCATTACTTTTAGGCGAATGCCGGGTAGGATCCTTAAACTATAGCCCGGGGGCTCTAGTTAACCCTTGGCTACCTTCCTCTATCCTTCCGCATCCCCCCTTTCCTATGCTATAAGAGGGGAGTTGCCACTATGTGGATTACCCTATACATGGCCTGTCTACACCCCCTAAAAAAAGGTCCTCGGAGCAGTGTAGAATTTTTTTTTATAAAATTACTGAGTGAAACCTTCATATCACGATTGCTCTGGATTGAAACGTGCAGAGTTCCAAAATGTTCCATCACATTTAGATACGAAAATCATTCCCTTTTACATATAGACGAAGCATTTTCGTGAAATTCAGTCCAGTCCCTTCACTTCGAATCTAAACCTTTCAGACTCTTATATTTATTAAATATTTTAAAATGTTCCTCTAATAATCCTAGAGCTGAGTAATGCATTCATGGTGCGCAAAAATGGTGGGTGGCGTAACCGTCCACTTAACGAAATTAAAGCTGTTGAAAGTGAATGTGTGTGTGTGTGTGTTTGTTGGAGAAGAGGAAGAGGAAAAAAAACAAACTTCAAAAGCTTTCCCCGCGGCGCCATAAAGTCTTAAGTATGGGTTTTTCTAGGGCAGCTGTGATTCAGAGATCTGCCTAATAAAGACTACGATGGCGAGGATTAAATAAACCTTCTCTCAGACAGACGTTGAATATGAGTCCCGAATACATTTTTACCCTTTGCCTCTTTTCTTACGAGTGTATTTAAAAAATTTTCAAGTTATTACTTACCCTTAAGAAACCTAATTAAAAGTCTAATAACATCACTGTGATGTCAAAGATTGCCTTTAAAAGTGTTTTATTATTTACGAGAAAGATTTTTTTTTGTTCGTATTTTACTTAGAAAATAAACAGCTCCTTCACACTGAGGAGAGAAACTTGTCCACCAGAGTCCAACTAAATGGGGAAACAAATTCCACAAACAGATGCAGTAAAAAAATATCTGGGACTTCATTTGGATAAAAGGTTTGACATGGAAAAAAAAATTATATAAAGGAAAAGAGGGAAGCAACTTGATTTACAACTTCGTAACATGGCTGCTAGGAAGGCGTTCGCTAGCTGTCAAGATCCTCCTGTACGGAACCATTCTCAAGCATCCTTAAACCTTATTTCAATCTGGGCCAACGACTGGCGCATAGTCATCAATCATTCCAAATCCGTAACCGTTCCCTTTCTCCCTAAAAAGAAAAGGCTACGACCAATCAACAATTCCACTATCCCTACTAAATCTTCCCATAAATACCTCGTCCTAACCCTCCACAGATTCTACAAATTAAAACCATTAGTGTACTTGAAATCTCCTTTATCCTTCACAACAAAAAAACTTATTTACACATCCCTCATATATCCCCTCTGTTTTTATATCTGGGGTTCGGCCGCTACCACCCACATAAATAAAATGAAATATAATTCAAATTGTAAGTAACTGTCCCTGCTGCGTTACTAACACTAGAATCCACAACGACCTAAATATTCCCTCAACCCAAAAAACCTTAGTTCAAACCACCCTATATATATATATATATATATATATATATATATATATATATATATATTGTAATATTCAAATTGACACATCAATTAATTTAAAATCTTATAACAACTATATACAATTAAAGAAAAAGCAAGTTACTTGTCAATTAAATTATAACAAAATTTAATTGTGAACGAAGTTAAACTAAAAGATGGACTCTTATTAACAATTTTAATCAATAAGAAGAGAACGAAATCTGACGGCTATCTTTTAATCAGGTTTACATAATTAGTTGTTTTTATATTGTTACTTACGGCTGCCCAGCATTCCAGGATACCTTTAATTTTTGTAAACACTATTACGGGGTTTTCACTGCTTCTAAAACTTACAGATTCTAATTCACTTTTTTATATGTCGACAGGAACCCGGATTGATCCTCCTTTCGTCTCCCGTTAGTCCGGTCGCCTTGGGCAAATTCTGCAATTCGTCGTTAGGGGTTGTTTTTATTATTCTGCTAACTCTGGCCGGCTATGTGCACAAAACTGCTTTTTTTTTACTTAGCAGGTTGTGTCGTTATGCTGTAGAGAATGTTTATTTTGTCCTTGCCTTCCTGCTAGCTGCTCTATCGTCTCTAATTAACAGTTATTACTTCGACGACGTCCCACCATACAAACTCTATCTCATCAAACCTTGCGAACTGTATCTCAGCAAATCATAATACAAAACTGACTCCTCAATATTTTAATGCGACCGACAAAGGAAACAATGCGTGGCTTGTCTATTGTTGTTAAGTTCTGGACCGCCGCCACAACGGATTTCTTTAACAATTTAGATTTTTAAATTCACAATTAATGTCTTAATTAATTGGCATTACAATATATGTCTAGTGGTGATCGCAAATTAAATGAAAATTAAATAAAACAAAGTTAAAATGTGCCCCACGTTGATGACTCAAATTTGTAGTAATCACCAATTAATGAAAGATAAAGCCGCTCATTAATGCGTCAATTTTTCTTAGTAATTTAACTATTAAAATGATAGGATGTTTTAATATTAATCAAGATTTTAAAATAGATAAACAAATTAGTTTATTAACGTACAAACAATTACATTTTACATAAGTTATCAAATGAATTTACAACGGTTATTAAGAAATTAACTTCAATTTACATTAGTAATTAATATTTGACAATAATTTTTTTTACTCTTTCTCAGGGTCGTTTACTGGGCCTTTAATAAAGAAATACTTGTTAACAAATAAATTTTATGAAGCTATCATGAAATTAATTCATCAATAGATTTATTACAATGTAAAAACATAAATTATGAAGTTTAAATTCTGAACGAAATCCGAAATCTGGCGATAATACCCTTTACTTATGAGTTAACAAATTATAATTCTGTGGAATTTTACCTTACTGTCTCTGGTACTCAAGAAAATTTGGCTCGTTCGTACACACACACACTTATTGCTCTTTATAGACGGGCCATTTTTTATCCACTGACTCTAATAAACACTTTTAGTTTTGCAAAAGTTGGTTCACTGTTCGTTTGAGAAATCATATTAGATCGTTCCGAAGTTTTTCAACTGCTGGAAGCAGTTACCTTGGCTCCGAAAATTGAAGAAATGGTCTGAATCGAGAATATAATAATTTAGACTCTGCACTCTAAACATTCAGCGTTGAATTTTACGTAGTTGTCTCACAGACTGCAACTTGTAAAAAATGTTCCAACTGTTTTAACTGTTGTTACATGTATTCAGGAACTTTCTGGATTCTATACTTTTTGTCTGTCCACTGCTATATTTCCAAGACGACTTTACTGGAGCTCGGCTCTCCACAGACTCTGCGTCTAACGAACCAACCTCCACAATGCCCACAAACATTGCATTCTTGCCACATTCTTGTGTACAACCTGGGTGTTTTATGCCGCTAACAATGCGAGTCCAAATTTCTGTTTAATAATTAATTATTTCCTCTTAATTACCACAATATATATGAGAATTTAATTGTTGACTTACCCTTGTAAATGTAAATTCTCCAGTCATGATTTCTAGTCGAACGTCATAAAACTGTCATTGTCCATCCAACGCAACACCGTCGCGACTCACCTCATAGGAATCAAACGACCCCACAAAATCTCTCCACCCATTTATCATTTACTTTTAATTACTACAATATATATATACATATATTGTGGTATTTTGTTAAATATGGACATTATCGAAATAACTATATTTTTTTGTTGTGTTGAACAGTTTACTGTATTATTAAATTATCAAATCCAGACGCGACACAATTTCCGCCGTCCAGAGTATCCTGCATTATGGAGTAGTAACTCTCGCTAGAACTGACAAAAACGTAACGAATGAATCGCAAGGTAGTCTGCGTTATTGATGTCACAGCTGGCGACGACGTGAAGTGTGTGAGGGAGAGGGGGGGGGGGTGCGAATCTCGTGATAGATGTAATATTATCGATGTGGCCTTTGCTGAGACGTCCTCAACTAAGAAATAAGGAAGCCTTTAGGGAAGTGTTTGCTCAAGTGACGGCGGTTCATCTTTAATGGATTGACCCACTTACGCACACCCCGTGACCTCTCCACAAAAAAAAAAAACATCATCTGCTCCCATAAGCAGTTTCCTAAATTTAATATAATAAAAACACACACAATAGTTTGATCCTCTTATCATTTCCCTGACACGTTTACGATAAAGATGAACAGTAACCTGTTTTCACCTTGGCAATTCATAAATATGGTTAAAGTGACATGCCTCTTTCTTTCTGTTTTTATGGTATCTTTCCTTTTCTTTCTCTTTGCCTTTTTCACTTATCTACTCCAGGTCAATGGAATACCCGAATAATCTAGATAATAATACAAAAAGTAAAAATTACGTAACTTTGAGATTATTTTTTTAAAAAAAATATTGAATTAGGTTTTACGCGACAAAATAAAGCAAGTACTCGTAGACCTCTATAAAGATTTTGTTCGAGTCTTACGGGACAGTATATGCGCGAGGCGTACAAGTTGACAGATTATTAATATACTGTATCAGACGTTCAATAATAATTTTAAATTATAAAGCTTAATAATTTTTAATAAATTATTTTGATGTCATATTTACCAGACTTTAATTGAATAATAAATTAATAAACCAGCTAACTTGTCATATTCATATTATAAGTATGGCTTCAGTTATTTTCATCACAAATAATGATATAATCTCGATCATCTCTTAATTTTCGTAAATTACCAAAAATCTAAGTTATATTATTTTTTTTTTTCAATTTTCTTTACAATCTGTCTCTTGACATTTAGTAGATGTTAATAGTGTTACGGGACAGTATATGCGCTAGGCGTACAAGTTGTCAGAGATTATTAATATAGTGTATCAGACGTTCAATAATAATTTTAAATTATAAAACTTAATAATAATTTTTAATCATTTATTCAGATAATTTATATATACCCGACTGCAATTGAATCTTAAATGAATATATTATTTTTTATACTATCCACAAAAAATTTACTGCTTATTTATGTTACAAGAGAGAAATTATATTCAGACTTATAAAAATAAAATTACCAATTTTTTTTACATGAAAAAAATACCTAATTCTAATTTTTATTTTCACGTTAAAATGTGTTAATTATTATTATATTTAAATGTTTTACACGATATGGCTTCTTTTATTTATTCTTTGTCAAATGAATATCACATGTTAAATGCCGAAAGTGGTTCAACAATTCAGTTAATGATAATTTTTAAAAAATCTATTTATGAACACCATTAAGTTGACTTTCAAATTGAATTCGTTGAATTTGTAATTTAAAAAAAATTTAATTAATAAAATTCAATCTGAAAGGATATTGGTAGAAATATTTATTATAAAACGAAACATGTTTAACGTAATTTAAAAAATATCATAAGGGCTGTAATATTGAAGATCTTTTTAATTTTTTAGTACAGACAAAATATTCTCAAGTGTTTTAGTGTCGTTTCGGCACCGTGGTTATTCCTTGGTTTCATATTTGTGGGTTACGTTTACAGTGTTAAATGAAGATTAATGCAGCGTGGTGGATCTGTTTAAAGCATTGAATGTTAGACTTGTCACTCTGATAATTCATCAAAATTTCGGGTCCGCTGATATGGGGTGTTGTGTGATAGAACATCGCGGAATCTCTGGTTCTCTCTCTCTCTCTCCTCTCTCTCCCTTCCTCTCTCTCTCTGCGTGTTTGTCTCTCCCTCTCTCTGCGTTTCTCTCTCTCTCTCTCTCTCTCATTGCGTGTTTGTCTCTGTCTCTCTCCTCCTCTCTCTGTCTCTCTCCTCCTCTCTTTTCGACTGTTTTTATCAACGTTTTTGGCCGAATTAGTTGTGCGAGCGCAACCACTCCGGATAAAACATGCAGGAGCCAATCTCTGGAACAGAGCCCCTTTTGTGTGTTTACATTTCCCAGATTTCAGTTTGAAAAATTCAAGGGGGCGTGAAATGCAAATAGCGAAGAGGGTTTGGGGTGGGTTGCGCACCGCCCCGCCGCGTATTTACGTTTTACGTACGCGTTACCGAGGCCCGGCGCAGGTTCCCAAATCAACTACGCTCCATGCCCATCTTCAACTGAAGCATCTGTAATGATTTCAGGACAGTCTCATAAAAAAAATATATAAAAATCACTGCCTCGTTGGTTTTGAATTCTATCTGACGTACAATACTGTAAAGGATATGTGAATGATCCTTAGTGAAGCAGAAGTAGATTAAAATAACGATTTTGAAAGAATTGTATAAATTGATGCCTATTTTATAATTTTCGAGGGTCTTATTGAATAAAAATCTCGATTTTTTTTTGATTTTTTTTAAATTTGAGACTATTTTTCTTTGTGGTCCTGCATAGTGTTTGCAAACTTCCATGTCCACGTTACAATGATATTTGCAATAGGATTACTATTTCCTTTATATTATACTTTTATATAGTATTAACAAGAAAAAAAATTATATTCCTACGAAGAATTTGAATAAATTGTATAAACAGGGGAGAAGAATAGGAATATGATGAAGGAGGAGGAAAAATGAAAGGATCGCGTGAGGATGTTTATTTCTTTAGAAAGCAGCAGGCGCCAAAAGTAAAAGCCAGCAGTCGGCTTCGGCTTGCCAAGAATTTCGGAGGCGGTGTTTTCGACGGTGGAGGGGGAGGGGGTGATAAAAAGAAGATGGAGACACATCCCACCATTTTCACGGTAGACCATTCTTCTTCATCAATATTCTACCCCCTTTACACTCATAAATAAATAGTAATCACAAAGCGTCTGCTGACATTTAAATTGCCTGCTGTAACACCAAAGAGAGGGGGAGGGAGGGGTACAAAAAATAATATATATAGTCTGGACGATGAATAATAACAGTAAGAGCAACAATAAACGACAACGTGAAGCGAGGCTACGAAGCTGGAGGACCCCGACACAGGAGTGGTGCGAAAGTGGAGAGTGAGAGAGAGAGAGAGAGAGATGTGGAAAAATGAAACAATACATCCATTGTGGTCCTCGTAGCATAGCAACGAGTTTAATTTATGTTATAGGCTTTCAGGGAGGGCGAGGAGAACGGATAAAAAAAGGGATCTGCGGGTAGCCAGTTGTAGGAGGACAATGGCCGAGATTTAATTTACCTTCGATGCTAAATTCTAAATGTCACTAAGCATGGACGACGTCGTGTCTGTTCGGTTTTTTTTTTTCGATTTGAAGATCCAACTTCGGAGAGACTACCGGAGGAAAATTTAGTGACGTCACCATCACGTCTTTTGTTTCTCTTTGACGTGAGTCAGGTTTTGTGTGATTCTATAGTTTATTCTCTTTATATTATATTGTCTAAAAATTATTATTTTTTACCTAGTGCGTGTTGAATTTTTTTTGAGTATTGTAAATATTATATTATACCCTTAATTTAGTTAAATAATGGTTATTTTTATTAATATTGCTATATAGTTCTTTTACTTTTATGTTGTTCGCGATTTTTAGTGTCTTTATATTAACTTATAATTCTTTATAATTTAGCATCCTATTATTAGGTTGTAATTTTATGTAATGACATATGCTATTTCCTCATATACGAGGAATAATGGGATAAAATAAATTAAAATCGAAATAAATCGTCATAGGAATTATTTACAAGTACGAGGTTGAAAGTCGAGGTTTCCGTGACGAATCCTCTAAAACTGAACCCTACATTTATTTCCGAAACAGTAATATATCTTCGTTGTTACCCAAATATAAATAAACAGTCAGTATTTAACCCTCTTTTGTGCATAGTGCAGCATAACTTTTAGTATCACACCCTTTTATATTAAGAAGACTTATAAAAAAAAAGACCCTGCGGATTTAAGCAACTAAGGACAAATTCAAATTATACTCAAGGTTTATATCATGACGATGATACAATTGATGTAAATATCTCTGTATAAAACCATCACATATGTTTTGATGCAACGAGAAAATCTGTTAGATAATAAGTTAACCGAAAATTTTTAAAAAAAATCACCCCAGAGACATCTGTTGGATTTTAAGAGAACTAATATGTGATGCAGAAATGAAAAAAAAACATGCACTTAAGGAAATGTGAAATTTTTTTCATCCGTCGTTAAAACATGCTCTGTCCGAGCTTTCTGTTAGTCAACCCCCTCAGGACTGATTTTTCTACCCGCCGGTCAACTTCAAAATATTTCTTTTCTTTTTTTTCTCAATAAAGTGAATAATAATTGCACTAAAATGATAAATTTCTAATTAATGAGACATTAATAAATCAAACCAAATTAGTTATTTTTAATATGTGAAACATCGTCAGAGCCAAATTGACTTTTATCACGTTTGATATTTTGTTGGTCATTTATTCCGGATTTTATTCACAAATTTAGTTTTAAAAAAATTATGTACTAAAGGGATAAGGATATAAACAACTATTTTCCAAAAAAAACCCCAACAGATCTACAACTTTGTTGTGCTTCTCATAATAACTTTAAACAATTTCAATCCATTTTTTTTCGTCACATGAAGACTTCTTAATTATTTTATTGTATACGGTGTTTAACTTTTCTAAGAGCTTGTGTGAGCCACTTGGAGAAATTAGTTTACTACGAAACTCCTCCACCTAAACCCCCCCTCAGAACTACAAACGATAATGATCTCAAGGGCTGGAAAGTCAGTGGAGTCTCCACCTACGCAAGTTAACATGTAAATTATTTACAATAATCGTTGTAAATACTTGTAAATATATTTACTTGACTGGTTTAATCGAAAGGTTAAAGGTTTTTTGAGAATAATAAATAAATAAAATCGTCAATGATGAATGATGAGAAACCATTACTGCAACTGCGTGGACAACAATATGTGACAACGTCGCAAAAATAAGCTTCGTCTGCGCAAGGAAGATCTTCAAGGTCAAATCGGTTCTCATTCGAAAAGCACTGTAGATCACCAGAAGCTCATTATAACATTCCAGAGAGAAAATATGTACACACTAATTCAATTCAATGTTTTTTCTGTTGTTTTTTCTTCCGTGTTTATAAAAATAAATTAAGTTTCCAGTGGTAGTTTTGTGAATATTAACGTTATTTTATTTCTGACTTCTTCTCCGGCTCTACAACGTTCCTTCGAACATTTTCGTCCGTTCCACAACAGTCTCCCAGCTCTTCCGATGCTGTACTTGGACTGTGTTCGTTAATTTTCAGCTCACATATGCCGTTCCAGAAACGTACATAACGCTTCCCCTGTGTATACCTAATAGGTTTTACGGGTAGTAAGTTCTTAAAGCTTGTGTCTGCTGCTTACCTTTTTTAGTGCTACTTCTCAATGAGAGATAGAGAGAGGGTGTGGTTCCCGTTACCGTGAGAGAGACGGTCGGCTACCCCAGTTGGATATCACGCCCCCAGGACCACTTGCCTTCCTCGAGGGCTTGAGGCTTCAAATACCAGCCTGGTCCGCCACCCTTAAGGGTTACAGTTACCCAGGCCAGCTGCTAGAACCACCTCATGGGTTTTACATACACAATCCACTGCCACGTCGAGTCCAACCTCATTCCGTGAGCTTGAGCTGCCATTCCGGAACGAGACAGCAGCTGGGCTTGCGCTCACCTCGACTACCAGACTTTTTCACTGATGGCTCTGGTCTGCCGTGTCGCGCCTTGCTCTGTTAAGTGTCAAATTCTTTATTCCTAGCACTTTTATTAGGTCTTTCAGCACATAATCTCACCATCTGACCTTTGGTCTTCCTTTTATTCCGCGCTGATGGTAAAGGACACCAATTATAGGCTTTCTTTACTGCTCTGACGTCATCCATTCGATGAAGATGACCAAAACCAGCTTAACCTTAAGGCTTTGACATGTCTTACGATTGTTTTCGCCTTAATAAGGTTGTTATACCTGCTTCTTCAGGAACCATCCATGTTCCTTATTGGTCCATAATTCTCCTTTCGGAAAATCAACAGTCACCTTCATAACCCAGGTTTCAGATTCACACGTTATTATTGGTCTGATGACTGCCATTCGATAAAGATGACCAAAACCAGCTTAACCTTAGGGCTTTGACATGTCTTACGATTGTTTTCGCCTTAATAAGGTTCTTATACCTGCTTCTTCAGGAACCACCCATGTCCCTTATTGGTCCATTATTCTCCTTTCGAAAAATCAACAGTCACCTTCATAACCCAGGTTTCAGATTCACACGTTACTATTGGTCTGATGACTGCTTCGTATAACCTCATCTTGGCATTTGTTTTTGGATAAGAGCCTACTTCTAAATAAATCTATGTTGGCAGCTGCTGTACGTTCTCTTATTTTCTTCTTCAATACTGTTAGTTCCATTTATTTTAGAGCCAAGATATGTAACACTTCTGACTTCCTACTTTGCATTTTTTGTTTTCTGATGGTTCGTATTCAGGCCATATTGCACTGCCATCTTTTTTAAAATTTCTTTGTTCGCGCCATTAGTAATACATTGTTTCATCCGGGAGGGTTATATTGCCCTTGACATCAATCTGGGATAAAATTGCGTCCATTGTGATGCTTTACCCCCATGTTTCACCTCAAATTCTTCACTCAGCATGTTACCTGCTCTTACTCTGGCCTTAGTATTTGTGAGGGTTAAACTGATCAATTATTATTAAGATGCAGGCTGGGGGGGGGGGGGGTAACACTGTATTTACTCAGATTTTCAATTGTTTGATGTCTCAGCACTGAGTCCAAAGGCTTTCTCAAAATCAATTTAATGTTGACGGCACTTCTCATACAGTTGGCGAACTAATTTAATGTGGTGGACTAATTGAAAGGTAAAATACGCAACATCTGAGTGCTTCGGTATCTGACAGACATTAATGTTTTGATTTTCTGAATTGGTACTATCGTAAAAATATTGGGGAACGTTTTAAATAATTGATACTTGCTGTAAATCTCGAGAAATGTTTTTTTTGTGTGTGTGTGCGGGTTGATCCAAGATTGGAGACTTTTCAAAAGCGGGCGCGCGTCTAATTACGCGTGAGGTGCGAAGGAAGACCTGTCTCATCTGGACGCCGTCCATTATCGGGTGACGTCAGCACGTCGTCGTTAGACGCCTGATTGCCGCCGCCTCCGCCCCCTCGCTCCTCTCCGCCGCTGCTGCTGCTGTCCTGTCCCCAATTCAGGACTCACGTCGTCGTCATCATCATCATGTAGCACGGTTGGTTCGGCATCTGTTAGATGGCCGTTAGCACCTACTAATTAAACCACTACCTTGCTGGTGGCGGCGGCGGCGGCGACGTTGATCGTCAACAATCTTGTGAGTGCTGGAGCTGTATTAACTCCCCGAATAAATGGGGATTCTACGGGAGAATTCTGCAGAGGCGTCTAAAATTCAGTTAGTGGTCCTTCAAACACCAATCACAAAATGGCCGTCTCTCTGTCCCAACTGTCTACTTTTACTTTTGAGTTTAAAGAGTCAAAAACAAAAATGAAACATCGTATTGCTGACAACTTTTTTTGGAGTAAAATAGGATCTAAGAAACGATTTATATTGTAATATACACTAATGATAGGCTTTTAAACGAAAAAAATAATTAAATTTACAAAACAAAAGATATATTGTGGTAATAACTCAAAAAATTACAAAAATTTATAATATTGAATTTTCTCAGGGGTCTTCACTGGGTTTGATAATGGACAAATCGATAATTTTTGTAATCTTATCGACAACGAGTTACAATTAAAAGAAAAGAAGTTTACTCGTCAATTAAACTAGAACATTTAAAATGAGACCAAATTTAAAAGTGGAAAGATTGACTCTGGTTAACAATTTTAATCAAAAAGAAGAGAACGAAATCTGACGGCAATCTTTCAATTACGTTTACATAATCAATTGTTTCGTAAATTGTTACTCACGTCTGTCCAGCATTCCAGCGTACCTTTATTTTCCAGAACACTATTGTGGGTTTTACACTGCTTCTAAACTCACAGACTCTACACCAAAATTTTTATATGTCTTCAGGAACTCGGATGATCCTTCTTTCGTCATCTAGCGGTTGACCGCTCGCCTTAGGTGAATTCTGCGCTTTGTCGATTGGGTAGTCTTTATTGTTCCGGACTTAAACCGAAACTCTTGCTATTTCTGGCCGGCTATGGACACAAAAACTGCTTTCTGTTAGCAGGTTTCGACGTTATACTTTTATGAATGATCTACTTTGTCCTGCTAATTGCCAACCATGTTGAATTCTCCTTCCAAAAACTGTTATACCTTGAGGTGGTCTTTCCGTGAACCGTCTCTCAACAAATCTCCCTACGAACTCCTCAATATCTGAATGTAAACTCTACTCTCGTCTCGCAATGTGAGCGCGCATACGCCATTTTGACGGACCTTCCGACAAAGCAACTGAGTCGGGTTTCCTATTGTTGTTTCAAAGGCTCCTGCCGGATCTCTCAAACAATTTATATTTTTAATTTCACAGTTAATATCTCAATTAATTGGCATTACAATATATTAAAAACCAAGCCGTGTTTCTTTATCACCCTGCATTTTAGAATGTCCCATGAGAATGTCGTCAGACAAACGTTGTCACATCGTGGCCATAACAACCCCCCCCCTCTTACTGTGGTTCCGAGGACAGTAAGATGTGACAACGTCGCACAACTGTGAATTCGTCGGCGCAAGGAAGAGGATATTCAAGGTCAAATCTGTTCCCATTCGAAAAAGCGCTGTAGATCACTAGAAAGCTACAGGAGATTCATTACAGCATCCCAGAGAGGATGTTTTTCTGTTTATTTAATCGATTGTACATTTATTGTTTGTAAAAATAAATTGCTGAAGTTTCCAGTGGTAATTTTGTGCATAGTAATGTTATTTTATTTGTAAAGTCTATGAATAATTGAAAGAAAAAATAATAATATTATTTCCATTCGCTACCCAACATCTGAGTTCTTTGAAATCTGACCGACATTTTGGCTGAAATAAGTAGATTTTTGGCAATTAATTTTATTATTTAATATAGTATGACAATTATAATTTAATAAACAACTAAACAACACACACAGCCAATATGTCAGAAGTATGTAATAATTAATTGTTAAAGAATAAAATCAATACAACGTTTCGTAAACATTATTTGGACTTCGTCAGGTAGTATATAGTTTTTAATTTAAGCATAATAAATTAAAAGTCCATTTTCATATAAACTCTTTACTATTATACTATAAACGTCTAGGGTCTGATGGCAAAAAATCATTTACACTTTGACGTGACAGTTTTGAGTGTTTTGACGCTTATGTTTTGTTAACAGGGTTCAATTTATTTGAATATAGCGGGGGTACGCGTATTAAATAAATAAACTTAATACGGTTTATTAATTTATTGCTCACGCCAATACAACACCGAAGCAACTAAAAACTAACCCAAAGATATAGCCCCACTTCTTCTTATCATCATTTTTTTAGGGTAACAGGCTACATGAGGGTAATCCACATAGTGGCAACTCCCCTTTAATAGCATAGGAAGGGATTTGAAAGGGGGGATGCGGAAGGGTAGAGGAAGGTAGCCAAGGGTTAACTAGGGCCCCCGGGCTATCGTTTAAGGATCCTACCCGGCATTCGCCTAAAGAAATGCAGGGAAAACCCTAGAAAAACCTGCATCAGGTAGGTCGGGCATTGGGTAATTGTCCCACGCCCTTCCGATAGCGGGAAATGAGTTTTCTGTGGGGACGCAGCTTTGCCTTCTCCATGCCTCGACCAGTTTAGGAGGCAGCTGGCCGACTATTCCAATGGGAATAGCCGACAACTCTTACCGTATGCCCAAGGTCTGTGACCCCGGAACATACACCTCTCGGAACAGGCCTCGGCTTGTGGGAACCTTAGTTCCAAAACGGAGAGGAAAAGGCATCCCCAAAATCCACTTTTAAATGTTTATTACAAGTTGAAAGCTGTCATTGGACTGAGAGAGCATGACACACAAAAAAAATAGCATATATATATATATATTTATAAGGTATACATTCAAAACTGTTTATGATCTGATGAAGTATCAAAACTGTTGACGAAATGTGGGGGTTGAAATAATTTTCTCTTTTTAATTAATTTATTTCCATTTTTTTCTGAAAAGTTTATTTATTTTATAAATTTTAATATGTTAAAAAAAATGTTTCTGTCGTAAAACCCCAAAAAGGATTTTCGTAAGAGGGACACGTATTTTACCGGAAACCGGTTTACTCAAAATTTAAATAATATTTGGTAAAAAAAATGAAGATAATTAATGGCAACGTTGCCAAAATCTTCAGAAGAAATTAAATAATTTATGACATTAAGAAAAGGTTTTATATATATATATAATTTTTTTTGTGTGATTGATGAAGAAATTGAGGATAAACTACAAACAAACACAATAAAACATAAATCAGTCTTCATGGAAAGTTTTTTTTTAAAAAAAATTAAAACCAAGAAACTCGACTTTGTAATGAATTTTCAGGGTAAATTATGTAAAATTATTGAGATTTTTAATTTTTGTAAATATTCTTACTTTGTTTTGTTATAAGTAGAGGATTTTAGGTTTTTGAAAAGAAATAGACTATTATTAGAAGATTATAAATATTTTAAATACAGTATAAACACAAATTTTGTTATAATTTCAGGGGTAATATTAAGTAAAGAATAATAAACTCCTTGCTATTCCAGAGACTTTATATTTCCTTCATTTTATATATATATATATATATATATATATATGTAACATAAATTTGTGTGTGTGTGTGTAATCTATAACCAAATTAAATTTTATCTAAATTAGACGTGAGTGCACCAAATATAACTTACCGTATTTTACTATTCTCTGTGTGAGTCGTAACCTACATTTTTAATATTCCTTGTTTCAGGTGAGGTGCTTTTTGTGATCTTCTGAACGTGGTTAAAAGGTCAGAGAACTCTCAATCTGTGTCCTAATAACGTGACAGCATATGTGTGCAGGAGGTCAACAACGTAAAATGAATAATAAGTCGAACTCCAACTACTAAATATTTAATAAAATAACTTTATAGCATACAAGTATAAGTTTTGATTCTGCGAGGGATGTTCTCTCGCAGGCAGAACCTTGTAGGAGAGATACGAAGGGGCTACCTTTGGGGGATGCCTTTTCCTCTCCGTTTTTGAACTAAGGTTCCCACAAGACGAGGCACCTCGGCCTGTTTTGAGAGGTGTATGTTCTGGGGTCACAGACCTTGGGAATACGGTAAGAGTTGTCCGCCATTCCCATTGGAATAGTCGGCCAGCTGCCTCCTAA